>JALMQS010000225.1:34580039-35180039 GCA_024734495.1 Forficula auricularia | reverse complement strand
CTAATTCCAATCTCGGTTCACCCCTCGGTTACAATAGATTCCACTGCTGGACTACATTGTCATGGTGAAATGTTTTCATTAAATGCTTATTATTTCAATATTAGTTGTGAAAATTACTAACACAAACTTGAATTGTACCCTTAGTCTGAGCCTAGAAATACTTTGGAGCAGAGAGCAAATAATGAGTAAAGCGTCGAAAACAAACAAACCACTTTGAATACTTGAATTCTACGTCACTGCGACATTATAAGCGAGATATGAAAACTTTAGTTGCTTTGCTCATATCTATTTTTTATTTCCAAGCTAAGGAAACAAGAAAAATATTTACTCATAGGCAGAAAGAATAATTTATTGAGTGAACAGCTTATTATTACAAAAAAAATGTAACTACATCCAATCAGGTATTTGAAACTATGAAAAATAAAAAAAGAATATTTCTAATTAAAAATACTGGTGATGAAGGTCAACCAACCAAAGCTATAGTCGCTAACAATTAAATTAAATAAATTATATAACTATATCTGTTCCCCGTCACTTCGCTCCAGGTAGCACCTAGGCCCTGGGGACGCTGTTCTTATCTTGGTCAAAATAAAATAATTATTATAATAAATAAGCAAATCCCACAAAGTTAATGAGATAATGCGATAAAACAACTAATGAGAAGAAAACTTACGCAGTTAAGAAATTTTAAAAATTTTTTTTCTATTTTTAAGCAGACGTGAACCACTAAAGATGAAAATAATAATTGATGAAATAAAGATGTTCTATGAAGCTATTAAAATTGTTTATTGTAGCACTACTTACATGTCAAATTTAGTCAGAAATTTGAAGCATGAATAAACTGACCTGAAACAAAAACAGAGAAATTATAATTAATTTTAATGTATATATATTTGTATGTAGGTATATAATTTGTAATTAATTTTTTAATTTATTTTAATTGATCATATTATATAACCTCTGGCTATTCTGTGAATTTACAATTTATTTATTTATTTGTTATTTTAGACTTTAATTTAAAGGCGATATATCAATAAATGTTGAGTAGAAATACAAGATTTATTGACAAAAATATGAATATAATTTATTTTATTAAATATGCCTTCAATGAATTAAGAAAAATCTTGATGCTCAACATATACAGTCATCGCTATAGCAGAATTCTCGGTCCTAGGTACCTAATAGAAACGATCACCTTAATGTACTGAATTACTATTATATATGAATATGTCATCATTTTCCGCTGGGAAGATGTTTACATTCAATAGAGTTAGTTAATTATTGCTATCGCCATCAAAAATTGAACTGCGTCACACACTAGTTAATCTCTAATTTTAGATCGTGATAAAATTTCAGATGATTTTAAATGTAATTGATTACTATATCAAGATTATCAGTGACTTTGCCTCATCAAGACTTCGCACTCCATTTTTTAAAAAGAATATTCAAAGAGAAATATTATAAAGAGGTATTCGTCCTTTCTTTTTATACAATAGTTTAGATATAATAGATATCGCAGATGTTTATCAAAAATTGATAAAGCGTTTCTTAAATTAACCCTTCAACAATGAAAATAACTAACCCGAGTGAGATTGATTACTATACCGAAAGGTTAAGCGGCCATTTAAAACTGAACCTGGGAGCCTTCATATCCTCATTTAAAAGTTTGTTTCTATTGAATATGCAATTTTGAAAAGGTGACATGTCTGAAAATTGAAAATGTTCTTGAATGAAAAAACTAATTATTTTCTAAAGTAGTGTAAAATTTATTTTTGAGTTGCATTTTGGGGACAGTAAAATTAATAACAGAGTTGTGCCTTTTTCGAGCATAGTAGATGAAGGGCTTTTAGATTTCATTTATCTGAAAAAGTGTATTTGTCAAAATATGCGAGATGTGCCCTTTTCGAAATTGCATATTTAATTAAGACCAAGACAGGAAAATATGATGCTACAAAAAGGTCAAAGTAAACAAGATAATTTTTTTGACATTATTCTTTGAACTCTTTTGAATTACCGTCGATATGATTATGTTTCACCACACAATTGTTTTATTTATTTGATTATTTATTTATTCTTCCCAGTGTATTTATTTATTTATTTTTATTGTTTGGACGACATGCGGTATTTTTTTTTTTGTAATTATTATTATTATTTTATTCTTGGTCGAAGCATACTAAGGTTTCATACCGTTCTGCTGTGGCCACACCCTGAGCCACTCAACCGGATTCTGGGTGGGAGGATCGTAGAACTATAAGGGGAGATGAGAAGGCCCTATAAAAAAAAATTCCTTTAATTGTCCTCTTTAATTAAACAGACTACGAGGTCATGGTAAGTTGGTAAGGTGAAAAAACGAATATACAACAAGATGAATTATATTTATAATCACTTGAAGTTGATCACGTATCAAAAGTATAGACCAAAACCTGGTTATAATTTTTGTAAATAGGTCAACAGTGGCGGCTTTAACGGATAGGCATAGTAGACATTTGTTGACCCACAATTTTTGTAAAAAATATTAATAATTTAATTTTTTTAAATATATCTTTTTGATAGTTTTATATATAATATAATGATCATTCACAAGGCTAGCTTACTATAACAAAAAAACGAATATTTTCTATCCAATCGAGTAATTGACCCAAGATAAATAACCGATAAAATATGTATTTCTATTAAATTGAAAGTTTCTTTTTGCCAAGAGTAGCAGAATTTTTATAAATTGAAGGAGACAATAAAAGAGTATCTCTTCTGCTGGAATTAAAATTTTTTAATTTATTTAAAACGAGAGCTTTGCCCTCTTTATCAGTTTATTACAATTGATTCACAGGAAGTTATAAATAAATTAAAAATGTATAATTCCAGCAGAAGATACTCTTTCATTGTCTCCTTCAATATGTATTTATAATTAAAAATACTTCCTCATATTGATTTCTCTCTATGAAAATTATCGATTATAATTCGAGTGACTTCATTGAAAAATCCCTCAATACCCAGTGAAAGGTTGAGGGAGCTGAGGGTAGAATTTGAAATTGAACCTCATTTAGTTTTAGCCTAACGCTTAAGGCTAAGCGCTCTGGACCATTGAGTTGTACTTGTATTAATATTTCAAATAACAAACGTTTCGATTAAATCTCTTCGTCGGGTGGGCGAATGGGTGGACCTTAGTTGGGGGTGGATTTTGCAATTACTAAGAGCGCATATAAAACCAGAGAACGTGGATTCACGCTCCCACCTCTTCTCGGCTTGAAACCATTTAGAAGGGATAGATGAAGACCTGAGAGGGTTAAAAGGGCCATTTGGCCTTTTGCCCGCACGTCCGTCTCTTTCCTTGGGATCCAGGGTTACAAGATTCATCCTTCGCATAAGGTCCTAACCGCTCTCCTTAATATATTCAAGCGAAACTACAATTCCATGATATTGTATAGGGCTATTTATAAGAACCTTTAAGACATTTGGAATATCAGGAACGAAACGAATTTCATTAGAAAATAGAATAGATGTTAAATAAATCATTCAATTACAAACATTTGAATGTAATTTACAATGGAATTTATTTCAAATTTTTAAAGATATAAGGTCAATATCTTAAATATGGGTTGGCCGGGATTTTTTATTTAAATAACAAATAATTATTTATAACTATTTATTGATCCAACAAGTGAGCATACTCTATTTACCGTAAGTTAACTGATTCTGCTTCCTCATTGCTTTGCTGTTTGTGGCCTGTATCTAAGAAATTTAACCAGTATAAAATTCTTGATCCCAGAGAAGGATGGCCAAGTTCATCCCCAGCTCACTACACATATTTAACCTTTAAAGAGTTAGATGTCGGTTCAAGATGAAATATTTTTAAATAATCAGTAAGTAAAATTTCAAAGTAGGCTTCACAAAAAAAAAATATTTGTTTTGAGTTTTTATCTCGATATATATATTTTCGGTTTTGAGCCCATCATCAGGTATTAACATAGTTAACATAGAAGTTTCCTATTTTAACTCCTCATTATAGCCTCAAAACCCGAAATATAAATCGAGATAAAATCTCAAAACAAATATTTGTTTTATTTTGTGAAACCTACCTTGAAATTTTACTTACTGATTACATATTTAACCGGCCATCATATTCTATACATTAATTTACAATGAATCATCCACATACAAAACACATAAAATGAAATGTACTACATCACATAGGATCTGGCTAAATCGAGGGGTGAACCGCGATTGGAATTAGGTGTACACGTCTTTGGATTTATGTGGAATTATTTTGGAATTCAATAAATAATGCTCCTTCATCTATTGTCTTTTACTTGAAAATGAAAGTGGAAGTAAAAGTAGGTTCACGATATGACAATTCACCCCTCGGGCTAAATGGACACTAGTATGCGGGGCTAAAAAAAAGTATAGATCACCAATATTTGAATAAGATGTAATTATACCACTTATCCATAATCCCATCCTATGTTATTTATACTTGTGCTTAAAGGAAGTGAAGACATTCGTTTGTAAAAGATGTTTAACTATCGGTTTATAAATTTGCATTTTTCAAAGTTGATCGATTCATTTAAAGTCCTTGATCTCCGTTAAAGTTCAATTGGTGTTTTGCTAGTGTAATCGATTTTTTTTCTTAAATATAAAAGCTGCCTTTAATTGTAAATGTTTCATTTTGACAACAATTTTTAATGTAAAAGAAAAAGTTTTGGTAGCAATTTTATATTCACAAAACAGATTAAACAATAGCGACGAGGAATAATAATAAATTCCCGAGTGACAGGAAAATTGTCATCAATTGACGTTAAAGTCAACAGTTTCCTTCTCTTTCTTTCTCTTTTGGATCCCCTGAGGAAGAATCAAGAATTCCGCAGATCCATTTCGTCTTCACATACGAATTGGGTCATAACACCAGACAACAACTAATGTCCCTGCGGGCAAAAACGCCTTTAGATAAGCCACTATCATCCAAGAGGGAGAAGGAACGCGAAGGGGTTGAGGGTGGAAAAGCAGAAAGGACACAACAGTCTGTCTTTTCAAGTCCTACGCGCGCTTTTAACAGATATTTTTTATTTTTTTTTATTTTGCAAATGGAAAGGAAAACATCATCGTATCAACTTTTTTTTTTATTTTAAGATATTTTTTTAAGAGATAAAGAAAATTTTCTTTAATAATATGAGGGTGTATAACATTTGGTTTCTCGGTATAAATTCAGAATTTATAAGAATAAAGTTGATACAATTTGATGGCTGTATTAGTTTATAATTAAGTAATGGAGATGGATTCAACCAATGGGTAGCCTCTGCTGAATAAAAAACTCCCAATTATGGAAAACGTTTCGGCTTTAATTCAATAATGCCATCATCAGTTCCTAAGAGCTGAAAAAGCGATAGAGCACCCATGTAAAAATACAATAAAAAAAATTTTGCGGAAAAGAGAACATGAATTGAGTATAATAAATAAAAAAGCTTCGACAGCCCTGAGCTCCCATTATATTGAGACGACGCATGGATTTGACTTTGATGATGCTGTTGTTTTGATGAGATTGGATAACAATTATAAGCGTCTGTTAGCCGAAAAATGTTTTATTAAGACCTATGGGCAAAGGGCTCTTAATTTTCAAACAGATTGTATTGGGCTTAGCAATGCCTACTTGTCAATATTGACAAATACTGATGCCCAAGTATAGTAAACATTGAGAAAAAAGGAAAGAATTATAAAAATTTTTATATTTTGTCATTTTAAATTGAAATTTGATATTCTTAATGTTGAGTAATAATTTGGAGAAATCCTTTTAATTGAGAGATGTTTGTGAGGGGTCAGTGATCCTAATTAGATCAATGTCCTCATACTGTTATTATTTGAATGAAATGAAAATTTGCTTTATTTGTACTTGAGACGTTGCGCATATCTAGTGAGAGCACACCAAGATTTATGTACCATTTTATATTTCATATAATTTTGTATATTATGATAAAATCCATAACAACTCTGCCTGCGTACAATTTATTTATAAAATTAATTGTGTCGCTAATACTGTAAGATATAATTTTATAATTCACAACTTTGGATTGTTGTAAAAAATTTTTTTTCTATTTTTATATGGGTGCTCTATCGCTTTATTTCAGCTCTTAGGAACTGATGATGGCATTATTGAATTAAAGCCGAAACGTTTTCCATAATTGGGAGTTTTTTATTCAGCAGAGACTACCCATTGGCTGAATCTCTTTCCTTTACTTAATTATTTATACGAATAATTCTAAGTTAATGTTAATAAAATGATAATATTTCAACCACCAACGGTTAGGTCCATTACCGTCGATAAAAAATAAACTGCAACGGAACTTTGCTAAACTTAATCCAATATCATTTGAAATATTAATATGTTTATTCTTTTATTATTAATCAGATATCACTGACTATTTGCAGTCCATGTTGACTTAAGGAGGTTCTTTCGCGACAATCCACTCAAAAAATTTTAGCCTCGTAACCACTCTATAAATATGAATTGAACTAAAATTTTAGGTTATGTTTTTTAACGTGACGCTCCACTCAGAATACGAAATCTCTATATGGATACACACATACTTGTCGGATCGTTTCCCAGCCATTGTGCTTATATTTTCTCCACTAAAAATAATCGCCCAAATATGTTTTTTTGTTTTTTATTAAAACTATATGGTAAATAATTTCATTTTTTTTTAAGTTACTCCGAATATATTATTCTAACAAATATTAGTTTTTCATCAAGATGGTGAAAGTCCTTCAATGAAAAAAAATAAAATAATGATCATTTCCCCACCCTTTCCCTATCTACTCTATGTTAAAAATGTCATTTTTAATTGCAATTATTTCATGTTTCGTGTGGTAAATCGTCTTCAAATTTTAACAGTATGTGTGTATTATGCTTTTAATGACTTATATTCCAAGTTTCAAAGACTTCTTGAATTTTTGTATTTGTGAAAGAACTATTTTAAATTCAAAAATAGTGATCGATTCTCTAATACTTGAGGAATAACAATTCTATATTGGATTTTTGATTTTCGATTATTATTGTTATCCATTGCTGAAGACATGGAGGAATCGGCTTAAAATCAAAAATAACGATCGATTCTTATCTAATATTAGAAGAATAACCTTATTGCATTCCATTTTTGATGTTTGGACTATTAATGGTAACCTATACTGAAAACATGGAAGAATCGACTTAAAATTAAAAAGGCTACATTCTTTTTTTTGGTAAACTACTCAAGGAAAATGGTATTTTTCAAGTGTAAAATTCGAGTGGGTTGTTACTTGTCACTTTTAAGGGAAAAAGAATTCAAGTGTTAGCATCACTGGCGCTGTTACAAATATTTCTAGGCTATTATATATAATATTATTTAAAAACCTCCACCTTAATTTTGACCTCATTTAGCAATCAATCAAATCACCATTTAAATATGAGACTCTTCTAATTTAAATATAAGCTTTCTTCGATTTTTCTTTGAATATTTTATTATTTTAAAATATTTTTGAACCACCCCCTTCTCCCCCCTCTTCTGACTCACTATCAATTTCACATAGTGAGTCATTTTCATAAGATCGTATACCATTCATACGCGAAATATCGTACAAATTGATCAAAGGGTCTAAGCCTAGGAGTTATATTGATATAGTTCTATTTTTGAAGCCCTCTCCCATAATTTTAGCCCCCGAAAAAAATAATGAATCTCTTTATTATGATAACCATTTAAGCGAAGTGATAAGTGAATCTCGAGTGGTGTGCTTTAAACACGGTTAAATAATTAAAAGTGATGAGTGCAAATAGTATGACTTACTATTATAAGCCGATTAAGATTATCTCGGAAGATAAGCTAAGAATAGCTTGCACTAATTGGTTTCGATGGCTATATAAGGGGGGTGGGGGGAGATAGGGACAATGAGAGGGATATACAAGGGGGAGTAGATAGGGACAATGGGATTGGAGAAGGGTATATAAGGGGCGAGTGTTAAAGAGATTGGCCGGAGTGTCAGAGAGTGGCGGATGAAACTTCGAATAGGAATATTTCAATATGGTTTCTCCAACTTCATCCACCCTCTCAGCTAACTCCAGCCCTCACTAATAAACAACCCTTCACCCCTTATATTAATTATATGCATAGAATAAATAGAATACATTAAATATAAATTTATTTCTTTAAACTTATTATACTTTTAGGTAAGTAGAAATCGTGTGTATGTGTGAATGTGTGTTTGTAGTGAAAGTGAATATATTTTGAGGTTTCAATAGATCAATTAATTCCTGACATATGTCTAATTTAAAAATCAATAGATTTCAGGACATTCATTCTTTTTTACGCATCTATATAGTAATTAATAATTTAATTTTTTTATTTAGCAATATTTTTTTTTTGAAATAATTTACTTTTTATAATCCAAAGATAGACAAGTGAATGTGTTTGCGTGTGTGTTGTGAAAGTGAATATATTTTGTAGTTCTGATAGCTCAATTATTTAACTACATATATAAATATATAATATGTTGACATATTATGTCTATTCTAAAAATAAATATACTTGCAGATACCTAATTTCTTTTCTAGGTATCTACATAATCTAATTTGTGATTGATCAATGATTTCACTTTATTTTAAATTTAATTAGTATTTATCAACCTTAAATAGAGAGAAGTGAATCAACAATTAAATGTGGGACGTGCGTGGGTATGTGATTTTCATTATTAAGTATGAGTTCCGTTAGTATATATGTATATTTATTTAAGTCTGTTGTTTTATAAAAGTTAAAATTGTATTTATATTGAATTATTTTTAATACTTGGGTAACGAGTAGGTGTGTACTTTAATGTACTTATAGAGAAAGAAGTACAGACCTACTTCAGAGATTTGCATCCCTGCCCACGTGAGATCATGATTCTTTTATCAAGAGAATCATGTCCTTTCCCTAATCGTAACCAAATTTAATCCGTATTATCTCATATCCTTATTCATTCGAAACTGAAACATATCGCGAGTATATTTTTACTTGTGCGCGAAAGTCAGTGTGTCCCGGTGGAGTCAGCATTCCCTGTCCAGGAAGAGACGTAGCCTGTAAAGGTAAGCTATCTATTTAATATTCCATTATTATAATGAAATAACTAAGAAAAACTAAATTTTTCATATTAATTTTATCAAAATTTTCTAAAAAGATAAACTAAATTAGATAATATATTAAATAAAATTATATACCGAAAATTTTTATAAAAAATTCTTTAAATTCAATATATTATTTTACTAATAATATTTTTTTCTTTTTTCAGGTAGGTGCACGTCCTACTAATACTAACATTTATATTAAGTATTTGATTTTGTTATTTTCTGGAAAATCAAATCCTTTATCCTTTTCATCTTGTATCCATTTTACCTTTAATTATTTACTCTTTCCATCTCGATTCGAATCGCGAGTATATTTTTACTTATGGGCGCAAGTGTGAGTGTATTCCTGTGGGGTCCTGTGGAGTGTATTCCAGGTCCAGACCTCCAAGCACGAGACCTTTGCTGTTAAGGTAAGTTTTCTATTTGGTACTAGATTCTTATAATTAAATAACTAAAATAAAAATACTCTAAATTTTTCATGTACTTTTTTCGAGTTTCCCCCTATTCTCGCTAAACAGCTGTCTATGTCTCTGTATAAATTAACTATCGAGACATAATCATATATAATAATTATATTTGCATAATTTAATACATATAATATTACACTACACATTCCCATTAATGATAATAATCAATTTCGAAAACTCAAATATACAATTATAATTTGTCTTTTTTAGAAATTAATTTAGAATTCCGCGGAGTAAATTCGCGAGCAAATCCACTCAACGGAATTTTTAACAAATTATAAGTAAATTTGTTTTTCTAGTATATTTATACAAATATAGAAATTATCAAATTAATTAAATTAATCTTTAAGAAATTCAAAGATATTTTTATAAAGCGAAATTTTAGAGAATACTTAGCCAGACTACCGTTTTATAAGAACCTTTGAGGTCCAGCTGATTCTCCATCCTGAACCAAGAGAGCGAAAAAAGATATGGTCCATCTAGGTGTTACCCGGTATCAATCCGCGCATAGCCCGCATGATACCCCACCACGGACCACCCCGTCCGTGGTGGGGTATCATGCGGGCTATGCGCGGATTGATACCGGGTAACACCTAGATGGACCATATCTTTTTTCGCTCTCTTGGTTCAGGATGGAGAATCAGCTGGACCTCAAAGGTTCTTATAAAACGGTAGTCTGGCTAAGTATTCTCTAAAATTTCGCTTTATAAAAATATCTTTGAATTTCTTAAAGATTAATTTAATTAATTTGTCTTTTTTAGTTTGGATTTTAGAAAAGCATAATAAAAAATTATTTTTTAAATTTATAATCAATATTCATATAAAATGTATGCAAATAAATATATATTATATATGTAATTTGTAATATTTATACAAGAGAATGTTTTCGACGTCTTTAACTGTAAGAATTAGTAGTATAATAATTTAAGTGCATATATTTTCTAAATTAAATGGTTGTTGGAATAAAAATTCGAAAAAAATTATTATGAAAAGAAAATTTAGAGATTTCAAATATGATTCCATTCCAGGATTAGCCGTTTCATTTTTTAAATAATTTTAGATCTTGAATAAAATATTAATACCTGGGTAACGGGTAGGTGTGTATTTCTTTACAATTATAGATAAAGTACAAGCCTACTTCAGGGGTTTGCCTCCCTGCCCACGTGAGCTCATGATTCTTCTATCAAGAGAATCATGACCTAACCCCTAATCAACTTTAATCCGTGTGTTCACAAATCCTTATTCCTTCGAAATCGAAATGTGTCGCGAGTATATTCTTTCTTGTGGAGAGTGTAATGTGTTCCTGTGCAGACAGCATTCAAAGGTCCAGACAAGAGATGTTACATGTTAAGGTAAGATATTTGTATAATATTCTATTCTTATAATTAAATAAATAAGAAATTCTCTAAATTTGTCAAATACTTTTTTCGAATTTTTTCAATTTTTGAAGAAACTTTCTCTTTGGAGAGAGACGGACTGGTAGAATTTTTATTTGAAGGAGGAAAGAATCCTCCGAAACGTTAGTTTTAAAGGAAAGGGGGGAAAAAAAGAATAACAGTCCAATAAATACGTCTTATTTGGAAATGTAATACATTTTTTTCTTCACTATCCTTGGGCTGCCTTCCATTACTTTTTAACTAACAATTAATACCTTTAAAAATATAAATGTTCACTATACGAGGTTTTATTGTAGACCGAAACGCTGTAAATTCACTCTTTTTTTAATCAAAATAGTTTTAGCCGTTTGTAAGATATTTTTTAAAATGTAGCAAAAGAAAACAAAAAGCTCTAAATCAGGGGTGTCCAACTTTTTGACTTACACCGGTATTTGAAGAAAAAAAATGGCCGTAGCTAAAATATACTAATTCTACCGATTTTGTTAATCAAAAAGATAGTTAATAATATACTACTATAATGATATCCACCCAGAAAAGAAGCAAAAATGGTTTAGCATAATAATATTTGATTTCTATTGTTACTTTTTCATAATTTTTGTTTTAAATCATTAAGCATATCAAGAAGTTTTAATTAGTGAAACAATTAATATTTTAGAAAATTTAAATACGAGAAGAAGATTGATATTTAAAAAGAACAAGATTATTATTTTTTTAGTGAGCATTTTTTCCACTTAAGTAAGATGTTATTTTTGAAAAGTAAAGAAAATTTAAACAATTTAAAAAATATAAAATTCTAAGTAGGTTTCACAAAAAAATAATATGTGTGAATTATCCACATAGGCTCACAGGGGAAGTGAAACTTCTTTAGCAGTAGATTTTATTGAAATAATTTAAATTTCCAAATTTCAATAAATTTTATTTGTCATTAAATATTACTGGGTTTTAAAAAAAATATTTCCCCTCTATTGAGTCAATTCTCTTTTATTGTAACAAAAAAAAATCAAACAAATACGTCGCTAAAGAAGTTTCATTAAAAAAAAAAAAAAAAAAAAAAACAGGCAGGCGATCGCAATACTTTACATTCTATAGAATATAAATGTGAATGTAATCAAAGACCAGATTCTTGTTAGCATGACTGTATGAGCTCAACTTCAGGAGTTCACAGAGAAAGAGAGAAAGTTTTCTCTGTGGTCTCCTGAAAATGGGCTCCTACGCCGAAATATATTATAGAGTCATGCTAACAAAGAACTTGTCTTTTTTTTGTGAAACCTACCTAGAATTTTATATTTTTAAAAATTTTTACATTTTTAAAATTTTCTTTACTTTAATTAAATATATTTCACCAAGAACCTACACTATTCTCCCTTAACAAAATTGTTATTTTTGAGCAAAAGCTTGTGATACTTTCAGCTAAACAACTTCAAACTCTTAAAAATGTATACGCTTTGATGAGAATAAAAAATTAAAGGCAAACGCTTGAAATAATAATTTCATCTGGCTCTTTCGTCAATTTTCTTCTAGTTTTGTGATTAAAATACAAGCGAATTGGAAAATTAATTTCATTTATGAATTACTGGCTCTAATTAATTTGTCATTAAAGGCAAGGGAAAAGGGGATAACGGGAGGGTTAGGGCATGCAAGGGTGAAGGGTGAGGATTGCTTATAATTTCTAACTGGACCTATAAATGATCCAATTTGCGGTTGGGTAATTATTTTCATATATTGGCGTTTGCATGCCAAGGGAGTAAAGGGCGGCAACATAACATGGCGCCATCGGTTATTGATATAAATGAGCGTCACTTAGTCGTTGATGAATCGAACTAATTCAAAGGCTAGAGCATTCAACGATCGATTGACTCCTATTAGAGGTAATCGTTCTCACTCCCGCTGTGTAGAAGAATTGCTCTGATATAAAGTAAAAACAAATATAGGGGTAGAAAAGTGTAGGTAAATAAAAGAAAAGCGATTTCTTTTTGTTCGATTTAGACGTTTTTGGTAATTGAATTTTTAATGATGATTTCTTCCTCTAATTCATTCACTCATCTTCCGTTTGCCTTATAAATAAAGAAAAAATTAGTCAGCTTTTGCTTGAACAGATAATTCGAATCTTCTGATTGAGGTTATTCTTTAGGTGGTGTTTTAACTTTCTCGATGATCATTATTCCAAAGGTCGACAAACTTTACTTTAAAAACGTATATTACTTTAAGAAAGAAGAGATTTAAAGGTTGATCATTTATTTTTTTTTAGAAAAAACAGCTAATTTAGTTTCTAATCATTTAACCTAGAAAATAGTTAGATTTTGGTAAAAGCTTATGTTTGGAGAACCATACTTTTTGCATGGAAAACCTTGATAAAATGAGAGACAAGTGTGTATATACAAGTATGTATAATAATGTTTAAAATTAAATAGATATAGTCAAATAAAAATTAAGGCGCCAGATTTTTATTTTCGGTTGGGCGACACTCGGCAGAAAAATTTTGAGGGTGAACATATACATTATTTCGGAAAATTCAGAATTTTATATAATTTAGAAATTCTTTTTTAATAGATTAGGTATAATGTATAATTAGATTAGGTATAAT
This sequence comes from Forficula auricularia, assembly GCA_024734495.1. Taxonomy (NCBI): domain Eukaryota; kingdom Metazoa; phylum Arthropoda; class Insecta; order Dermaptera; family Forficulidae; genus Forficula; species Forficula auricularia. Next base: position 35,166,470 of record JALMQS010000225.1, on the reverse strand, counting down.
GTATAATTATTATATTTTTATTATGTAAAGTCTATAATGGGAATCGGATTAGCCGAGAGCTTAAAGACACTAGCATTCTAAGCAGGAGTCCCGGGTTCGAGTCCGAGTCCCTGCATTGATATTTGACCGGCTATAATCTGATTCCTAGTCACCAATCCGTCTGGCAAGCGTGGTGACTTAATGCCAACCCCCTTCCATTTGATGGAAGAGGCCTATATTCAGCAGTGGATTGTCGCTATCGACAGGCTGATGATGATGATGATGAAAGTCTATAATATTGAAACCGATGGTTTGCCTTTTTTTTATTTTATCAACTCGGTTTTTCAATACTTTTTGCTTAAATGCTCAATTTAGTAGGTCAGGCGCTCGCCCAACCGCGCCCACCACTGGCACCGCCACTGCTAATTAAAAAATAGGAAACGAACTCATGGGAGATGGCCGTCAAATTTTAAACATTATTAAAATAATTCATTTAACAAGGACGCCTGTATGGTGGGCTAGTCCGATCAGAGGCGTCTTTCGGTTGCATAGATTCAGGCGGACAGCTTACATAGACTAATCTTTACGCAGCACTTGGATTTCGTTAAAAGAAATATATTAATATTATTTTACAATTTGAATTCAGGTAAAAATGTCGATTTTTATTTAAAGCCAGAATTGAATAAAATTTAATTTTTTTTTTAACCTTTTGACCCACTATTGCCATCAAAGCATCGCTATGGACAAAGTTTTGAAATTAAAAATAATATTAATAAACGTGTAGGGTCCTACTTTGACCATTGAAATTTAAGATCCTTTGTTTGATCTGAACCACATTTTACGCACTTAAGCTTTAGAACTCAATGGAAGAATTAGTGCAAAATGTAAGTAACCAAAATAAAAATCTTATAAATTTTAAAGTCTTAAACCTATTCAATAAAAATAAATTAGAAAGAATTTTTCAAGAACACTATTTTATTTCAAAATACACTAAAAAGCATAATATAAATTTTTCTTTAGTACTAGAAAAATATGCTTAATCCCATATAAGGAGGCCAATTATAAATTACGTCACATTTGAAAGAGAGGTTATCCTCGAAGTGTGACACACTGTGATATCGGGAGGAAGCATAAGTGACATCGCATGTAAATTTCCTTATTTAAGAGTCATTTTAATTTGTTACACATTCGAAAAAAATCAGTCTTGATTGAGCATTCAATTCATAAAGTATACTGACGTCTGGCAGAGTTGTCGCTTATCAACAACTTATAAGATAATTATTTAAAACTATTTTGTCTTGTTTGTATTTTTACTTCGAAGTACTTTATTATTAATATATATATATATGAGTATAATTTATTCTAATTAACTTAGAATTTATCATTATTTATATTTATTTTTGTTTATGAGTTTCTCGCCGGATCGGCTCGACCTCACTCAGGATGGCGGATTTTGGGGGAGACTTCCACAGAATCCCAAAGTCCCGGAGGGGCGATCCGAGTCGGATATTCCTTCATTAATGTCTATAGTTTGACGCATCGAGTCCGTATTTCGTTTATGTAGAATTTAAAAAAGAGGAGAGTGTTCCTTCTTTTGATGAGAACCCAGTGAGGTCATATTATTTGACTTAGCAAATAAGCAAGAAGTATCTTGTTCGAGTCTATAGTTTCGATGGCTTTAACTAAATCTTCAGTCATATAAATATGACATTAGTTTTTCTTTTGAGAATAAAGACTCAATAGACTCTCTCAAGCTGGTACTCATTAAATTGAATCTTAATGATCATAAGAAATGACAGCTATTATTTATAAGAAAGCATTAAGAAGAAAGATAAGTCTTCAAAACTATAGTCTCGAGCAAATAAAATAATTATTAGATTATTGGGTACTTGGACTTGAAATAAAATTATAAATTAAATTTTTCAAAGTGTTGCTACGTTTCGCAGTATATTTTTCTGCTTCCTCAGGCAATCTACAAAACAATAACAACAATTGTAATCATATATAATCATATTGTTTGTAGATTGCCTGAGGAAGCAGAAAAATATACTGCCTAACCTAGCAACATTTTGAAAATTTAACTTATAATTTTATTTCAAGTCAAAATACTTATCAAACCCAATTACTAAATAGTTTTTGGAAAATTTGTTTTCTAAAAAAATTGAAAACATTTCAAGACTACAAAAGTTATCTTAATATTGTTTGTACAAAATTAGCTCTAAATTAAAAGATGCAAATGATTTAATAAAAAGGGAGGAGTGGTCATTCGAATGTGACAAATCTGGGATATAGGGCGAGGAAGAGATGGTCAACAAAAACGAAATTTGGGTCACGTAATTAATGAATGGTCGTTAGCTAAAAATAAAAGTGCAACCGCTTTCAACTTTAAATAAAAATAAACCCCTCTGTTTTATTTTTAATCATGTGAATAAGCAAATTTTTAGAGTAGGTAGGTACTTAAGAAAAACTTATTTTTAATTTTTTAGTGTATTTCAAAATAAAAGCAAGTTTTTTAAAAATGATTTTTTAATTTATTTAAAATTAAACTTTCTCTTTGTGTTTCCTTTGTATGTTCTCAAATTATATTAAATTCATTCCAAAATATACATATACACATTCGATCTTATAATATCCTATATTTAGTATAAAGCTTAAAAAAACATACACGCTTGATGTTTTCAAAATATATTAAAAAATAAAACCACTTTGAAGCGATGCATCAACCTTTGATGCTTGTTGCTTTTTCGCCTAATTAGCAAACCAATGGCGAGGAATGGCAGTGGGTGGGTCAATGGAGCAATGGGAGGAGATTCGACTGTGTGTCTGACCAAACTGATTATGGGATGAAAAAAATGAAAATTATATAGGTATATTTATAATTTATGCGAATACAGTTATTCACTTTAAGCTCCAATCTCTGGTAAAATAAAATTATTCAGGTCCAAGCGATTTTACAAACCCCCACAACTTCTCACGATCTACAAGGCTCAAATTCGCCCCTGTCTCGAATACGGCTCTCATCTATGGAGAGGAGCCTGTAAATATTCTCTTGCTACCCTGGATGCAATTCAGAAACGAGCCGTCAAGCTAATTGACGATTCTACCCTCACCGACTCCCTCGACTCGCTGGTTCATCGAAGAAATGTCTCTGCCCTTTCCCTTTTCTATAGATACTATCACGGCAAGTGCTCTGATGAGATAAAATCAACGATTCCCCCCAAAACATGCTTTGCACGTAGCACGCGTTTTGCCGACTCCCAACACTCTTTCGCGGTCAAATTAGAAAAGTGCCGGACCACTTCATTCGCCAATACATTTATCCCCATGACTTCAAGGAAGTGGAACTCTCTCCCAGCCTTCATCTTTCCCAGCACCTATAATCTTCAAACTTTCAAAACCGGAGTGCATAGACACCTACGTCTACACCCTCTCACTTAATCAACTTTCCCTTCTCTTCGGTAATGCAAGGTCTTTCGAGATCCATAGGAGCTGCATCTTTACTGGTGCACCCCTTCTTGCATTCGATTGCATTAAAAAAATAAAAAAAATTGTATAATTAATTAAACGTTCCATAATATAATAACTCAGGGGTGTCCAACATTTTGGCTTACACGGGCAACATTTGAAGAAAAAAATTGTCTCGGTCCGCGGATAAAATATTATAATTCTATTGTTATTTCTTAATCAAAAAAGATAGTTAATAATATAGAAATAAGAACATTATTATTTTTTCTTAGTTCATGGTGAGCTTCTAATTTTATTTTTCGTAAATTTTATAATTGAAAATAGCTTCTCGTATATGAAAATACATACCTACATACTTACAAAAACTGATATTATGTATTGGTATTTGTTTATATTTTTTTCCTGGCTAGATAATTAATATAAAGTTCTAATAAACAGACAATATTTAATTTTTATTTCAGATTAGTATCTAATTATTGTTCTAGAACATTCAATCAGAAAGTTTGGAAATATAAAATTTATTTCTAATGAAAATGGAGTCAAAAGTAGACAAAAATGATGATTATTTATTCGGAAAGCTTGAAATCTAGTTCCAGATTCAAAATTTAAAATTAGCTCTTTTATTTTTCGAAAATTTCTCAGTACATTTTCAGATTTCTTATTTTAGAGAAAAAAAATTATCAGGCCAAATTGTTATATGTTTCCAGTATCCACATATAAATCTCACTGTTTTAAGAAATTTTATGACTTTATATTGGCCACAGACAGCCCTGGTTTAAATCGAATGGGATTAAAGAAGGATTTGAGGAATGATAATTTATTTTTTAAAAGAGTCACGGATTTAATAATCCTTGACTACCCATTATCTAATGACATATAAGAACCTGTAAAGATCTAAAAACCAATCTTGACATGTTTTAGTCCAGGAGAGAAATTATCAATTAATTGTGATTGTTCTAGAAAACCCCAATTCTTTGTCTTGAAGAAAGAGAAGAAAATTTTTTTAAATATTCGAAACTTCTTTATTTTTTTATCTAGTAAATAGTTGAGCTTATAATTTTTCTTTTAGTGAATTTAATTCTTTAAAAAAGCTTCACGTATTGTATAAATGTACATTCATATTTCGAAAAAGGGAATAAATATATCTCTACATATAAATCTCAATTTTTTTAAGGAAGTTTATGATTTTATGTTGGGCCACACTCATTGCAGTGCTGGGCAGTATGCGGCGCGCGGGCCACGGGTTGGACATCCCTGTAATAGCTTTATAAAAAAATTTCATAAAATAATAACAATATTTTAGAAGAGAGTTTGAAGCTTGTTTCTCGTGTGGAGAACACACAAATTTATTTACAAATGGACATCTATTTTATCTAAGAAAATATCATAGTATTATTTTCATTGAAAATATTTTGTTTGCCGAGATTAGCAGAGTTGTAGATTCATGAAGAGAAATCAATGAGCTTGTCTATATATAATTTATTTGTTAGATACTTTTGTTTCAAAGGATTGAGCTTCATCATCAGTCTTTTTAATTTTAAACTTCTATTTGGTATTTCTCATGGGTTCAAATACCCAATTGGATTTAGGTAAACATATTTTGTTGTAATAATGAGCTGGTCACGTGACATTTGTTTGATAGATTATCAGCTTGCTATTATTACAACAAAACGAATCCTGGAGTTTTGAAGCTCCTGAAAAATAGGAAGAGAAAATATTTATAATTAAAAAGACTGATCATTAAGATCAAATCTTCGAAACTAACAAATAAATTAAATATGTTTTTATATTCGTTATATTTATATATCAGTGGCGGTTGGTGACATTTCAACCAGAGGATGCTATCCAAAAAAGTACCCTTCATTTTTTGAAATTTTATTTTAATCAGATTGGAGTAATTTTTGGAGACGGGCTGATAAGTGAATTAAGTGGATATTGATGAGGCAGTCCAAAAAAAAGAAGATAATTTACACTATCTTTTTATTCATAAAACCGACGTTTCGGAGGCTATTCCCTCCTTCTTCAGGGCTTTGAAAAGTCAGTGAAGGAAATCCAATGCGGCATTCCCTCCGTCTCCTCTTTCAGTGGCAGTAACAATAATATCTTGTATTTCATTCTCAGTAGAATTATAATGTATGAAATGTATGAAAGAGGAGACAGAGGGGAATGCCGCATTGGATTTCCTTCACTGACTTTTCAAAACCCTGAAGAAGGAGGGAATAGCCTCCGAAACGTCGGTTTTATGAATAAAAAGATAGTGTAAATTATCTTCTTCTTTTGGACTGCCTCATCAATATCCACTTTATTTTAATCTTCGCCTTTATTGCAAATTTCATTAAATACGGCATCATTTTTGCTTTTTATCAAATTTAACATTAGATTCTTTAAAATAATCAAGCTATGACTTGTCTATATTATTTTCGATCTCATATATTGAGAGTTCTTAGAAATAGATTAGTCTAAAGATTCCCGAATCATCTTTATTTATTCCTTTTTTTGTTTCTCACCGAGAACAATTTTTATTCGACTAAAACTCGTCTGAACTTGTCTTTGATATGCGTGAACTGGAAGATATACGAGGCAGAGACTTCAAACCATCTTTCAGCACCCTTTTTGGAAAAATCATTCATTTTCTTGGCCCTTGAAACTATGCAACTATTTTATTTCATTTCGCGAACCAATAAATATACTTTTCAAAACAAAAAAATATTTTTATAGAAATATTTGAAATAACGTATAATAAATTGAAAATTTAAAGATCTTCTTTAAATTTTAAAGTCGACCTTTTATATTTATGAAAATACTGTAAATGTTTGAAATTTTAGGGCCTTATGAACATTTTTTCCCATTAGGTAGGAAAATAAAAAAATAGTAATTCCTCAAAAATTATACCTTCCTTTAAATGAGTATTTTATTTAAAGATGAAAAATATATAATGTTTTATAAATATATCGACAAAAATGAATTTTTGCATCTTCACCAGGAAGGAAAATTTTACAAAGAGGCCTCATTTTGAGAAAATTTTTGTTTTTCAAAGGTAAATAAGAGATGAAAAATTATAATTTCGTTAAAATAATCTATTTTTGCATTCTTTGTCAAAAGAGAAAGTTTTAAAGAGGGCCCGGCCCGGCTTTATAAGTAATTTTTCGAATTTGATAGGGAAATAAAATTTTATTTCCACTAAAATTATAATTCTATTTAAATGAATATTTTATATCGACATGAAAAATATAATTTTTGAACACATCGTCAAGGGATTTTTTTTACAATTAGTCATTACTTTTGATTTTTTTTTATGTAGGAAAATAAAATCTTCTTTGCAAAAAAATTATAATTTTATTTAAAAAAATATTTTACATAAAATTCAAGTGGATTTGTTTTCGCTGCTATATTATAAAATTTATAAATAAAATCCTCGTATATAGGTATCACCTTTGGATTAGAAAGAGAAAAGACTATGCCTATTGTATAAGAAGATAAATACACCCTAAAGATGGGAAATCTGTTAAAAATTCTTCTACCGTTTCTGAATTCCCAGGCAAATAAGCGGAAGAATAAGAAGCCCAAATGTCGTTTCTAATGGACTACTGATCGGTTTATCATTTTGTCTGTTCGGTCTCTCGCCTTAGTACAAATAGGTGCGAAACCCAAATTGAAAATAAACACCTTTGTCGTGAACTGGTCCGAGAACGAGAAGGGACCCGATCAATGGAAAGGTGTCTGAGCTAGATGACCGGCTGCAGAACGTCTTTCTTCTTTCTTCCAGCCCTCTTTGATCGCCCGACTGAACGATTATTCATCATCACAATAAGTTTGTATTTTTTTATAGACTCAGGTGGCAGATGAAAATATTGTGGATCATTTTCGTGCTATTTAGGTTTTTCATGTCCAAAAAGGTGACCAGAGGTTTCAAGTTAGAAAAACGACAACATAATATGCCAACAAATCGTTTATTTTCTTTTCATTTGTAGGTCGTAATTGTATTCAATCATTAATATAAAATTTTCTGCATTTCACGCTCTTGAACAGTTTCCAAACATCAACGTTGCAAATTTTAGTGAATGAATAATTTTATTCACCACGAACAACTTATTCTAGAAAGCTAGAACTTGGCTTAAAGGTTTATTTATACAAACTTTTAATTAAATTGAAAAGTTTTTGCCGAGAAGTATCAAAATTTTTATATATTGAAGGAGACAATAAAAGAGTAGTAATCTTCTGCTGGAATTATAAATTTTATTTATTTATATACGAGACTATAGTTTCGTTTTAAATAAATAAAATTTATAATTCCAACAGAAGACACACTCTTTATTGCCTCCTTCAATATATAAAAATTCTGCTACTCTCGGCACAAAAACTTTCAATTTAAAAATTTTATTGTCTAAGACGTGTTTCGCTGACTCTTCATCAGTCTATTACAATGTATTCACAGGAATTATGAATGACTTCATAAATTAATTCCTGTGGATACATCGTAATAGACTGATGAAGAAGGCAAAAACCCTCGAAACTATAGTCTCGTTATAAATAAATAAAATTTATAATTCCAGCAGAAGACACACTCTTTTATTGTCTCCTTCAACAAATTGAATCTTAATGATCATAAGAAAAAACAACTATTATTTATAAGAAAGCATGAAGAAGATAGTTATGTTTTCAAAACGATAGTCTCGAAAAAATAAAATAATATAATATTTTTTTTTTTTTTTTTTTGAGGCTGGTTATTGTGTACTTGGATTTGAAATAAAATTAGAAGTTAAATTTTCAAAATGTTGAGACGTTGCGCAGTATATTTTATGCATCCTCAGGCGATCTATAAAACAATAACAACAATTGTAATATCATATGGAATCATACTGTTTCTCTTTTTGAATCAAGAACTACGCTACTCTCGGCAAAATAAAAACTTTTCAATATTGTTTGCAGATTTCCTGAGGAAGCAGAAAAATATACTGCGAAACGTATCATCATTTTAAAAATTTAACTTCTAATTTTATTTCAAGTCCAAGTACACAATAACCAGGTACACGAAAGATATTCATTATGGACGATAACAACACCAATAAATTTTTATTTATTTAAAATTGAATATGGTGAAGCCCTCTGGATTTTTATCAGGGAAAGTTGCCCTAACTGAAACGGGATTCGAGTTATCCCAATTTAAAGTAAGACCTTCAATCCAATACCCTAGCCTCGTTTTTCATTGTTGGATAGAATCCTAAAAATCAACAATTATGAAATAAACAAATTCATTTGAAATATTGAAATTGTTCTGTTTTTGTTGTGAGCCGTCATACATTAAATTACTAAAGTATTTTAATTTATTCACTAGATTAGAAATGATTTATCGAAGGAGGAGGTTATCATCATTTCCAATTGGTTGAATAGATAGATAGACATTGTCGTGTTCAATAAATGGCACGAGATCGTATTCTTTTTATTCAGTCTAAGTGTTAGACGGGGTCGGGTGCATGGGCGGATCGTCGGGGGTGATAGATCTTCTTGCATGGCTATCTGTCCCTTATTGACGACCCATTGCTTATCAGATACCTAGGCAATATTCATCAGCAATTGCTATCGAGTTGGCCAGCCAATTTCCGGACAATGTCTCTCTGTCTTTGTCTTTCTCTGCGAAAACACGACAAGGTTAAAATAGAGTAGCAAACTGGCCAAAAGGACTTAAAGGGACAACACAAGATTACTCTCATTCGTTTGTATATATTTGTTCACAAGACACAGACTTTGGTTAAAAGGGTCAGTGAGTGAGAGAGAAAATATCTTTTACGACAAAGCTTTTACTAGATATATTTACTTTTATATGTTGGGTATAAGATATAAGTAAATATTCATTTTAAATAACTTTTTAAGACGTAGAAATATCAACCGTAAGACTTTCACTTACTATATATACAACCTCACTTCTTTGAAGTCATCCTACTAATTTTCCCGATGTCCCCTTTTAAATTAATCCCCTCACAGGGTATCAATCGAAAAAAATAAACAATACACATACAGGTCTTGGGAAACATCATAAGAGTAGCGATTTTGAAAAAATTCGTAGGGATCGTTTTTGAGAAAAAAATGAATAAAAATCACTACAATTACATCATCATCATCATTGAGTATACAGTCCTAAGACTGGTTTGATGCAACTATCCGTCTCCACTTGACTCTGTCCTCCGCCAGCTGTTTGACCTCTCTAAATGTCTGGCATCCCATATCCCCAATTATTTGGTTGAAATATTCTAATCTGGGTCTTCCCCTTCCCCATTTCTTTCCCACCTCCCCTCCAAGATATCCCTAAGCAATCCCCCATGTCCCAGTGTGTGCCCCATCATCTGACCTCTTCTCTTCTTCAGACTCTTCCACAAGGTTCTTCTTCTCCGATTCTTCCAAGAACTTCTTCATTTGTAATTCTTATCCATCCATTTGATATTCATCATTCTTCTGTAGCACCTACATTTCGAAAGCCTCTAATCTCTTTCTCTCCGCTTCTCCTAATTGTCCAGGTTTCACACCCGTACCATGGCTATGCTCCATACCTATGTCTTCAATAGCAACTTCCTGTTTTCTAAGCTGATTGAGGAGGAGCATAGTAGTTTTTTTTTTAATTAAACCCCATTTTTGCTTGGGCAATTCTTGATTTAATTTCGTTTTCGCTCCTCCCATCCCATGTTATTTTACTTCCTAGGTAGCGGAATTCCTTAACTCCTTCTAAGTTTTCTTAGTTAATTTTGATGACTAATTCCTAGCTTAAGTTTCAGATTTCTTGCTCTAAGATTTAGTAATGCTAAAAATATAACTGAGCCGTTTATTTTGAAAGTGGCCTAAGTCCATTATTTGTTATTTTGAGATATTTGTATTTATATTTTTATAAATACATATATTTATATATATTTTGATGTATTTATTTTGACGAATTCATGATGATATTGTACTCCTTTGGCTATGATATTATAAATTTGAAAAGAAGACATCTATGTCTAACTAAATCTGTCATTAACTCATTTTTTTCAAAATTGGAGTTAGGCCATTTTCAAAATAAACGGCTCAACTCCCCACATACATTCATAAACAATGACCTTTGAATACTCGGGCTAGTTTTGTCTCTAACACAAAACCAATTTAATTTTCTAAGCTAAGTTTCTATATCTTAAGGGCGTCAGAATTATATTATACTACTTGGAGTTAATCGAATGAAATTAACTTATATATTTTTGGAGATAGAAGACTTGAAAATTGAAACTTCCGAAAGTGAATGCAATATTTTACCTATACCTGATTGTCAATGTCCGCGAAAGAAATAAAAAAACTAAAAAACACGCTTCTAAAAATTACAAAATAAAGTACCATAATAATCAAAAAGCGTTGGGCACTTTGTTGAAATTAATTAAAGGTACAATTTGATTATTACATTGATTATTACATTATTTTGTACTTTTTAGAAGCGTGTTTTTTAGTTTTTTAAAATATTATTTATTTTTATTGTTTTTATATAATTTCATTTAAATTTGAATAAGTAAACAATTATTTTTATAGAGAAATGTTTGCGGAATTTAACAGAATAAAATTCACATTGATGGATAAATACATAGATAGATACATACAGGTGAAGCTAATATAAACCGTGTAAAAAAGAAAAAATAGATATTGTGACTAGTGCACTCTGATCATGACTTTCACTTATCTATCTCGCTTTAATAGTAACCTAAATGCAAGAAAAACACATTTTACTTTTAAAATGTATTTTTTAAACACAAAGTATTTATTAATTAAAAAAAAATAAATAAATAAAAAAAACTATCGACTTAAGTAAAAAACAAGAATATAAGGCTTATAAATCTTTTTCAAACAAACAAATCTAATTTTTGTAATAGTCAGAAATGTTTTATTAAATTTATCGACAATGGAAACAAATGATTATCTTATAAATACAGGATATAAAAAAATTGAGATATTTGGGAAATCTTTAAAATCTTAAAGTAGTGGGGAACTTTTGATGTGCAGATTTGAACTGAAATATAGTTTTGGTAGTAACTGAAGTTTTTCGAGATTTTCCTCAAATATCTTGATAAGATAGATACAATCAGACAGTACAATAGGTTTTAGGCTATTTAAAAACTGGGAAGTAGAAAACGAGTAGTTTTGCTTACAAAGGGTAACAGGAAGTAGGTATATATGGCATAGCTTTAAGATCATGACTTGAAATACATGTATCAGAAATATTTATATTTCCAGATGTCATGAATCTAATAAGATTATTTTCAACCGAGGGGTGAACCGTGACGTAAAATCGTCTACACCTACTTCCACTTCCACTTCCGTTTCCAAGTGGAAAACAATATATGACAATAGATTATCTAATGAATTTCAAAGTAATTCCAAATAATTCCAAAGACGGTGTACACCTAATTCCAATCGCGGTTCACCCCTCGTTTTCAACCATAGTTCCATCTGTGACAGCGATACCTTATTCAAAAAGTAAATCTCTGGGAAATTGAATTTAATATTAATAATTAGCGTTTTATATTTAGGTACTTTCAAATTTTCTAAATGAAAATGTTTTTCTTAAAATCTGCGTTTTTCTAAACAAAATATAAATAAAAATTGGCTAAATTTCATCACATTTTAATGTTACTTTTAATTAATTAATTTAAAAAAAAAAGTGGATAAATTAAAGCAATATTTTATTAAATTAATTTAAACAATACAAATATTATATAAAAAAAGTATAAATGATTGTAATTAAGTAATGTGATGTGCCAAATTATTGTAAAATGTATTTTTGGTTAAAACTCACAAGAAAAAAATATAATTTTGATAATTAGTGAAATAGCTTCAAAACTTCTTAAATTTTTAGTTTTAATTATACTAAAGCCCAAAAATATATAATTAGAAACTTTGTTTTACCTCCTTCGTTTAACCATAACTTGACAATAGTTCAATATATTTTGATAAACGCAAGAAATAACCCTAATAATAAGAGAGATCTCATCCCAATTGGTAATGTTGCTGGTTCCACTACGATTAATCCCTTTGGACTCTACTCAAGGGAACAAGAGATCGCGAGGAAAGAGAGAGCGAGTGAGACAATTTTATTACAAGTTAGTTAACTGGAGAAAGAGAGATGTAAACTCTGGATCTGGACAGAGTCCAGTGGGAGCAGCACCGAACAGAGCGCATCTGGAAGAGCCAGCCACCAGAATCAAGTTACTTTCTCTTGGGCTGGGGAACGACCAGGGGAAAGTCTTAATTAGCGCCGGGGTCCCTTTTGGATTCTCTAGGTCCCATTGTACACTATCCCTAACTATATATATATATATATATATATATATATATGTAGGAAGGTAAAAGGATATGTTTCATTGGAATGGAATCGAATGGCGGGCCAGGAGGGGTCGGCTGGCATTGTAGTGGGGGCAAACAGGAAGGGCGGAATTGTTTCCATGAATGAATGGAGTTATTTCAAGTTTTAATGTGGAATCAAGAGAATATAGAGTTTCTATTTAATTAGCCAATTTAAATTGACAACCTGGAATGGAAATCATTTTCAGAACAGACTGGAAAATTTTCAATTGAATTCATTGCAAAATTATAAATCCCGAATTTCATTTCGTATCTCTCAGGCATCATTCCACCTCTACTCTATCTATCTATCTCTATATCTATATTAGAGATGAATATTCAAATTAAGGTTAATTTAATTAGTTTATAATTTCTATAACTGAGAGAATTCGTATCTTGTCATTAATTTATTATAATTATAAAATTAACGTCTTGACGCAATTTGAAATATTAACACTATTAAAGTTTTGATAATTATTTTAATTAATATTTTTAATGTCATTTTTAGCCCAAAATATAGCAAAGACATTTAAATTGAGGAAAATGATGACGATACAGAGAACCTAAATAAGAACACAACTAGATGAGTAGAGAGAACATTAGAAATATTATGAAAGATATTAATTTGCTGATGGTAATAGATTCAAATTTACAAGAAATCAAAAGTTGGTGTCATCTATTCAATCGGATGGAATGGAATATTTTTAATTATATGTCAGAGGGGTTGTTTTTCACCCCCTCGGGAATCGAACCCGAGTGCCAGTAACAGCAATCCGGGCCACCTGGCTTAGAAATATTCACAAGTTAGATTGTTGCTAGGAGTAGGAATTTGGGAACCTTAATCTTAAAAGATTACAGGTTGCAGCATCGTGAAGCAGAAAGTGCTGAATTCAGGAATGGAATATTTTTTATTGTTAGGGCCTTGACAGTCAGACCGATGAATTGGAAGAAGATTTCAGGTTGGATCCGGAAATCGTAGCTACCTTTTAGTATGAAATCACACAATATGAAAATCCTTAAGTACTTGGACTTCAGGGAAATATCAAAACAAATAATAATTAAACATACAATCATAGAACAAATGAGTGAGTACTCTGATATTGTTAAATTGTTATTAATTATATTTTGAACTATGTATATATATATATACCTACATTTTGAACAAAGAAGGTTTGGTTAATGAAACTTAGGGAACGCGGTATTGGTTCAAATCGAAACATTTATTAAAATGTAGTGAGTTTGAAGTTACTGATGATTCACAGTAAAGGGAAAATGAATAAAAATTAATTGAGTTAAAACATATTGAATGCGAATTATAACTTTAATTTAAATTAAAACATATAGTTAAATATTTCGATTTAGACTATTTCGAAGATTAGCCCATCATCAGGAGTTTGAATCGACTGACTGTACGTAAAGTCCTGATGATGGGCAGATTGGCTAATCTATTTCGAGGTATAGTTAATAAAATTTAGAACTTGAAGATTCTTAAACAAAGAGACGAAATATGACAGTATGAATTAATTCTTCTATTGATTTTCCTCCGAAGTTCAATTGCCGAAGGATAGGAAATTGAAGAGACATCTAAATTGGTCTAAATATAATCTCAATAGGGGGACATTTATTAAAGATTTATAGAATTAATATTCAATGCAAATTCACTCCCTAACATCTATAAACAACCATTGGGAGACTCACAAAAGGTGAATAACAAACAAGTTCTTATTAAGAGAAACGTTGTTGTTCACCATTAGTCAGTGTTCCGAATGAATGCTGATTCTCGCCAATAGATTTACTATATCTATCATTATCGCAAGAATTTGGTAGAAAGCTGGTCATAATATCGAAACATCTTTAAATTCTAAAGTAAAGATGAATAGTAACTTATGAGGAGAATTTTCTAGGTTAGGTTTCATAAAAAGGAAATATTAAAACAAATGTATGTCTATTTGAGTTTGCACTCGATTATATTTGGGTTATTATCCCATCTTCAGGAGTTCAAATGAAAACTGGAGTTGAGATAAAACTGGAGTTTTCATTTGAACTCCTGAAGATGGGATAATAACCCGAAATATATATCGAGTGAATCAAACTCAAATAAACTTACATTTGTTTTAATATTTCCTTTTTGTGAAACCTAACCTAGAAAATTCTCCTCATAAGTTACTTATAATTTTTCATCTAGAACCGACACCTAAATCCTTAAAAATTATTAAAGATGAATAGTTTTATTCGACTTCTAAAAATTATTATGTTGTCGTAGATAAATATAATAATACTAAAAGGAAAAACATATTCGTATATTGACACTTACTACCTTCAGTCTCCTTCAACCTCACTCCATATACTCTAGTGTTTGTAGCAATCGAAAAGATAAGAGTTTGTCGTCTTTAAACGAAAAGGGTTAATCGAAAAAGTTAAGGAGCTTGGCAACGGTGGTTGCTGTTGTCATAAATGGAAGTGATCTGTTCGATATAAAAGCCCACTCACTACAATCTGCCACTCTCAGGTTGTTTGATGTTTGTTACTGTTTACTACTAATAGAAGAAGAAGCGATGTTTACTCTTAAATTTTCTCAAACAAATATAAAAAAAGATGGAATTTTCTTCTAGTCCTATCAAATAAATTTATATATATATATATTTATATATGTTTATATTTATATTATAGCTAGGTCAAACTCATCATTTTTAAAATACCAAACGCAAACAAACAAATGTTTAATTTCTCAAAAGAATTCACAAAAAATATGTAATAAATATTTAGTATTTCATATTAAAATATACACTTTTCTTGTTATAACGACCAGACAATTATATATAGACAAGGCCGTATTTCTAAATAGGGTAAGTAGGCAGCAGTGGCAAATTTTCAGGGGCGGCAGTTTAACAATTTATTCAAAAGTTAAAATGAAGTATTTCAGACGTTAATAATATTTTCCGTACGAATTAAAGAATACATGTTACTTAAAAATAGGTTATAGTCCTTCTACAACTATAACATTTATTATATAAACCATTAAAATTGTAGTTTTATCTAAACTAAATGAACTTTGTGTTGAAAAAATGAAAACACCAATAGTTCAAGAGCTGGTGACACATTTTGACTACGGATTTGACCCAACTAGAAATAATGCGTAATAAAATTAAAAAATTAATTTTTTGGACAATTTTATATTTATTAATGTATTATATTAATTTTTGCACAACGTTTTCGTCCGTTTCCGGACTTTATCAAGTGCTCAATCAGTTAACACATTAAATGTTCATAAAATAATGAGACCATCGAGAAAACAATTTAAAAAATTTAAGCTATCAATTTCGAGTTAACATAAAAATGCGTAATAGTACATAATAATTAATAATATTAACATAATAATGCGTAATAGTACCATCTATGATAGTTGTACAATGACCAGTCTGGCTGGCTGTAGCAGGTGGACCAGGTATGCGTGCGCATGGTGGGAGTGCGCTAAAAAATACATATGTGTTAAAAAATATTTTTGACCCACAATGAAATTATAAAAATTATAATTTATAGTCAATTATAAACATAATATATTCACTCCAGGCGATTTGAGTGGTGGGACGTGGAACCAGACCACCCAAAGTGTATTTTTACAACATGCAAAAAATAGCATCAAATATTTTTTTCATGTTGTAAAAATACACTTTGGGGTGGTCTGGTTCCACGTCCCACCACTCAAATGGTCTGGAGTGAATATATTATGTTTATAATTGACTATAAATTATAATTTTTATAATTTCATTGTGGGTCAAAAATATTTTTTAACACATATGTATTTTTTACCGCACTCACACCATGCGCAGTACCTGGTCCACCTGCTTAGACCAGCCAGACTGGCCATTCCTTGTACAACTATCATAGACGGTACTATTACGCATTATTTCTAGTTGGGTCAAATCCGTACTCAAAAATGTGTCACCAGCTCTTGGACTACAATGAACTCAATCCTTTTGTTGTATAAAACAAATGTATTAATCAAAAATGAACTCTAGAAGGGGCGAGAAATGGACTTTAGACTATAGACGGCATTATTTTAAATCCTGCCCTGTATATAGATATATTAAATTCAATAAAATTTTGAATGTAAAGCTTGAAAATTGACACTGTATGTACATTGTACATGTAAGACTTAAATCCGATTAGGGAAAGGTCGAAAATCAATAAAATATATATAGATGAATATTTTAGTTTAATTGATTTTTTAAATGTATTTTTTAAAATATTTTGTTAATCAAAGGAGAACCAGATTAAAATCAGCTAGATTAGATTTTTAATGAAGAAGGTCGAAAAATTAAATTCTAAAAACGGTCAAAGTAAATTCCCTCCCTACATTGTTATAACCATTAACATCATTTTCCTCCATAAGGTGTATAAACTTTCTCATTGTCATAACCCATTATCAATATTGGTAAGTGTCTTATTATTAAAAAAATATCCAGGGGGTCACGAAGTATTAATTCAATTTATTTTTTACGTTTTAGGGGTCGCGGTAGTAAACATTTTGAGAAATTCTGAGCTCTTCTTTGAGAGAAACTTCCTCTAACATACAAGAATAGCTGATCATAAAATCGTGTTGGCAACTTATTAAAAATCGGTTGTCTGTAAAGTCGGTTTACTGACGATAGTTGAACGTGACAACGTCATAAGAAAATACTGATGGAATGTTATTTACGACTTTACAGACAACCGATTTTTTTCATAAAATTCTTCGTTCAGAAAATCATTTTAAATTTACAAAATACTTGAATAAAATTTATTGTTTAAATTTCTACTCGACTGTTAAAAATTTAATTTTTGATTTTATTATTTTATAATAATAAATTTTGTATTGACATTATTTCTTTCAGCAAGTAAACTGAATAAAAGTTGTTGTTCAATTAGTTACTTAATTATTTTTGCAAATTTAATTGTAATTTGTTGTAAAAAAGTAATAATTTTGAATAATTTATTATAAGAATAAACTGTGATTAAATTATTGTTCATAAATCTTAAATTTAAAATTTAAAATTTGGAAACATCATTAAAATTTTTGTAACTGTAGCTTTTAAAAAGCCCGCCTCAATCTTTGTCGCTCGTTCCGCGCTCTCGCTTGCACTTCAAGCCTTAAATGGAACGCCTCAGAGCGAGGTAACGCCGCATGAGTCATGTTTTTTGAGCGTGCAGCCGGCTTCATCGAATTATAAGACGTTGTCACGTCAAAAATCAAATATATAGCCATAATACGCATACAAGCCAAGTGAGTTTTTCTAATTATGTAAAAATTTGATTTGTTGTCGTGAGCTTCCTATGAAGATAAATAGATCATTGACTCAATTTGATAGTTGGTCTTTAATATCAGAGGATGCTCTCGAAGGATAGCCAGCAATTGACCAATAGATGTTTTTGGCTCTCGGGTTTGATGTTGATGCTCTTCTGAGATACAAAAAAACTTATCTAATATTTAAGTCCCTTGGCAACCTTCTTATTTTGAATTGAATTTTAAGAATAATTATAATCAGGACGATTTTAAAGGCCCAGTTTAATAGATCATTTGAAAGAGACAGCTTGATTGTAGCCAAAGTAAAAAACTAAGCTTCTCACTGAGACATTTGGGATCAATTTTATTTTGCGATTTTCAGTTTTAGTTGAAAATAGCAAAATAAATTTAGCTGAACGTCTCTTTTTTTGTTTTTTGCCTTGGCTACAATCACACTTTCCCTTCAACAGAGTAATTAGAACTTATCAATCGTCAAAATATTGTTTTTGTTTTTTTTAACAAAAGAAAAGTAAAAATATTTTTTGGGAAAATTATTATTTACTATGAGTTATTCATCAAATTTAGGGAACGCGGTGTTGGTTTATAGTGAAACATTGTTAAAATTAAACTAGGTTGGAGTTGGGTGTGGTATGAGTTATTCGCTAGTGTAAAATACATATGAAACAAGTGACCTCTAGTGAATAACTCATAGTAAATAATAATTTTCACAAAAAATATTTTTACTTTTCTTTTATTAAAATAAAATATGTTTCAGCTCCCACCAACATCAGAATCTATATAATAATTTTTATAAAAAAAAAGAAAAAAAACCGACTTCAAAAAAATTAAATGCAACAAATAAAATAAACTCAAAAATAAAAAAATGCACCAAAAGGTATAAAAATAATTATCTAATTTAGTTACAACTAAACGACAAAATATTAACATGAAATCACTTTTTGAAGTCGGTGCCAAACATATACATTTTATGAATCAAACTCGACCGATTTTACTTAGTACGTTTGGCGGGTACACAAGCTTATATAGTTTGTTTAACACCGACTTCAAAAAGTGATTTAATGTAAATATTTCGTCGTTTAGTTGTAACTAAATTAGATAATTATTTTATACCTTTTAGTGCATTTTATTTTATTTTTGAGTTTTATTATTTTATTTGTTGCATTTAATTTTTTTGAAGTCGGTTTTATTTATTTTTTTATATATAAAAACTATTTTTATTTTTCTCTTTTTAGTGATGTTATTAATAGTGACTTAATATAATACCTTGCATGCATCTCGTAAGAGAAAGGGTCGGGCAAATGAATAAGAAAATGATAATAAAATTAAATTCACAAATATAGAAATTCTCTAGAAGCATTTGCTAGTTTTAAATGAACGTTTTAAGATTGATTTTTTTATAAAAGATTTTATTTATTATAATTTCGATTATTTGCTCATAAGAATTAGATATTTACATTAATTCGACATTGATCATATCATCAGAACTTGATCAAATTAATATGGGGCCACCCCTAAGGTACCCTCTTTCCAATATAAAAAGAATCATCGAAATCGGTTCATAAACAAAGAAGTTATGCCTAAACAAACATAGCAAAAAAAGGTCCAATACCAATGAAAAAAAAATGGGACCAATCGGAAACTAGACTGAACTCAATGCAAAAAATCATCAAAATCGGTTAACAATTGGCGAAGATATCAGGTAACATAGACACACAAAAAAATTCAGTCGAATTGAGAACCTCCTCTTTTAGTGGAGTCGGTTAAAAAATTATTGTACATGTTATGATTTATGGTATAATAATCAGCCTTACAATAAATAGATCCAATCTTTAATAGATATAATTGAATAGTTGATGTGAGCTTAATTAAAGTATACAAAATTAAATTGAATCCAAATTGCTTGTTTAAAGAAAAGCCAAGCAGCTCTAATTTATTTATTTAAAATTTCTACTAAAGCATCGACCTTAGATTAAGGTCATCTTTAGTATTTATCAATATTTTAAAAAGAGAATCCAAACTCTCATAACATATTGTAGATTCTATTATTATAAATATTGAAAAAATTCTTGAGCTAAAGATGACCTTAACACAGGATGAAATGTTAGTATAAATTTTATATGAAGAAATATTAGAACCGAGGGGTGAACCGAGACCTAATATGCTGTACACCTACTTCCACTTGTACTTCCAAATATTTCCAACTACTTCCAAAGATTCCCAAGTGCTTCGAAATATTTCCAAGTACTTCCAAAATACTTCCAAAGAGGTGTACACCTACTTCCAATCGCGGATCACCCCTCGGTTAGAACTATAAACAACCCTTCTTGCTTTAATATTGTTTTGAAATTCTTTATCGTAAATAAGCACCTGTAAAGATTTTTTTAAACTAGTTATTTATCTAATTAAAAGTTTTTTATTCTATTCAAATTAAAATATGCAATGCGTTTAAAATCCTTGAATTCTTTGAAAAAAAAGTAGAATTAAATTTTACATTTTTGATTGTGTTAGTTTTTCCTTTCTCTTTTTTTCCTTTCGTCATTTTTTGTTTGTTTGCATTTAAATGTGAAAAAATACTAAAAAAGAGCGGCGAGTCAATTATTATAAAAATCTCGTGCCTGAATTTCCACTTCCAGCCATTTAATTTGAAGCCCCCCCCCCCCCGTCTTCCGTGGCCGAAGGTGTTGGTTTCTTTCGTGTTTTTGCTTTGTTTTAACGCGTGACAGGCGTGTGCGTGTGTAAAAATCCGTGCTGGTGAATCAAAAATACGGCTATGTGTAATATTTATTAAATTAAAAGGTTTTCTTGCCAAGAATAGATGAGTTGTTAAATTTATTATAATAAATCAAAGATTGTGTTCGCTGTCCGTGCATAATGAATATAAATATAGACAGAATACGATCTAGTTCTTCTGCCGCTCTGGGCAAAAATAAATTTAACCGCCATTTATATTAATTTAATAGTATTATTTTACTTATTTATATATTTATTTAATTTGTAAAGTTTATACAAAAGATTATGGTTTGATTAAAGTTTTTTTTTCTATTAGGTGACCAAAGGCCATTCTCTTTAAATTACATCAAATAAATTAGAAAACCATTTTACAATAAAACTTAAAAAACAAAAAGAATTACAAAATTAAAAAAATATATATTATAATTATATTATTTTTAAATTGTAAGGTTTTTTTAGTCTCAAACTAACTAATTTAATTTAATTATTATTATTTATTTTATTAATTAACTAAACAGTTTCGGTCCCTACTGGTTGACCATCTTCAGTAGAACTAAAATTTGAAAAATGAAACATTTCGTCAATTTTTTTAAACAATTACATAATACAACATTTACAGACGTTTGAAATTTATACATACAATTTCGTTCAAGATCTGGAAATTGTCACTTTGTATACATAAATCATCCTTAACTTACGAGTATTAAGGAGTTTCTTTCGCGACAATCCACCCCAAAAGTTTTAGCCTAGTAACCACTCAATAAATATGAAAGGAACTAAAATTTTAGGGTATTTTTTTTATCTGTCTGTCCACTCACACTACGAAATCTCTATACGGACACACACATACTTGCCGGTCGTTTCCAAGCCATTGTGCTTATATCCCTCCACTAAAAATAGTCGCCCAAATATGTTTTTTTTGTTTTTTATCAAAACTACTTGGTAAATAATTCCAATTTTTTTTAACTTACTCCGAATATATTATTCTAACAAATATTAGTTTTTCATCAAGATGGTGAAAGTCCTTCAATGAAAAAAAATAAAATAATTATCATATCCCCACTTTTCCCTATCTACCCTATGATAAAATGTTATTTTTAATTGCAATTATTTCATGTTTGGTGTGGTAAATCGTCTTCAAATTTTAACAGTATGTATATTATGCTTTTAATGACTTATATTCCAAGTTTCAAAAACATCTTGAATTTTTGCATTTTTGAAAGAACTACTCTTAACATAGATATTTCACACATTTATATCAATCATATATAGCAATAATTCATAAAAAACATTTGTTATTGACTTGAATCAATTTTGAACTGATGACCAATTGAAATATTATTTTTATTAACAAATTTAAATTTAGGGAACGAAGACAAGATTAATTTTATTACAGACAAAAGGATCAGCCGGGGCTCGAACCCGGGATCTTTGCATGTGTACTGCAATGCTTTGTCATAAGAGTTTTATCTCCCATATCCACTAAGCTACTGATCCCTGAACCCAAACTAATACCTTTTGTCTATATGAATTATGGAATTTCTTTTTTAATCCTCTCCTCGTTCATTTTTTGCAGCGTAGGCCTTGATTCATTAATTAAACAATTATTTTTATTTTTTCTTAATTATCATATTACGCAATCAATTTTCAATTAAATAAAACTATCGTTACAACAAATTTATTCTAGAAACCCATTAAGAGTCAATTCATTTTTTATATATAAAATACATATCAATATATACCTTCATAACATTTTTCTTATATATAAACATTAATACCTGTCCAAACAATAGAATTAAACAAAACAACCTCATTCACAGCAATGACACTATAAGACTGTAGGATTCTGATATGTTATATAATTATACATATACATATATATATATATATGTATAAATAAATAAAAATAAATAATAATAATAACAAAGTACTTTTTAGATCTTGATATTAGCACGGATGAAAAATTGATGAACTGCTTTAACTAAATTATTCGTGGGATTTTTCAAAATTTGTTAGATGGAGGGGGATTTCTAAAATGTGGTTCTATTAATTTTTTCCGGGGGAATTTCGGAGGGGTTGATAAAAGTTAACAATTGGAATGAAGAAAAACGAACATTTTTTTCAATCAGTTTTTGCTATTTAGTAAAGACCAAATGTCTGCAATTGCATATTTTTTTTGCTTACTCCCAATCAAATAATATCTTTACGAATCATAACCCTGAAGACATATGGTTTTAATTTTAGGTTGCATATTTTTGACATTTTCTCTAAAATTATTTAAAAAAATAATAATAATAATAATAATAACTAAAATATAGATAAATTTTTTAAAATAGCATAATTTTGTGTCGATAAAACTATTTTTAAAAAGAATAAAAAGAAAAAAATTCAAAGAATAAAAAAATAGGGTAAATAATAAAACTAAAAATAAGGGAGGCAGATGATTTCTAGACTAACGTTTTTCTCTGTCCATTTTTCTCAGTTTCAATTACAGGACATTAAAAAAAAAATCAAACAGAAACGTCGCTACAGAAGTTTCACTTCAAAAAAATCAGGTCTTATTCTAGAAATAAAATTTTAACATTGGAAATGGTAACACAACTGACGGATCTTGAAATATTGTCAAAATTTAAGTATGGACATTCAACATCAGCTTATAACCACGTGTACTGGACGACATGCATTTTATTTAATACTATCTAAATTATTACAATAGTAGTGATATCAAATTCAAACATGTAATTATCTACAGGTATTTTTTACCGATTTTTCAAAAAGTTTTAGAGTTTTTTATTTAATTAATAAAGTAAAGAGTGTGTAGTTTCACTGTGAAACTACACACCCTTTACTTTATTAATTAATATCATGTTTCACCTAAAACCTACACCACTTTCTCTAAGTAAAAATGTTTTTTATTTTTATTTTTTTCACTTTTCTCTTTCTAGCAATCTTGCCTCTTCTACGGATTGCTGCTATTAGCAGTTGAGTTGCTTTTTTGAATACTTAGTTTAATAAGCCGGCCAAGTGCGGTCAGGAAATACTTAAGATTTCAAATTCGTTTTTATTTGACGTTAATAAAGAGAAAAATGGACGTAATTGTAGAATTTTTCATAATTTTGGGTTTAGTGGTTTCAGATTTCCATATTAGATACAAATAACGATCAAAATAGGTAATTTGGCTCCCTCCAGTAGTTATTATAAAGTAAATCAAATTAAAAAAAATAGCCTAATTTTATTTAATGAGATCTTTACAAGGATACTTAGCATACCATGATAAAAAACACTTTTTATATTAGACTTTACGAAATTTCGACATTTTCCTAAAATAAAAATCCAATTAAAATTAAAATTTTAATTATTATCATTTTTGCCCATAATGTGCATTAATGAGAGTTTATAATGAGAATTAAGTACAAATCTTTGTGTGATTGTTTTATTTTTTCACCAACGTTTGGTCGACTTTGCCGACTTCTTCAGAATTTCAAATAGTTACATCACACATCTGTCTAAAATACAGTATTTTCTTCATCTCAGTTACCAATGACCATCAGAAATTCAAAAATTCAAAAAATTTGTCATATTCACATAAAAAATAATCAGATATACAGTTTCAGAAACAATACAAACCGAATCAGACATGTTTTGTTTCTGAAACTGTTTATCTGATTATTCTTTATGAGAATGTGCCAAATTTTTTTGAATTTCAGATAGTTATTGGTAACTGAGATAAAGAAATATATTGTATTTTAGACGGATGTGGGATGTAACTATAACGTTGGTGAAAAAATAAAAGAATTACACAAAAACTTGTCCTTAATTCCCATTATAAACTCTCATTAAAACTTTAATAAAATTTATGAATTCGGGAAAAATAAATACATATTACATTATAATATATTAATATTGCTTATTTCAGAGGTTCCCAAACTAATATTGTTTATTTTAGGGGTTCCCAAACTTTTTCCGAGTCGTGGCGCTTTTTTCAATTAAAATTTTTCCTTGGCGCCTTATTTATTAATATTTATTTGGCTACGCAGGAGGGGGCCTCTTCTTGCAACAGATAATAATTATTTACAAAATTGGGTCTCAAATTGGTTGTGGTTTACATCTTTCTCTCTCTTCTTCCTTATTTACAGTAGACGCATGTTAACTTAGAATTTTATGCATATTGTCAAAATTAATAAAAACAAGTAAAAGTACATACCATATCAAAACAAATAGCGTATTTGGTCTCTCTAAATACTCTTGTATTAGAATCAATAAAAATATCTTGAGAATTAATAGTTTATTTTTCTATGAAAATCAAAAATCCAGACCTCAAGTGGGACCCTATTTTTTCGAAGGTGTCAAATTTAAATTTGTTCGCTTTATATCAAAACAAATAGTGTATTTGGTCTCTCTAAATACTCTTGTATTAGAATAGATAAAAATATCTTGGGAATTAATCATTTATTTTTCTATGGAAATCAAAAAATCAGACCACAGGTATCAATCAGAACCTTTATAAATATTTGAGATTTTTTCAAGGGTGTAAAAGTTAAATTTTTCCGTTTATGTATGTCTAATCGTAAGTAAGAAATACAAATTAATAATAAATAAATTTTTAACTTCTCGCTTTGTTATTTGTCTAGTTAGGCCAAATGTCTTGCTTCAATTAATTATTATGCTTCACGACGCATCTGTGAAGAGGCCGCGGCTCACCGCGGCGCAGAATGTGGGAATCTCTGGTATATTTGCATCAAATAGAAGACAACTTCAGTGATTTTTTAAAAATCACATGTTTTCACTATCTTAGATAGAGATACTAATTTAAATAAAAGCATGTTTAAATAAGGAAAAGAGTGGTGTGTCCATTATTATAAAAAATCTCGTAGCTGAATTTCTAGCCGTTTAATTCGACCCCTCCACACGCCCGAAGGTGTTGGTTTCTTTCGAGTTTTTGCTTTGTTTTACGCGTGACTGGCGTGTGCGTGCGAGTGTCCGTGCTGGTGGGTTGGTCCCCCATCCGGGACGATGGGGGACATGGGGGATGAGTGAAGGCCTCAACAAAGGCAGGTGTGGACAGTCCATTGCAGCTGCCTGCTGCACCGGAATCCAGCTAGACCTCAAATGATCCATCATCTTCCCTGTGCTCATTCAATAAATGGACCTGATAGCCGCCTACCTGGTCCCTCAAGCCCTGCCAATTGTAAGAAAATGACCTGGTGTATAAATCTCGAAGCGGGCTCACTATTTACGACATGACAATTTCATTGGCCTCTTCAAGGGCAGGCAAATTCATTTCAGGGCCTCGAAATATCAATATTAGTATTCAATTCGTTATATAACGACCCTCTTTAGGCGTTTTAATGCTTTTAAGGGGCAGTGGAGGGATTTAATAAAAATGAAAAGATTTGATGGGGGGGGGGGTGAAATGCACCCTCGTTTGAAACGATTTCTAATGAAGGAGTCGCTTTTGATAGCCCCAGCTATCAAGATAAACGTTCGAGATGTTAATAGGAGACCGAACGGGCCGCCACAAGACCACTCAGCTGTAATTCTGGCTTCTTTGTTTTTGTTTTTTTATTTTGAATCTGGAAAGTTTTTAAGAAAAAATTATATTTCTATTGTATTTAGGCATTCTAGTTTCAGAACTTTCAAATTACAATTGCAAAATAACGGAAAAAAATAAAATCTACAATATAAATTAAATAATTCTATAAAAATAATATTGTTAAAGCTTAGTTAGTTCAATTGTCTAAGGCAAGCTTCTTAAAGTAGTGGGCCTCGGCCCCCAGGGGGCCATGGATTACCCGCAGGAACAGTCGCAAATGTAACAAATAAATTATTAATGTTAAACAAGTTTAAATACTTGGATTATAATTATAAAATTTCGATAATGTGTTGAAATGATAATATATTTGCAAGTGCTTATAACAGAGGGTCTTTGATTTGAGCACTGCATGGTAGTGGATGCATACACTCATTAATCAAAACATAATAACTGTGCATATTTTTTCCTTTTCTGTTAACTTTTACTAGTAAGGGTATGCATACACGAAATTCAAAATTATAAATAGTTTTTTAACCAATCTGAATTAAAAAAAAATTGGGTGGCCATGAGATATTCACTTGGGTTTCAAGGGGGCCGCGACTTCAAAAAGTTTAAGAAGCACTGGTCTAAGGAACTAAATTGAAATTATTAAGTTTACCGAGTAGAATATTTGTCGATTCATAAGGACAATCAATATGAAGTTGTCCTTTTAATAGAAGTGTTTGATAAAAACAAGTGAAATCTCGAATGTCATAATCCCGACACCCCAAAATCTCAACAGCCAAAATCCCGACAAGTGAAAATTCAGACGTTATTTTATTAACTTTTTCGAAGGTTGTTTGTCACATAAAAATTAAATAGGTAATAAAATAATTTTATTTACTAAATAAATTTCGATAAATTATTTATATATATCGTCGCCTTAGAGTGTAAACCTGATAAATCTATTTTTTTATCATATACGAGTATAACATATTAATACCGCTAAAAAGAAAAAGAGATGAAGCATCGTCCAAGTAAAACTGCTACTTATAATCGTAAGTTGTAGAAAAAAATGTGAAAAATAGTTTCTTTCCATAACAACAATATTAAATTTTGTTTCTATTTTCTCTTCAGTGTAAAATTTGCTTATTGTAAGTTAGCAGGTTTACAATCTAAGGTGACGATATTGATTTTGCCCATTGCCATCTTTGGTGTACTGCTTACAATGCATAACAGTGACTGGTATGGGCTACAGTAAATTTTTACATCCTTGTTTCATCGTAGTTTCACTTATGACGGTGATAAAATGAAACCTCTGGTCCAGTGAGGAAAGAAAAGAGAACGTAGTCTCTAAAAAAACCCCTGCATATCTGCTAATAGTGGAAATAAAGAGGATCAAGCCAGCTTTCAGGTAAACGACTATTCATTTATTTATTACTTAATACACAACATTGACCATCACAAATTTTGTTGCTTAAAATGTTAAACGTCTTTATGGTTATTTGGCATGGTGATTCCAAAAATAGCACTAGTATTCTTCTATATGTTCTTGTTTATAGATATATTTGGTAAAACCTCCGAAAAATGCGATTTTTACTTATATGTGAGGCGATTTAATTCAGAACTTGAAATCAACGTATTTAGTATTAATTGAAAAAAATTCATCTATCATTTTCAACTTACCGCGTGATGTTAGCTCAATGAGAATTCAATTTATAGTAAAAACCAAAGTAAAAGTACATTTCCATGTTTTGTATTTTCATTAAAAAAATATATATAGTTTTAGTTTTTTACTATTAATCGAATCAAATTGGGCTTAAAACTTGCGGTAGATTGGAAATGATAGATGAAGCTTTTTTTTCAAATTGAAAATTTCTTTGTCCCGAGAGTAGCAGCAGTTTATAAATAAAAGTAGACAATAAAGTGTGTCTTCTGATGGGAAAATAAATTTTTAATATATTATTTATAACGAGACTATAGTTTCAAGGGTTTTGCTCCATTCATCAATCAATTACAATTGATTCACAGGAATTCCCTCGAAACTATAGTCTCGTTAGAAATAAATTAAAAAAATATTTTTCTAGCAGAAGACACACTCTTTTATTGTCTCCTTTAAGCTATTTTTTTAAATAATAATTCCAACTATTTTGATTTCAACTATTGCTGTTCTATCTAATTGAACACGCCTCAATAATAGGTAAAAACGAGGGGTGAACCGCGACCTAATATGCTGTACACCTACTCTCCACTTGTACCTCCAAATATTTCCAATTACTTCCAAATATTTCCAAGTACTTCCAAATATTTCCAAGTACTCCCAAATATTTCCAAATATGTCCAAGTACTTCCAAAGGTGTGTACACCTACTTCCAATCACGGATCACCCCTCGGGTAAAAATATATCTCAAAACCTAGAGCTGATAAAGTAAAACTAGTGCTATTTTTGGAATAATAATGTCAAATAAACTCAGTAAAGGCTATAACATTTAAGACAATAATCTGTTTGTCGGGCAATGTGGTGTATACAATACAATTTTTAGAAACACTTTTAGTCCCAAACAAAGTCATTTGGAAAAACAACCCTTGAAGTAAAAAGCATATTAATTACATAGTCAAAAATTCATAAATTAATTCCTGTGAATACATTGTAATAGACTGATGAAGAGGGCAAAGCCCTCGAAACTATAGTCTCGTTATAAATAAATAAAATTTATAATTCCAGCAGAAGACACACTCTTTTATTGTCTCCTTCAATTACATAGTCACTTAAGTAAAAAAATTATTAAAATTATTACCTTTTAATTTTTTTCTTTTATGAAGCATTCAATAATCGAAATTCTCGCTCACCTGAAACAAAAGAAAACCGTTGTAATTGCATTTCTTAAATACCAAACAGTTATTATTAATAATAGGAATTTTTTAATAATAATTTTTTTAAACTATTTTTCAAAAATATAATTAAAAATTATCCTCTCTTATCTTCTAACGAAGTTTCTCGTCGCACGCCACCTTTTTTTCTATCACCCGCTTGAGAGCCACACAATTCTATTCCAGACCTTTTAAAGAGTGGAAATCTTTAATTATACGAATTAGCACGACTTAATTACAACTTTAATTAAAAATGAGAGGTATTTTGTAAGTGAGAGAGAGAAATACGAAGAGAATTATTAGGCAGATGGTGGAGGATGGATCGTGGATGGAAGGCTAAGTAGTCAAAGAGGCAACCAGTAAGTACTCCAGGCACTCATTCACTCTTTCGTGAGAATTTCAAAAAATTAAATTGTAATTTAATTCAAAGTCAAAAGTATATATATATTTTTTTTTTTTTTGATAAAAATTCAACGAATTTGTAAAGAAGAGAGAGAATTGAGATGAAATAAATTCGAAATTGAAAATACTTAAAAAGATTATGAATATTAATTATTTAAAGTGAAGAAAAGACAAATCTTAAGATGATTTTCTCACAAAAGCACATGACACTATTCAATCCTTTCAAATAAATAAATAAATAAATCTTTATTCCTCGACCTGATTAGAGGCACAAGTCCTCGGCTAGGTCCTCCAAACGTCAATACAATCTAGCTACAATACATTAACAAACATCAATACAAATTAACAAATTAACTACAACAATTTAACAAATAATAAACAAGTAGAAAAAAGAAAAAAATATAAATGTATGCTCATTAACAAATAAGTACCTGGAGGCACCGAGCGATGCTCGGTAGTCGATTTTTATTTGAGAGCCGCTTTCAAATTAAAAAAATACAAAAATATATAATAGTCGCCCAGTGTAGCCCCCCAACCACCTCCACCCCGCTCGACCCCACCCCCGAAACCTCTCCCTACCCCCGGATTCCCCACCTTCTGCACCTGTTTTGATTCAACCATATGATTCATTTTTATTCATCTAATTAATAAATAAAACCTATCAAAATGTGTTGTTTTTTCAGAAAATTGAGACCTGCTTATGCGAAATATATTTTTAAATAAATTCTTGATTATTTTTATTCTATTAAATAAATAAAGTTCTTTATAAAAACAATTATAAAACATTTATTAATATTTTTAACGTTTAGGCAGAACAAAATATGTTAAAATCCACAATCACAATACTTCTTCAAGGCCTTTTAGAACAATGAAACAATCAACCCATTGTCTGCCTGGGTATAAAAGGAAAAGGGAAACATTTTTTAAAACCCTAAGAATGGGATTTGTCTACCTGAGAATAATTAATTTGATTACGAAAAAACCCATTAAAAACAATTTTGTCGAAGGTGAGACCGTGACAGATCGAATTGTCACCCGAAAAACCCCTAAACCGTGAATTTCCTCAAAATCGGTAGAGTTGTTTTCAAAATATAACCAAGATACAAATACAATATATAAACAAATAAATAAATATACACTTTTTGCTCGTTTAATAAGAGTAGATATGACCATAGATTTCCATCCAAAGCAAAAAGTAATTTAAAATTTTTTCAAAATATTCTAAAGTTAAATACTTTTTCTTCTTTTATTATTAAAATAAAGTAAAATTTCTTTAAGAATGAAATTTTAGTTGCCTGTTCAAAAATATATTCACAGAGAGGACTCTTATTTCAATTTTGTTTTGTTTTTTCAAAATATCTAAAAAACGGCTGAAAGTATTTTGTTAAAAAAAATTGAGTGTAACCATTGTATTTTGGTCTACAAAAATGCCTTAATGAGTGAACATCGAAAAATTTTTATTTCACGAGATATTAATTATTTTTTCATTTCGGAAATTATTTAAAAATTTTTTTATTAAATTTTAAATATAAGAGAATGGGTAGACCATATACCAAGATCATATTGGCAAAGGTAGCAAAAGAATGTTGTCCCCAGGGGTAAGAAGCAGAGGAAGGCCAAAAAAAGATGAAAAGCGGGCGCCGTATGTACATCTTGAGTAAAAATCGAATGGAACAAAACGTCCTTTATTTGGAGAAACAGGGCAGGCCTATTGAGAAGATTAAAAGAAGAAGAAATATAAGAGAGATGCTTGGTGTACTATATGGTATGGTAAAGTCATGTGGATTGCCAAATCAGCCTATTTTTCAATGGGCTAATTAAGACTTGTTATTTTTCAAAATATTTTAACGATATAATACTTTTTCTTCTCTCATTCGAATAAAGTAAAATTACCTAGGAATAAAATTTTATTTGCCTGTTAAAATTCAAAAATATATTCACAGAGGGACCCTTCCCTATCTCAGATTTCAATTTTTATCAAAGTGATAAGACTTGTCTTTTTCAAGATATTTTAGCAAGGTAATATTTTTTTCTTCTCTTTTTAGTATATGATTTTTAGATATGATAAAATAAAATTGATTTTTAACCGACTTCAAAAAAAGAGGAGGTTCTCAATTCGACTGAATTTTTTTTTGGTGTCTATGTTACCTGATATCTTTGCCAATTGTGAACCGATTTTGATTATTTTTTTGCATTGGCTTCAGTATAGTTTCCGATTGTTAAAAATATAAATTTCATTGGTATTGAACCTTTTTTGTTATGTTTGTTCAGGCATAACTTCTTTGTTTATGAACCGGTTTTAATCATAGTCAAGTTACCTATTTATTTATTTATTTATTTTATATATGTTCAGAGAGAACTTTTTGCCACGTGTACCGATTTCGATAATTCTTTTTTTATTGGAAAGGGGGTACCTTACGAGTGATCCCATATTAATTTGGTCAAGTTCTGATGATATGATCAATGGTGAAATAATGTAAATCTACAATTCTTATGAGCAAATAATCGAAATTGTAATAAATAAATCTTGAAACATTCATTTAAGACCAGCAAACGTTTCGAGAGAATTTCTGTATTTATGAATTGAACTTTATTATCTTTTTCTGATTCATTCGCCCGACGCTTTCTCTTACGATGCATGCAAGGTATTATCTTAAGTCACTAATAATAACATCACTAAAAGAGAAAAATAAAAATAATTTTTATAAAAAAATAAAATAAAACCGACTTCGAAAAAACTAAATGCAACAAATAAAATAATAAGAACACAAAAATAAAAAAATGCACTAAAAGGTATAAAATAATTATCTAATTTAGTTACAACTAAACGACGAAATATTAACATGAAATCATTTTTTTAAGTCAGTGATAAACAAACTATATAAGCGAGCGTATTCGCCAAAAGTACTAAGTAAGATCCGTCGAGTTCGATTCGTAAAATGTATATGTTTGACACCGACTTCAAAAAGTAATTTTATGTTAATATTTCGTCGTTTAGTTAGCTAAATTAGATAATTATTTTATACCTTTTAGTACATTTTATTTTATTTTTGACTTTTTATTATTTTATTTATTGCAAATAGTTTTTTGAAGTCGGTTTTATTTTTTATTTTTTATAAAAATTATATTTTTTCACTTTGAATTGAATTCATTATATATAATAATCTGCATGCGCATAGATCCCCAAAGCCAAAAAAAACAGAAACCGAAAAAGGTTTTTAGAAAGTGAATGACGGGTAGATGAAATTCAAAAAAAGTTTGTTTTTTAATTGTGAATTTAAAAAAATATTAACCTTATTTTTATGAGATTCCTTGACTAAATCCAAAAGCTTTCCAGCTTTGCACTATCCTTGCCTATCTAACCACAACCCCTTGACATCTCTGACAATGGTCTAATTTATTAAAAGGCGAGAGCAAACGAGAAGAGAGAAAGATAAACCTCCGCCTCACTTAACGAACCCAGGGAGGTTGAAAGAAAGGCTCATTAAAAAAATATAAAGGCAAACATAAAGAGAATCTAAGCGAAAAATATAATCTATCAAAACAAAGTGAATTTGTTGTCTCAGTGAATAATACAAGTAAGAAAAATAACAATTATTTAGGTCAATTCGGGTCCATTCTTGAAGTGGATTTTCAAACAATATTTATTTAGTTTCGACCAGGCATTTTACAATAAGATTTAGTGTTCCATCCTATGGTATTTTTGTCAATTAAATGTTCCCCTCCTATAAAATGTATTAACTTTTATTACTATATACCTGGCAGATATTAGGAAACTCGGCCGTACTCATTTTGACAAAATAATTAATATCTCTTAAATTACAATGATTTCTATGTTTAGTAACATTATAAACGGTTTTTTATAAAAGAAAACGCCATGATTTCTCTTGATTCGGTTAGCTGGTTATTCAGATAATCGGGTTTTCATCTTTAGTAGTGTCCGAAACTGAGTTAAAAAAAAAAACATCCATAATATTATTGCTTTCAATGAATCTATTTAATAAATTTTGTTTTTGAAAAAAATATTTCGTTCACATTAAAACTATATACAGTGGAAATCGTTTAACGCGAAAACGCTTAACATAAAAAATCGGTTAATACGAAATAATAATGCGGTCCCGACAAAATACTAAGTATTTACATACATTTGTTTTTCTATTAACACGAAACAAAAATCGCTTAAGATGAAAAGATTTCGCTTCTCGGAATGAACAAAATATGTTATTTTCCAAAAAATCAATAAATTTTTGTTTTCATAAAAAAATTTAAAATTACATTGCAGGGACGTGCGGTCCATGGATGCTGTGAATGAAACGCATCCCTAAAATTTCAAACATTTAGAGTATTTTCATAAATATCAACTTCAAAATTTCAGAAGGATCTTTAAATTTTCAAATTATTATCCGTTATTTCAAATATTTCTACTTAAAACTTTTATTGTTTGACAAAAATATATTGGTTCTAAAAATGAAATAAAATTGTTGCATAGTTTCAAGGGGAAATTAAAATGAATGAATTTTCAGAAAAAGGGTGTCGATAGAAGCTTTGAAGTCCCTGTCTGGTATATCTTCCAGTTCAAGCATGTCAAAAACAAGTTCACACGAGTTTTAGTCAAATAATAATTATTATCGCTGAGGAACTATTAAAATACAAAAAAGTTGTAAATAAAGATGATTCGGGAATCTCTAGACTAATCCATTTCTAAGAACTCTCAATATATATGATCGGAAATAACTAAGAGTGCAATAGACAAGTCATAGCTTACTTACAGAAAAAGAATTAGAAGAAATTTAAGATTTTCTTGTAGGGCTGCTCTATTCATTGTGGAAGATGTTCGATTTCCATCTCAGGACTGTGGAGTTTAATCCACAAGATTTAATTTCTGACTCCTACCCTAACACACACAAAGCAGTGTCCGTTTGGGGCGAAGGTCCCAAAATATACTTTTAAAAAATCTAATGTTAAATTCGAAAAATAACGAAATTGAAGCCATTTGCGATTAAATTTGGAAAAAAAAAGCGAAAATTAAAATAAAATTTTCTGCTTGATGAACATAGACATAATTATAATAAATATACGTATATAATTTATTTGTTAGAGACTATAGTTTCAAAGGTTTGAAATAAATCATCATTCTTTTTAATTAGGAATATTGTATGTATTATTTATAATAGTCTCAAATAACTAATTGGATGTAGGTAAATACGTTTTGAGTAGTGACCATCTTACTATTAAAACAAACAAATTTTTCCTACATCCGATCGGGTATATGAATCTATGTGAATTAATAGAGGGAATTTTTATAATCAAATAGGCTGATGATAAAAGTCAAAACTTTAAAACTATAGTCTCTCAAATAAATCATGTATATAAATTTTTATTCTTTTACTCAATATTCAGATAATAACAAAGAACTCATTTCCAATTTAAAAAATAAATTATATTTACGTATATGTTTATTTGCATCAAACAGAAGACAACGTCAGTAATTTCTCCTTATGAATCAATCTGCTGTAAATATTTTTAATTCAAACTAAAGTTTCTTTGTTTCTGAATAATCGGAAAATGTTTATCCGCAAAGTATCATACAATATTATTTGTTTATTTTATTTATAATTGAACTGCGATTTTCTTTTATTTCTTAATTATTAATTAGTTCTCGCTTGTCTGAATTTTCGTACTTAAGGAAAATTTTAATAATCCGGGTAATTAAGATCTTTTGTATTTTGTAAGTCGACAAAAATAAAAAATAAAATATTATAAATGAAGTAAAAAAAAAATAAAAAAATAAGATAAAAAGGGAAATAAACGAAGTGAGAAGAATTCTCTTTTGAGAACATTTTAAAAAAGATAAATACAACAATTTAAAGAACAAACAATGCAATATACAATATTGTTAATTATGTTGCTAATTTAATTTCTGCTTTAAGATTCGAATTACAATCGGAGAAGAAATTGAAAACTTTTTCTAGACCCGGAAATTTCTTTGTAAATTTCAGTGATTTAGGAATTCGAGCTAGCAAGTTGAAATTTGACAGAAAGATGCAGCTTTTGGGGCGATTTCAACTCATATAACAATTCGTCAAGATCTCCCTATATAAAGATTACGGTTACTCAATATGCTCACCAAACTTTGCTTGATGTCAGTAATATATTATTTCATTTTTTTTTCTTAGGTATTCGTTTCCGGAATTTCGAAAACCTGGAGATAAATAATCTTCTAACACGATAACATCCAAGAAACACAAGTTTTAAAAATTTCGTCTTGGTACCAAATTGTTTGCATTTCCTATACAAAGACATCCTGATTAGATTTCGGGTTTTCTAACTTTAGAACATGTGAATGATAAATGCAGAAATTCAGAATACAATTGAAATTTTATATGGAAATCTCCCAAATATGAGAATACCTATCTAGTTGAAATTTGGCACAAAAGTTTTTAACAATAACCTGCACACTTATGTCAAATATTCAACATATTAGGTCAAACCAATTGCTGAAAATAAAAATGATAAAAATAAGACATTTAAAAGGCTTGCTGCGTAGATATTGGATATGTTTATTTTTTAAAGGAGGATGAATGAAATTCAATTGCTTCTTTCCAGTAATTTTTTTGTTAACAAATATGGTTGTCATCTTGTACTGTGAAATGGTATATAAGTATATAGTGTTTTATCAAGTTTTTTTCGTTGATTTGTGCAAACTGATGGGGTCGGTTTATTGGTGAGTGGGTGGGTAAGTATCTTACAATTTAATATCTGTAATTATAAGACAATTAATGCCCTATGAATCCGCTAACTCGATGGTTATTCTAGTCCTGCAGTTTCCACAGAGGAAGAGATGTCGTAGTGCTCTCGAAATATTTGGATAAACCTCTTGTTAAAATAATAATCTTTATAAAAAATAAATAAAACCTACTTCAAAAAACTTAAATGCATCAAATAAAATAATAATAACTTAAAAATAAAATAAAAATCCACTAAAAGGTATAAATAATTATCTTATTTAGTTACAACTAAACAACGAAATATTAACATGAAATTACTTTTTGAAGTCGGTGCAAAACAAACTATACCTATAAGAAAGCGTACCCGCCAAACGTACTAAGTAAGATCCGTCAAGTGCGATTCATAAAATGTATATGTTTGGCACCGACTTCAAAAAGTAATTTCATGTTAATATTTCGTTGTTTAGTTGTAACTAAATAAGATAATTATTTTATACCATTTATTGGATTTTATTTTATTTTTAAGTTATTATTATTTTGTTGCATTTAAGTTTGTTGAAGTTGGTTTTATTTTTTTATAAAAATCATAGTGATGTTATTAATAGTGACTTAATATAATACCTTGCATGCATCTCGTAAGAGAAAGCGTCAGGCGAATGAATCAGAAAACGATAATAAAATTCAATTCATAAATATAGAAATTATCTCGAAACGTTTGATGGTTTTAAATGAATGTTATAAGATTTTTTTATAAAAGATTTTATTTATCATAATTTCGATTATTTGCTCATAAGAATTGGAGATTTACGTTATTTTGTCGTTGACTATATGATCAGAACTTGACCAAATTAATATGGCACCATACCTAAGATACCCCGTTTCCAATAAAAAAAGAATCATCAAAATCGGTTCACAAACAAAGAAGTTAGGGCTGAACAAACCTACAAAAAAAGGTCTAATACCAATGAAAAAAATCGGGACCGATCAGAAGCTAGACTGAACCCAATGAATTTTTTTTCAAAATCGATTCACAATTGACGGAGATATGAGGTAACATAGACACAAAAAAAAATCAGTCGAATAGAGAAACTCCTCCTTTTATGAAGTCGGTTAAAAATTACTTGAAAGAAGCAATTCATTCAATTTCATTCATTCTCCTTAAAAAAAAAAAAAAAAAAAAAAAAAAAATTATAAAATCATCAAAATTTGCAGAGACAGTACCGAGACATGAAAAAGGAAAAAGTGTTCACCTTTCTAATTTTATGCATTTCCCATCTGAAAGTTCGAAATATAATCAGTTCACTGAAACGGGAATATAAAAAAATTTTCAAACAGAGCGAACTTTTTACGAGTTTCTGTTTTCGGGCACCTAACTTAATCCAGATACAGAGACAAAATTTTCTCTATTTTTTAGACATTTTTATACAGAAACTATTTTCTTATATCCCAACAACGAGTTAAGTGTAAGAGCGGTACAGAATGCCCGATAGTAAGTGTGTTAGTGGTAGATGAGAGGTAGATAAAAAGTGGTGTCGGAACCCAAACACACTGACAAAAAAAAAAACTGAAAATTATTTCATAGACATTTTTAAACATTAAAACAAATATTATGTATAATATTTTTTTCGGCCGCTAGGTGATCTATGCTCGCAGAGCGTTTCAAGTAGTATTTAAGTAGATTATAGAACAGAGAGAGAAAGTATTCTATTTTACTCTACACTCCATAGCAGTGATAAATTCCAAAAGAGACGTTCTTAATTGTTCAAGGGGGTGTCACTTGGGTTCGATTCCCGGTCAGTCATCGGGAACATCTGCGAGTTGAACATTCTAAGTCGAGTCGATAAGAGGAAAAGACGCCTACGAGCACAACGTCGACGATAGCTTTAATTGCCTTTCGAGGACGGCCCATGAATTGTTCTCCAACTTCCTCGGTGGTGGTTGAGATTGAAGAAGGGGTAGAAGATCCAGGACAGGGGTGGAAAGGGGGATTGAAGGACCAAGAGAGCAAAAAGATTGAAAACAAAAAGACAAGAAGGAGATTTGGACAAGGAACATTTCAAAGCTTTTTTATACGACAACAACCCAGAGTAAAGTGTAAGAGCGTAAGAGGATGGCCGAGAGAGGTAGGTTAGTTAGGTGAGGGGTAGATAAGGGGTGGAAGATAGCTGAAACACTCGATATTCTATTAAAGCTATTTAGGCTTAGATATTTAAGGACATTTCAAGAAAAGCAACAATATATCCAAATCTAAAGAAAATCACGAGAGATTGTCATCTAATGAATCCAAGTTGTTATCGATAATTTTTATTACTGTTAAATTGAAAGATTCTTTTTGCCAGAGTACCAGAATTTATATATAATAAAGGAGACAATAAAAGAGTGTGTCTTCTGCTGGAATTATAAATTTTTAATTTTTTTTAAAACGAGACTATACCATAGTCCATAGAGTTTTGCCCTCTTCATCAGTCTATTACAATTGATTCACAGGAATTAATGTATGTATGTGAGATAAATAAATTAAAAATTTATAATTCCAGCAGAAGGCACACTCTTTTATAGTCTTCTTCAATTTATTGTTGTTTTTGAGTTTATAAAACTTTCAAAATTCAAAATCCTCACAAGTTATATTTAAACTTATTGTGTGTTAATATTTAGTCACTTGACTACGAAACTTTTTAATAATAGAGACTGAATCTTTTAATCAAATTTTTTCGCGTGTGTCCCTTTTGTACAAAAAATTATCTTAGAAAATTATAAGAGAGTGTCATCTATTAGATCCAGTGGAATGGATTATTTTTAATTATATGTCAGAAGGTTTTTTTCCACCCCCTCAACAATTGAACCCGAGTCCCAGTAATCGCAATCCGGGCTACCCTTAAACACATAACCATGCCATAAATTTAGAATACCTAGAATGCGGAATTTTACAAATGAAGATTTAAATATTTAACGCGTTTACATATATCAGAGGCAGTATCATGGATGCTGTGGATGCGGAGCATCCCCCAAATTCCAAAATATCAAGAGTATTTCACTCCTGTTATATTTTAAAATTTGTAAAATTTTAAAAATCTTACATAAAATACTATATAACTAATAATTCACTTAAAGAAATATACAATTTAAAATTTAACGTTAGCAAATTTTTTCCAGATTTCCTATTTTAATCACTTCAGCTCTCTTGTGGAAAATACTTTGAATTTTTGAGCTTAAAAATTGAATTAATTTACATGAACTTGACCCATGACTTTCATTTAAAATCTATAAATTGCATTAAAAAGATTTATCGTGAAAGATGAACTAAAAGATATTCATCTTCTTCTTCTTCTTCATCTTCTCTATAGGCTTTCGCCTGTTCTTCCAATAAGAAAAAAAAGAATAAAGACGTTAGTTTCTTGCTGCGACATCTTTCCATCTTTTTTCGGCCGCCCTCTGCTCCGTGTGCCACGTGGGCGATTTTCCTTCTCGATTTTTGCAATACTAAAATACTGCGGTCATCCATCATACGTTTCACATGATCCCCCCATCCTCTCTTTCTCACATCGATCCATTCCACTATATCCTGGATTTCGCTTAGTTCTCTTAGATCTTTGCTTCGGATTCTATCCCTTAATGTTTTCCCACGTATAGCCCTTATTATTCTCATCTCTGTTGTTCGGAGTAGTTGTTGGGTGGTAATTGTTGATGCTCTGGTTTCTGCTGCAAACACTGGACGTACGCAGGTCTTATAAATTCGTACTTTGCTTTTTGCTGACATATATTTGTTTTTCCAGACCAAACCATATAGACATCCAGCTACCCTAGCACCTTTTGTTACTTGGGTTTTAACCTCTTGGCTCAGATCTCTGTGCGCCGAAATCTTGGCTCCAAAATAGTTAAATTTTTCAACTTGATCTAATGTTGTATTTTTAATTTTAATTTCACAGTTAAGGTGTTCTTTCGCTATCACAAGACATTTTGTTTTTCCAATAGATATTTCCATATTTAATCTTTCTGCCATTTGATCGAATTGTGATAAGAGAGTTTGCAGATTTTGCTCGCTGTCCGACACCAAAACCACGTCATCAGCATAGCACACAGCCTGTTTGGAGTTTTCTCCCATTTTGTATCCAAGATGGGTCGTCAAATATGATAAAATTTTATCCATAATGAGATTGAAGAGCAAAGGACTTAACGAATCGCCCTGCCTCACTCCACTTGTTATTGAAATAGATCGATTATATTTTTGCTCTTGTATTTGTGTTTACATCTTTTATTATCCTAATTAATCTTTCTGGAACCTCTCTTTCTCTGAGACAACCTATTATATCTTCTAATCTTACCCTATCAAAAGCTTTTTTAAGGTCTATGAAACATAAGTATGCCGGGTTGTTGAATTCGATTGATTTTTTACTATTTGTGGTATAATAAATATAGTGTCATTGGTTGAGCGGTTCTTTCTAAAACCCTGTTGTTCCTCTCTTGGTTTAATGTAGTCCAGCAGTTTGTTAAGGATAATTTTAGTAAAGAGCTTTAGAATACTATTTAGTAAAGTTATACCACGATAGTTATTAAGGTCTGCTTTACTACCTTTCTTAAATATAGGAATTATTAAGCTATCTTTCCAGGACTTAGGGATTTCACATTGTGTCAAGATGTTCTGAAACATTTGAGTGATCTTCAGGACAAGCTCGCCGCCATACTTTAGCATCTCATTGGACATGTTGTCAGGGCCCGGGCACCGTCTATTTTTCAGGGTTTGTACTTCTTTTTCTATTTCTTCCGTGGAAAAGAATATGTCGTCAATATTATAAATTAAAGATTCGACATTAGTATATGTAGTGCTCGTGTAAAGATTACCGAAGAAATCTTCCCATTCTTCTATTGTAATTTTGTTGTTACCAACAAATTCATTCATCTCTAAAAGATATTCGAGAAAAAGAATTTGGTTTAATAAAGTCCAATTGAATAATCTCTCTCTCTTCTATAACGAGTAGGTATCTTTTTGGTCCGACTTCAAAAGGCCATTCCTAGAATAATATAAATTAAGAAATTAATCTCAAATAGTTTGAAACAAGATCGAACTTGTATTTTGCTTCCTTGCAATGAACCCTTAAAGAAAGAGAGATCTTATTCTATCAGCGCTCTTTCTTGTTATTTTCATCGATCAGATTCTAATGAAAGAATCGCTCACCCGCATATTAAATAATAAAAAAAGTGAAAACTTTTTCAAGACTCGTTAGACTAGAGCTGCCCTAGTAATTATTAATAAACTTAAATATAAATTGTTCATTTATGGCTATACTATATTTTACATCCTCTTAAAATCTCAATAGCATAATTTAAAAAATATTTTCTTTCTTTTGAACCAGATATTCTAAAATCTAATCAGTAATATTTATTGATAGAAACGACACTATCGTGGGTATCTGAATTCAAACACATATAGTAAAGAGAAAAACATCATAGTTGAAAAATATTTTTCTCCGCGTTTCAGACATTTTAAAGCACAATGAGGTATTTATTTTTATCAGTTATTTATTACATTTAATTTGCAAAATACCTTCTACAATCGCGGCTCTCAGTTTTAAACTATGAAATGAATTGAAACATCACCAGAAAAAGCTGAAGTGAAAATATATTATCCGCTCTGTTTAAATATCAATTGATAAAAATCTAATGATGAATTTGAAAAAATAACGAAAAATTCTATGATCGATAAATTTTGCAAAAAGTAGAGAAAAATAAAATAAAATTTAAAAAAATGAAGATCTATTTTTTGAACAGCATCCCCTGGTTGAAAAGTCACCGCCACAGGTCAGAGGAGTTCGCACCTCACATAGTAGCCAAATGGCCCGGATTGCAGTTACTGGCACTCTGGTTTGATTCTGAGGGGGCGAAAAACAAACCTTCAGACATATAATTAAAAATAGTCCATTCTATCTGACCTATAATAATAGATGACACTCTCTTATGGATTTCTAAGAAAATTTAAATCTATTTCTATCGGCAACTTGAAATCTCTCATATAAAAAATTATCTTATTAGCTAAAAAACTTTTTAGAACTCCCCATATTTATAATGATTAATTTTTTTAATTTTCCATTTACATAGATAATAAAAAAATATAATCACTTCTTCGTTTTGAAAATACAAATATTTTGAAACAAGATGAGCTTTCTATAATCTCCGGTTCTTCATTTGTAATATTATCGAAATCTAGACACATAAGGTAAGGTCGCTCAAGTCGTACCCCTAAGGAAATAATAGTGTATTTTTTAGTGTAATTCAAATGAAACAAAATCTTTTGCATAGACGGAATCTTTATTTATTTGCCTTTTAACCAGCAGCTTATACAAATTCAAAAAAAATTATCAAAAGAGGTATATTAACGTTTTTCAAAAAGTACCTTCGGTACGATTAAGGCGCCTGGTCGCCTAATTCGTACCACCTATAGCCAAGTCGTACTTAGAGTAAGTCTTGAATGAAGAAATCATAAACTACATAGAAAATACTTATAAACAAGGAAATCATGTTAACAAACTACAAATATAAACTTAAACCATTTTTTTGACTTTATCACAGTCTTAAAGTCGCACTGGTTATCAAGTTAATTGCACATAGAAAAATAAAATTATAATTTCTAAAGAAAATAAGTACGCCTAGAATATTATTGAGATTGAACACAGATATCACAAATATATTTCTTTATTATATTGTCCACACCTGTACATAGGTTATGTAAGTAGTAAAACAGTTAGACTGGCAGAAATATGTTTTTCAGATATTTATAAACATAAATAAGTAGTAAAAATAAAAAATAAAATTATAAATTACTCAATAAATTCAAAGTTCATGAGGGTATTGAGCTATGAGTGTTATTATACATACATAATATAGTAAATATAAATTTACATGAATTATTTGGTTTCGGAAGTATGCAATATATACCTAAAACAAAAGCCAACAACACTCACTGTTTCAAGATGGCAGTCTTTCCAAGAATTAATCACCCTAATTATTACTTAACGTTGTTTTCAACTTGTCAAAGTTATTAGTTATAGCATTAATAATATTAAATAAATACAAAAGTATTGATGTATTAATAAACACTCAATTATTCAAAATCGAAATAAATTAATTTCACTTAATGGCTTAGTAAATAAAATTATCATATATTTATAGGGTAATAAATATTGTTACACATATTGATTTTTATTTAATTAAAATAATTAATTTATTATTTTTATGGGTATTGGAAAAAACAAGCCCAAGGAGAGTATCTTTAACAAAATACATAGTGCGCCATCTATTAGAAATAAAACAAAGTAAAG
The DNA here is from genome assembly GCA_024734495.1 of Forficula auricularia. Classification (NCBI taxonomy): domain Eukaryota; kingdom Metazoa; phylum Arthropoda; class Insecta; order Dermaptera; family Forficulidae; genus Forficula; species Forficula auricularia. The sequence goes on along the minus strand of JALMQS010000225.1, from coordinate 35,122,838 downwards.
CTATAGATTATTATTTATACTTTACTCTGGTTTTATCTTTGATTTATCCACTTAGTCCAAAAGAATTAGTTTGAAACTATTTTAATAAAATAATTATTAATTAATTTAAAATTCAAAAGATTATATTCTCATCATAGGATAATTATCAGTCCAAAGATTGGTTTGAAACAACTCGTTTCCATCGTAGTGTTTTGATATCTGTTGGATTTCCATGACCTTTCACATAGCATAATATACTGACTGATAAAAGTCCTTAGCCTTTCAAGAGTATTAGTATTGATTTTTTTTATTTATTCTATTTAGGAATGCCTAAAATTCTGATAAAAATATTAAGTTTTTTCTGTAGCTGTTTTAGGTTGATGGACGATGGAGTTATCAGCCAAAATGAGATGCACTGGGTTCAATAAAACTCCCAGAGCAAAACGTTTCTCCCTAAATTTTATTGGGCCATCCTCAGTTACTAGGAATTATACACAATAGTATTATAATACGCACATGTGCACGAACCTCCTATTTTTGTCAACAATAAGAATTTTAGCGCATGTACCATACCATGTCGTGTTTGCGCCCAAGGTTCAAAAATGACTATAAATGTGAGTATTGTAATATGTGTATAATTCCCAATAGCTGAGGATGGGCCAATAAAATTTAGATCGAAACGTCTTACCCTGAGATTTTTATTGAACGCGCTGCATCCCACAACAAGTTTAGAACGAAACGTCTTACAATCCACTTGTATGATACACCGCGTTCAATAAAAATCCCAGAGTAAGACGTTTCGGCCTAAATTGTATTGGGCCATCCTCAGTTTTTGGTAATTTTACACATATTACAATACGCACATGTGATCGTCATCTCTGAACCTTGTGCGCAAACATGGCATAAACTACATGAAGGTAAAATTCTTATTGTTGACAAAACTAGGTTCGATGACATGTGCCTACTATAATATGTGTATGTGCTGATATCTCCATCTTCCATGTATATATACAAATCACGAGAATTAAAAATTTGAAATGGAGGAAAACTTTCCGCAAATATGATCTGACGAACAGTCAGAGATAGGAATTTGAAACTCAAAAAGAGATATAGTTTATTAATAGAAACTCATCTGGAAAGTGCATCTCATTACCTTCAAACGTTCAGGAGTTTTTAATATAACGTTTCATTTTTTAATATGTCATTCACGAAACGGTTAATAATCGTCAAGTGAGGTTTCTCTTTGAAAACTAAAGTGGAGTGACCGCCAAAAGAGAAGTTATGTGTCAAAATGAGTATAAAAGTTGAAATATTCATTTTTTGTTTATTAAAATTGATACATTAAAAAGAAAACCTATACTTGTTTTTTATTTATCTATTAAATAAAATAAATACAATTCTTTATAAAAACAATCTCAAAAACGTGTATTAAAAAATTACAAAGTTTCAGGAGAAATTCTCTTTTTATCAATTGTATTTATTTATCCTTGTATAATATATTTTTGTATAATAATGTTAAATATCTTAATTTTGTTATATTAGTATATTAAAATTTGAATTTTTAGTCAAATCACACATAATTGTAAATATTTATGAGTGATTTCACTAAAGATTCAAAATTTAATCAAATTAATCACAAAAATAAAAGCTTTAACAGCTTCATTGGCAATATTAGGTTATATTTTAAGTTTTCTAACCATTTTAATTAAAAAGCAGGAAAAGAAAGGAAAACTAAATGAATATCATCAAACTTTACTATAGGTAAATTATACGTTCATATAATGGCGTAATGAAAGAATCGGTAACAATCGAAAACTATCAAAATTAAGTACAAAAAACAAACCTATAAACCTAAAGAGGGATATTTATTATTACCTTCTTTACTTGAAAGCACCCGATTCCAGCATTGATCTCAAAAGTTAGGCAATGTATCTCACAATAGTAGCTGCTGTAAGCTCATTATAGCTGTCAACATTTGTGTTGGTGGATTGGTGAGAGCTGAGGAGTCTACTAAGGGTTGCACCCCTTTATATTTCTCAAGAGTAATTGGCAATGGCAGTACAGACCAAAGTTAATGTCACCAATTATTTCTTCCTTTTTGTCCAAAATAGCATTAGTGAGTCAAATTATGGTCAACCTGTATTCCACAATAGAGTTTATTTGGTTGCCTAAGCGCAAAAATATATCTTATTTGTTGAGCTAACAAAGCGGTCTCTGTAAATGAGCTAGAATTTGGTACACCAGTTAGTATTAATAAACTGCAGAATTGCAATAAGTTTTAAATATCTAGCTCTTTTAATTTGCTAAATAAAAAAATTGTCAAATTTAAATGAATGCATGCAGACAGAGTTTTGAAAAAGCTTTGACTATTTCTTCCGATTATTAATTTTAAAAACAAAATTTGAATCATAACTTTTTATGAATCAATAAAAACTGTATAATTCACAAGCAAAAGAATTTTCAAGGGATTTATAATGTTTGGACTTAAAAGTTTGTGAATATCGAATAATCTTTATAAATAAATAATCAATTTAAAAAAAAATCAAATTAATAAACTATTTTTGAGGTGGTATTAAATTTGATCATAACAATCATATTATGACTTGTGTCGTTTAAGCAATGAACTACGACTTCGAGGTACTGTTTGAGGAGGAAGGAATGTACTGACGTGCATGGTTTTTACTCAGATTATGGTTTTACCTTAAAGAAAATGTTCGCGACAAAAATAGCATGTTTGGAAAAATCTTGACTTATGTTGTTTTTAAATGACCGATTCATTTAATGTAATTATTGTTTATCTATTTATCTATCTTTATTAATGCTTTTTTTAATAAAATTGTTATTTTGCTTACCGTTATACAAAAAATTGTAATTTTACCATTTCCGTATAAATTACTATACATACTAAAGTATCGAGTAGCATAAATTAATTAAAGTATATTTCAATATTTATTTAAGAAATTACTACTATATAATTAACCTATATTTGTCAAATAAAATAGAAAGAACGTTGAATTTAAGGGATGGGTAAGAGAAGCCAAAGAATCATCTCTCGTTTCTAGGAATTTTAACTTTAACATATTTGCAAATATTAAAAGCCAAGTTAAAAAGCCAATCCTCTCAAGTTTGTAATTAGAAAATGGAGGAAGAAGAAAAAACTTTTTCAAGACTCCGTACGCTCGCGAGTGTGAGCCACCTCAAGTAATTCTTTTTACTTTATTTACATTTTTGTTCGAAATTTAATAAAGTCTAATTGAATATCCTTTTTCTCTCTAGAACGAGTATCGTTTTGTCCAAGTGAAAAGGGGAAAAAGGCCATTTCTAGAATAATATAAATTAGAAAAGTAATCTCTAATTGTCTGAAACTGGTCTGGACTTGTATTTGGCACCCTTGCTATGATTTAATTCTAAAGAAAGAGAAATGATTCTATCCGAGGCCCTTTTTTAGTCAGGTTCTTCGATCAGGTACTAATGAAAGAATCGCTCACCCGCACATTTGATAAATATTTAATAAACTGAAAAATCTCTCCGTACTCTAGAGACGCATTAGTATTTAATAATGAAATGTAAATTGTTATATCTTCATAGAGAGATGTTATGATATCGCCTTGTTTTTTTTTTTTTTTTTATAAATTTTATTAAACCAATTATTTTACATTAATTAATGTATACATTGTATTTTTGCTTCGACTTCGGGGATTACTTCTCCACCATCGAGTGTCCTTATTCATCTTTAGTCCTTGTTTTTAATAAGAGGAAAAATCTAATTAGATAAAAAAACCTCTTTTCCGATAATTATTTCAATTCCATTATTCCCCAATCAAGTCGATTGGTGTAAACCTCCATCTCCTACCCCGATATCGCCTTGAAATGTTTAACCTTAGATAAGTATGTTTAACCATAATATATTCACGACATTTTACAGATATATTATTTTCAATTGTCATTAATAATATATATTCATTTATATATAGGTGTATGGAAAAGAAAAAGAAATATTGATTGTTTTAAAATGTTATAAAAATACAAATCTTTTATAAAACAATCTTGAACACGTTTATTTTAAAACCAAATGTTTCGGGAGAATTTCTCCCTTTCTCAATTTGTACAATTGTCTATATCAAAATATTTAATTTCTTGGGGTTGCTTTCTGAATCTTAGTGAAAGCAACTTTTTTCTTTTTTGAAAAAATTTTTATCATTGAGAAAGTGAGAAACGTTTGGTTTGAAAATAAACGTGTTCAAGATTGTTTTATAAAAGATTTGTATTTTTTAATATAGGTGTATGCTTATTTGAATCAAGCTTAGGACTCCATAATCAATTTTCTCCTAAAAATCAAAAACTCTTCTACTCTCGGATATACTTAGTATAATACCTTCTGACATATAATATTATACATAATAATCTACTAAGATCTTTGATAAAATTGTCCTTAAAACATAAATTCTCATATAATTAGTATAATATGTTCAAATTAATAGATGTTATTTTTGTTCTGTACTAATAGAAATAGTAATATTTAATTATATATGAGGAGGGCTCTGCATAATAGCCCGTCTTGTTTGAAACACCCCAAATTATTTTATTATTTAATCTAACTATTTTATGTTTTCCTTATTAAAAGCGGCAAGTGTGCTTTATGCCATATTGGAATTTGGAAAGAAAGAGCCTTATTTGAAAACTATAATGACAACTCGATGTGAAATTTATTATTTTGGCTTGAACACGAATTGTGTAGAAAAATAAATAATTATTGGAGGAAAAAGGGAAAACTTCTTCAAGTCTTGATGCATGATTAGCTCAAATTGTAATGTTTTGGGAATTATTTTATCAGGAGGCAGCTTACGTTAAAACATGATATAAAAGTAGTCACATATTTGTAACACAAACCTGAGTGGGAAATTTTAATTAACTGGATATATATAGTTCAAAGCTTAGCATATATCTACATAACGATTCTTTATTTTCTGCATTTTTGAATCAGAAGTTCGGACTCTAGAAAGTTCAAAATCTAATAATTTGTTGGTTTTGAAAATAAAAACAACATAACTTACTTTTTGATTATTTGTTTTATTATACCTTTTTATTTGTTAATTAACGGAATTCATAAAAAAAAGCCATGATTAAAATGAATTTTCTCCACGTTTCAAAACTTAATACATTGCCATTACATATCCGTGCGTCGCATTCAACATCATCTTTTCATCGCTCAATCAGGGTGCAACTTCTCGGAAGGGGTGGGTTGGGGTAGTGTGTCACTGGTTGATTCGCCTGCTTGTGCTGACTCTGGATTGCTCACTGGGTTGGGAGAGTCTTGCTCATTTTAATGTTATTATATATCTGTTTTCTTTCTGTTTCTGGTCTACGATGTAGCCACCTCAGAGCATTGTTTTGATTAAATAAACAAATAAATAAATATAATCCGATTGTAGAAAAAATTCAAATTTTAAATGAGTGAAACAAGAAAAAACATATATGATCACATTTTCATCCAGTTTCATCACGATTTCTTTTTAATTTCTAGAAAGACTAGAAACTTGAAATTTTGTATGAAGATTACTTTTAATACAGTTAGAGATGAAACTGGATGAAAAATAATTTTAGAAGATTGTGTGTCAGAGTGTATTTTTGTCTCGAGGGTCGAACTAACAAGCCCAGCAAGCGTGTTTGTACTCGGGTTTAACTCCTGAGGGGACGAAGCCCTCTGATATGCAATGTAAAAATATTCTACTAAAATCTTAGATTTTTGACCTTAATTAAATTCTTTCTTGTTTATTTTATATTTTTTTTGAATTTTAAATTATATTTCTTCTATTAATTTCTGGAATCGATGAAATATTGTTTTCCCATCGCAAGTACATAATAGATAGGTATGTATGAAAAAATTTGAAAAATCTTCTGAAATTAGAAGATTCTACCCGGAAAAAGGCAGGCAGAGGAATTCAGTTAAGCAAAAGAGCAAACGCATGTAACAAAAAGCCATTGGTACTGATGAGTTAAGATGTTGGATGCCATCATAGTTAGTAGAAATGCTGGTGCGTGGATGGCATACCGGGGGTGATTTCCACTTCCGGCCTTGCTCATGTAGAGTCCGTTTCAAGTCACCGCCAGAGTGAGATAGAAGTTAGTTACTTTGCAGTGAAGTTGCTTGGGTCGGTGGTAACTAGTTCCTATGGGTTATCCAGTCACGTGACCTGGGGCAGAAGCACGCGAAAAACTAATTCAATTTCGAACCAGATAAGGAGAAAGAGAGAGAGAGAGAGAAAAGGAATTTGGGGGGGGGGGGGGGGGATTAGAAAAGAAATGCTTCATATTATCCGCCATCGGCCATCAATCATTTAATAATTTATTATCTTGATAGAAATTTAAATTAATTCGAAATTATTATTAGATTACGAAAACCTATTTCCAAATTATATTTTTAATTTCCGGACTATTTCTCTTTTAGCTTAACGTAAAGAAAGTGGCGCAACATTTTAAAATGAATGAGGGGCTCAAAAATATACGTGCTATAGGTAAATAAATTTTTAAGAAATTTAAACAATTTAAAACCGAACATTTCAAATTTTTGTTTTAAGAATCTTTTTAATTTTAAAGTAAAATTGGCAATAAATTAAAAAATAAATTAGATAGTTTTTCTAAAAAATGATCATTCAAACGATAGTAATGTATACTAGTATGCTAAAAATATATATTACAAAAAAAGGTATTGATTTTTTCATGATTGGTAGGTAGGTATTTAAAAATAAAGTAGTTTTAACTGGAAATGTGATATTCTCTGATACTAGGCAAAACCACTATATTCAAGATTTAATAAATATTGTTCTAAAATTCTAGCCAAAAACCATTTAAAAATCTCGATAAAAATTTTTAAAATTAAAAATTCGACTACTCTAATTTTGTTACTGCATCTAGACAAAATTTGCGTTACTATTTGTCGAGTAATAATGGAATTAAATTATATGTTTATATATACGTTTATAAATATGAAAGAACTTAGCCATATACAGTCCTGCACTGTATAAAGACACATTTAATTTAAAATGGATCACTAGCATCATCAGTAGATAGTATTTTACGTCTTTTGTTGAACCAACACTAGTTCGCACCCAGAGAGGCTCTGACGTCATCACCCTGACTTATGTTTATATAGGTTTCTAACAAACAGTCAGTCCTCGACTTAAGCGATTTCGGACTTACTCGATTTAAAAATGATGGTGGGGAGTAACTTGTCACTTGTAAGCTTAGGCGAATTAATCATAAAAGAAGACTTGCTATTACTAAGGAGACCAAATTTGAAATTATAAAACAATTTGAAAAGGGTGATAGGGTAGCAAACATTGCTCGATTATAATCGATATAATTAGAATAATGAATCTCTTAAAAAACTACTGTACCGATACAATAAAATTCTAAATTTTTGTGTTTTCCTCGACTTACGAGATTTTTCGATTTACACGAAAACCTTCGGAACCAATTAATTGCGAGATTCGAGTACTTACTGTACAGATCACTCGAAAACAGCTAGTGGTACATTTTAACTGAAAAAGATCCCTAACAAGTGTTTGACTGTTTATTTAATATTATTAAGACAAATGAATTTTATTTAAAAAATCTTAGCTTTTTAGTTTTTATAATACTAGATTATCATTGCTTTAATTCAAAATTAATTTGCCACATTCTTAAGTGAACTTAAAGATGACATTTTATTTTACAACTGAATCACCAGAAATTAAATCGTTCAATTTTTTTTTCTTACCTCGGGATTGTCTTTCTCTCACATTAATAATAAGTTTATCGTAATAGTCGAGAAGTGGAAGAGTGGTTGGTGTGAGTGTGGACTCCGGAGGTGATTATATAAGGGGATAAATCCATCCGACGATCGGCAACTTTGGAACTCATTACCCTTCTGGTGGCCAATTCACGGTTCGGTTAGGAATTCGTGAGTTAATGCAAACTTTACACCTTTAATCACGCTTGGAAAATTCACCATTTGCTAAGAGATATAGTGGTGGTGCCTAGATCTCGGTACGTAGGAGTTTTGAAAGGGAAGCCAAATTCTTATCATCAGAGAGCGGATTCACATGTTTTATTGCACTTTTATTTGGTAATAGATAGCCATGTTATATTTGATATCTATGCGAATCACATTTTTTACACAACAAACAACAAGATCCCGACTTAGGTCGAACTTCACCTATCGAGTTGCCTAATGAAATTAATATTTTAGTAATATAATGTATAAATAAACAAAACTTGATAGGGTTGACATCCAATTTCCTTGAATAGCTATTTTATCTAATTTATTAGATTTATTTATTTTTAATTATCTACATTTTCATATATAACAATAAAGGAAACTATATAACTACAAAATACTAATTCGAAGTTACTTGTTGATACCCTATCTACCAGGACTTATGCAGGGAAAAAAAGATGGAGACCCAACTTTAGAATTTTATATAGGTACATATTTTACTCTCGATTGGTAATATATTTATCTGGAAACTCGATAACTACAATTATGTAATAAAGTTAACAATTTTAATTTTTTATTAAAAATAGCTATGCATGGAAATTGGATGTCGACCCTATCAAGTTTTGTTTATTAATACATTATATTATCAAAATATTAATTTCATTAGGAAACTCGATAGGTGAAGGTCGACCGACCTAAGTCGGGATCAGACTATAAGCTATCTACCCATTCTTGTTGCATGAAATTGCATTTTTTCAATGATATTGCACGAAATCAATTTTTTATTACACGAAATCACGAAAAATTATTTGCCGATGGTTTGTGAAGAAATAATGCAAAATATTAGAAATGAAATCGGATCTAATTTTGTATATATTCCGGTTTATGAAACAATCGATGCGCGAGGTTGTTTTGTTGCCAATCTAGTTATTGTAGTTCTACATCCCGAAAAGGAAAGGAAATCTTTTTTAATTTCATGTAAATTCACTGGAAAAATCAAATCCTAAAGCCATTGGGCAAATCGTCAATGATAGTTTAAAAATAATTTATAATTTCAACAATTTCGAAGAAAAGTTTTATTAATTGTAACTGATACAGCATCATACATGGTAAAATCAGCAAGTATTTTAAATTTTTTATAAAAATATGCTCCATACCATATTGTATATCTAACACATGGAATCCAGCGAGTTGTTGAGAAAATTAGAAAAACTTTTCCTATAATAAACAAGCTTGTTAATAATGGGAAGAAAATTTTTTTGGAGGCTTCTAGAATAAGTTTTTAGTACCTGGAGGCACCGAGCGATGCTCGGTAACTTCTTCCTTCAGTAAAAACCTTTATTTTAATATTATTTTTAATTTAAAAAGGTCGATTTTTATTTGAGAGACGTTTTCAAATTAAAAAATATACAAATATATACAGTATTCGCCCACTGTACCCCCACCCCGCTTGACCCCACCCCCGAAACCTCGCCCTACCCCCAGGATCCCCCACCACTACACCCCATCTCCTGCACCTGTTTTGATTCAACCATATGATTCATTTTTATTCACCCAATTGTTAATAAATAAAACCTATCAAAATGTGTTGTTTTTTCAGAAAATTGAGACCTGCTTATGCGAAATATATTTTTAAATAAATTCTTGATTATTTTTTATTCTAGTAAATAAATAAAGTTCTTTATAAAAACAATTATAAAACGTTTATTAATATTTCTAACGTTTAGGTTGAACAAAATAATGATAAAATCCACAATCACAAAACTTATTCAAGGCCTTTTAGAACAATGAATTAAGACAACCCATTGTCTGCCTGGGTACAAAAGGAAAAGAGAAACCTTTTTTAAAACCCTAAGAATGGGATTTGTCTACCTGAGAATAATTAATTTGATTACGAAAAAACCCATCTAAAACAATTTTGTCGAAGGTGAGACCGTGACAGATCGAATTGTCACCCGAAAACCCCTAACTCGTGAATTTCATCAAAATCGGTAGAGTCGTTTTCAAAATAGAACCAAGATACAAATATATAAACAAACAAATATATATATACAAACATATATATATATATATACAATTTTTGCTCGTTTAATAAGAGTAGATGAAAACATTGTGTATTGACATTTACGCCCTACTACAAGATAGGAAACTTGGCTTCAAGCTGCGCTATTCTATTTAAAAAATTGAATGAAGTAGAACGTTCATTTTCTACTTATAAACATATTTTGGATGATCGTCGTTATAATTTACTCGATATAAATATAGAAATTCTAATTATTGTAAATTTCAACAAATTTTCGGATTAATAAAGTTTTTAAGTTTTTTTATTGATAAGTTTTCATTTTTTTGTTTCTGCACGAAACGCAGCTTTTACTGCACGAAATTCAGTATTTACTGAATGAAAACTACTTTTTTTACTGCACGTAAATCCCCTCTCTCTTATCATGCTCCGAGACTGTTATGATAGAGTATTTCCTCTACGATTTCTTTCAAGTCATATTCTTTTTTATTCTGTTGGGAAAGGTTGATGGAGTTGAGAGGTGGGAATTCTCGAATGATCTACCCATAAATCAATAAAACACGATATTTTAAAATATTAATCACTCCTTCACGGTTAAATTAGAAATAAATTTAAAAAACACTAATTGTCATTCACAGACTCGTTTATTTATCCCTTATGGCTTCAAGAGACTGAATCACTCTCCGCGAATTTGTGTTCCCGCATTATGCAAGCTTAATCTTTCAAAACCGGCATTTACAGGTACCTTAAAATCCTTGAAATTTATTTCGCTTATTTTCGTTCAATCAAGACTTATTCTTGATGCAAGACCTTCTTGTATCAATATGATTCAAAAAATATATAAAAGTGTCTATAACGCCGACTACGAGATACTAATTAATCGTTTAACGATTTTTGATCCATGCACAATAATATCTACATAAATCAAATACTTGTCTGTAGTTAAATTGATGGTGTTGGGGAAAAAGGGACAATATGATTTCTACCACTAGGGCCCATGACATTTTACTCGCTCACTGTCATCTGCAATGAACAACACTTGAATTTTCTTCCAATTAACTACGTGATGAGTTAAAATTAAAGATGTATAATAAATATATTTAATATTTGTCATTAAGCGTTACATAAAAATAACTATAAACTTTCATAAAAAAATGATGTCTCGCAGTTTTCAGTTTTAGAACAGGTTGGAAATTTCAGATTGGTTCTTTTCCCCCTTAAAAAATTAACTAATATTTTTAATAGTAATTATTTTTTTAACTTAGGGAATGCTGTGTTGGTTGATAGTGAAATATTTTCTTAAATTATAATGAATTTGAACTTGAAGTTGGTGATGTATCTCAGTAACTTACTGTTAAACACCATCAAATTCAAGTGAAAACTCATTATAATTTAATTATTTTTTAGAAAATAACTGATCACAATCATTAATTTAAATTGATAGCGTTTTTCTTTAGGAGACGGACTGGTATAAATATACAATTGGATGTTGATGAAGGCAGTCCACGATGGTTGTAAAAAATAAGACTATAATGGTTTTATTATTTTACATTTATTCGTTAAACCGACATTTCGGAGATTTATTCTCTCCTTCTTCAGGGTAATAAAGGAGACAGGAAGTAATTATGATTTGAACTACTTTCATTGACTTTTTATTACCCTGAAGAAGGAGAGAATAAATTTCCGAAACGTCGGTTTAACGAATAAATGTAAAATAATAAAACCATTATAGTCTTATTTTTACAACCACCGTGGACTACCTTCATCAACATCCAATTGCATTATTTTAAATAACTGACATAGTTTAATCCATATAACTTAAATTATTTAAATTAATTGATAATAAACTGAAGAATTATAATATATTAAATTGAAGGAGACAATAAAAGAGTGTGTCTTCTGCTGGAATTATAAATTTTATTTATTTATAGCAATATAAATAAATAAAAAGACACACTCTTTTATTGTCTCTTTCAATATATAAAAATTCTGCTACCCTCGGCACAAAAACTTTCAATTTAAATATATTAAATTTGTTAATTTTTTAAGTTTAAATATTTTGACAATCTTTTGATACTAACAATACGGGTTCTTATATAAAAAAAAACATTTCAAATTATTTTTAAAAAAGTAGATTGTAATTTTATGTAAAAATTAATTAAGCCATCTGCTCTATAAGAATGAAACTCTTATCATGTTCCTTATAGAGAATATCATGTACGTTTTTTTCTCAAGCTGCGTTAAAATTTTATTTTATTGGGATGAGTTGATGTGAAAACAACAATGGAATCCTTGAACAATACCGTCATATGAAGTCTTTTAAAAAGTACTATAAAATTTCAAACAACACTAAAATGAAAATTACTTCTTTTATAAGAGACAATAAAAAAGGTTCTGACCTTTGCAGAGCATGCGTAAATCTTTGTCTCAATTATTTTTACATACGTTTTGTTTTCTTGAAATTTGAATTGCTCGAAAACTACTGAAACTATTTCACCTAAAATATTATAGTAAATAAAAAGGTTTAAAATTATTGCAAAAGACAGAGAATGTTAAAACCATAAAGTAATTCACTTAATTAGAACATTGGTTTAATTTACTAATAGAACTTTCAAATCAAAAATATTTAATTTCATTTTCGTGAAAAAATTCGAATTCGAAATTGAGTAAAGATATATGTGTTTCTGAATAATTTAATTATTTGAATTGAATCGGTTTGAAATCTTATATTTTACTTTTTTACTAAAAAATTATTTCATACGTGTTTAACCTACCATATATCGATAGATTGAGAGTATAATTCTTTTTCATGTGTTTTTATTTTGAATTTTTTTAAAATATTTCAACTCTTTATAATAGACTTTGCGATATGGATAAAACTCGTGCACTTGATTAATAGAAAATTCTTGATTTCGTGTCTGAGCTTGTTTCAATGTCTCCAATGGATATGGACTTGTCTCGACATGTATCCGGGATTATTATAAAAGCGCCCAAGATTATATTTCAGACCCTTTTTTTACTTTATTTCTATATCAAGATGAGACATTCTACCCTAATTGTATTTAAGAGAATTTGTTATTTTTTTAATTTTTATCTTTAATTATTTTTAAAATATTTTCAATGAAATAAGGGAATAATTTTTTTGGAATTTTGGTAGTTTCTTTTCATTTGCTTTTAAGGTAAGATAAAAAAAATTTTAAGAAAAAAATAAAACCGACTTCAAAAAATTAAATGCAACAAATAAAATACACTAAAAGGTATAAAATAATTATTAACTTATTTAGTTACAACTAAACTACGAAATATTAACATGAAATTACTTTTTTAAGTCGGTGCCAATGCGATTCATAAAATGTATATGTTTGGCACCGACTTAAAAGTAATTTCATGTTAATATTTCGTAGTTTAGTTGTAACTAAATAAGTTAATAATTATTTTATACGTTTTAGTGTATTTTATTTGTTGCATTTAATTTTTTTGAAGTCGGTTTTATTTTTTTCTTAAAAAATTATTTTTATTTTTCTCTTTTTTAGTGATGTTATTAATAGTGATCCTATCATCAGAACTTGACCAAATTAATATCACACCATCCCTAAGATACCCCTTTCCAATAAAAAAGAATCATCGAAATCGGTTCATAAACAAAGAAGTTAGGCATGAGCAAACCTAACAAAAAAGGTATAATACCTATGAAAAAAAACGGGACCAATCGGAAAGTAGACTGAACCCAATGCAAAAAAAATTTCAAAATCGGTTCACAATTGGCGGAGATATGAGGTAACATAGGCACAAAAAAAATCAGTCGAATAGAGAACCTCTTCCTTTTTTGAAGTCGGTTAAAAATAATTTTTTTATCGAATACATTTTTTTCATTAAATAATTATATACAATGAATGTATTAGGTAGATTTTTTAATCAAATAAATAAGAATTAACTGATATTTATTATAGGGTTTTCATTTTAAAAAATCGATTCATTCGAAATTTGTTTTTCAATAAAATTAATAATTTATTTTTTCTAATAAAATTTCGTCACTAGGCTTGCAAGTTAAAGCTGCTGGGCGTGTTTAATTTGATAATAAAATTTCCAAATCAAAATGATTTAATTTTTTTATTTTTGTAAAAATATTCGAATTCGAATTTTTTTTCAAATTTTTCAGGTACTTTAAATCCAAAAAATTGAAAATCTCTCTCTATATACCTATATCGGCGTGTGTGATGAAATAAATAACAAATTTTTTGGACCTAGAACGAACTGAACAATTCTGCGTTCTTGACTAGTGATAAAAATGGGGAATCCGGACCAACAAAAAAAAATAATTATGACTTAATGTTTTTGAATTATCGTGGATTATGGAAATCTAGAGAGATCGACATTGGATATTATTATGGGACCTGAATGAACTTTCTACGGCCTTTCGTTTTTACGCTATCGTGGGTTTAGAAATTTGAATTAACATACATGAACGAATGAACGTTTCTCAGATTCAGACATTTCTCAAACCAAAACACAAACACTAAAGAAAGCAAAATATTAATTACTACTTCAAAAACAAATAATAATAACGCCTACACATATTTATTTTTATTTCAAATTATTTATTTACAGTATAAAGCTGTTGAAGCTTTTATTTTTGTGATTAATTTTATTAAGATTAGAATTTTTGTTAAATCACACATAATTAATTATATGTGATTTAACTAAAAATTCAAATCTTATTTATTTATTGGCTAACTAAAAAAAACAAAGTGAGAAGGTAAAAATTTATTTATTATTTATTTTTTATCTCTTACTTTAACGATTAGACATACTTTTAACATACTAGTATGTACAAAATTTTATCAAGCTACTACTGTAAATAGAGAGAAATATAAATATTGCCACTATTTGTATAACCCAATTTTGTCATCTATACTTATCTGTTATAAGAGGAGACCCGTCCTGCGCGGCCAAAATAAATATTATATAATAGGGCCCCATGGAAAAGTTGTAATTGAAAAAAGGCGCCGCGGCTCGAAAATGTTTGGGAACCCCTGTGTTAAAGACTTGAACTTTCTTTTTGATATTACAACGCATTTGTTCAAACAAGATAAAACAATAAAGATAAGAGTAAATAAATATTATATTTAATATTGATTTACTATGTTAAGGAGTTAAGGATTCTAGGTCACTTATTTCACATTAAAATTAAAAAATTAAAAGATATAAATTTTTTTCTTTTTCAATATATATATATTGAGTTATCAACCCATCTTCTGGAAGTACAGAAACCCTTTCTGTACTTTCTGAAGAAGGGTTGATAGCCAGAAATATATATATTGAAAAAGAAAAAAAAATTATATCTTTTAATTTTTAATTTTAATGTGAAATAAGTGACCTAGAATCCTTAACTCATAGTAAATCAATATTAAATATAATATTTATTTACTCTTATCTTTATTAAAGATGTTTCACCTTGCACCAACACAACAATCTCTACTAATTATTAAAGATAAAACAACATAAATACAAAAAACCTGAAGCAACATTTAAATGAAATTCTCTATTTCCAAACTTCCACGGTCAAATTAGAAACATAACATTCTCGATTTGTTAATTTCTATGACTTCTAGATTGTAAACTCTCTCTTTAGGTTTTTATCTTGCATGCATCCAACAATCTTTAATGATATTTGTCTCCACAACGTCCATTTTCTACTTAACATACTATTTTTATGGAGACGCATGATTAGTGATGCTCCTACAGTTAAACTAATGAAAAATTTTAAATGTTCTTCTTAGTTTTGAAACTTCCGAAATTAAGTGATAAGCATTTGTTTTAAGTGATAGCGTATATAGCAAAATCTACTTAAAAGGAGAACGATATCCATTATTCAACTCTGAACAATAACAATATCAAGTACTCACACAGATAGCAGTCAATTGGATGAGATTAATCTCGGAATTATTCATTTGATAATGTTAAATAGGAAATCTTAAGGAATTAGACTTCGGTAATAATCGAATACAACAAGTAATTGAAAGCACCGTTTTGTCTCTTTATTGAGACTTTCTCAAGCTTTTAATTTTAATATTTCATTTAATTAAAACATTATCCACTCAATTATTAAATATAGCTTGTTTTAAATAATATTAATGCTAAATAATTCTCTGATCTGGCTTTTCCTGCGTGATCTTAAAGTTAGATGGTTAATTTTAAGACTTCCTAGATGATGTAGTAATCTAATAAATGATTAAAAATTTTCAATAAACGGACGAAACGTTGCTTTTAAATTAATCGTTATTCTCGATTTTTTCCGTTATCCAAATCTCTAAAAAGTTTTATTTAAAATTTATAAAATTATGTACCCAAATTATATATAGGTACATAATATATATATATATATATATATGATATCTCCTTAAATTTTTTATAAAAAAAATCCTATTGAACCAAATGAAAATCTAGTCCTAAAGACATATCTGATTTTTCGTTTATTTCTTATTGAGTTTAATTTTTACATCTTAAATGGGGTTTCTCTTTTATTTCAAATATACATGTAGGTATATAATATAAAACAAATTCTAATTGCAAAGTGTCAATTTTAAAAACTTACCAAAAAAGAGTCACAAAAACTTATTGTTACACAAACGTACCTTAAAATGACGGTGTGAGAATGCGGCGTAACTATAACGTTTGAGGCCCATGTCAAATTCATCGGATGGGACAATCCCTCAATGTAAAGAAGATAAACCAACGTTGTAGTTTTTTTTTTAATAAATCACTAAGTAAAGTACGAACAAACGCTGTTTTAATTATTGTGTGCTTTTTTCGTTGATTTTCTAGTAACTTTTAATTTGTGTCTGTACTTTAGTAAGTAATTTAAATTAATTGAATACAAAACTAATAATATTACTAAATTTAGTAATAATGAATGTTAGGATCCTCCTATGCTCGCGGCCCTCTAAGACCGGGGGCCCGTGACATTTTGGCCATCCTGCCACCCTATTGTTACGCCATTGGGTGTGAGAATCGACGATAAAGGTGAGAATTTAGACGAATTTTGTATTTGTAAAATTATATATCATAGAAACTAGAGATAATATCTAATTTTTATTGATATATTCGTAATTACCATCCTAAAATTAATTTAATTTTAATTTTACTCTTTTTAGAAAAGAATATAAAATGTTGATGACCACTGTTAAAATTATTACTAGCCTTAAATGACCAAGAAAATTAGGGTTTTTTATTATTTATTATGAAATTATTACTACAATTAATAATAACAAATGACCTCTATCTCTCTCTATAAAAGCTTTCATTTGATCATTTGGAAAGCGATCTAGGCAAATTTTTCATACTATATATTTTACGAAACTTTAAAGTTAAATTTGACTTGAAGTAGATCATTACGAACTTGTTTGAGAGTAGTAAAATTTAGACATGGGATCAGGTAGTAAAAGGAGTCAATCTCTTTAACGAACGGTTTAATAATATTTTTCGAAGCCCTGAGTCATGTTCAAGTACTATATCTCTATGATGTCTTCTACTCGATAACAACAGACCTCTGTTGTTTTGTACTAAAATAGTATTAAGAAATCTTGTGCTCTGTTTATGTATAAGCCCCGGAGCTATATGAATTAATTGTTAATTAAACTTGAGAAATCGTTATGGAAGAGAGTAAAAAGCCAATAAAGTCTCAAGTGCGAGGTTTTAAACAAACGACCATGTTTAAAGAAAGTTCAAAAGAAAACTGACTCCACTTAAAACAGAAAGGAAAACCAAATTATGGATTGGATAATTATTTAAGATTAATTTCAGGAAATACGAACAAAAGGCGACTCATATAGGGAGCCCATGGCACTTTAAATTGACCGTGTACTTATCATAATATCATAAAATAAAACCGACTTCAAAAAATTAAATGCAACAAATAAAATACACCAAAAGGCATAAAATAATTATTATCTTATTTAGTTACAACTAAACGACGAAATATTAACATGAAATTACTTTTTGAAGTCGGTGGCAAACATATACCTTTTATGAATCGCACTCGACGAATCTTAGTTAGTAGGTTTGGCGGGTACGCTCGCTTATAGGTATAGTTTGTTTGGCACCGACTTCAAAAAGTAATTTTATGTTAATATTTTGTCGTTTAGTTGTAACTATATAAGATAATAATTATTTTATGCCTTTTAGTGTATTTTATTTGTTGCATTTAATTTTTTGAAGTCGGTTTTATTTTTTCTTAAAAATTATTTTTATTTTTCTCTTTTTATTGATGTTATTAATAGTGATCATATCATCAGAACTTGACCAAATTAATATGGCACTATCCCTAAGATACCCCTTTCCAATAAAAAAAGAATCATCGAAATCGGTTAATAAACAAAGAAGTTAGGCCTGAACAAACCTAACAAAAAAGTCTAATACCAATAAAAAAATGGGACCAATCGGAAGCTAGACTGAACCCAATGCAATTTTTTTTTAAATCGGTTCACAATTGGCGGAGATATGAGGTAACATAGACACACAAAAAAAAAAATCAGTCGAATAGAGAACCTCTTCCTTTTTTGAAGTCGGTTAAAAATAGAGCAGCGGCTCTCTGCAGATGATACGCGGAGATATAGGCATGGAAGTTTGATGTGTCAATAGAGAAGGCAAGACTTTATTTTCGATAGAGAGAAATTTGCTTATGTCTGAAACTTGTGTAATTTTCCTGCCAAATATTTTTATTTCAACCTGAAGATGAAGACATTAATTATGTTGATGAGATTTTACAAATTTTTATATTATCGAATTTTTTTTCTCATTCTTAGATTTTTTTTTATTTTTCATAGTTTTTGAAATTATATTTTCTTTCGGTTTTCCAAGCTTAAATGGAAAAATATCTATCTATCATTAAATCTATTAGCAAAGATGAAAAATATAATAGATCAGAAGATTAAAAATCTTATAAGTAATATATTAATTAAAATATCGAAGAGTAATATTAAGAAGAAAATTTTATAATATAAAAATAAAGAAAAATTTTATATCCACTTGAACCATCCAGGATTCGAGTCCGGAATTTAAAATTTTTTATGTTAAGCTCGGTTATTAACTAACCAAATGATCTACAATTGCTGAACCTACAACACAAACCAATCCCAAATGCCTATAGGGGAATATTATTATTTCATTTTTTTTATTTATATAATTAAATACCTCTCAATTAACTACAGCACCCTGACTTGAAAAATAATTTCTTATCGACGAAGTAGAATACAATATAGAATAAATAAATAAAAAATAAAAAAATGTAATTAAATACTGTCTACATACAATAAAGTTTTAATTTTAAAGAAATATTAATTTATTCTAATATTATATTATATTACAGAGCTTGAATATAATATTTATTTTTATATCTTTCCTAAAAATTAAATTTATGAACCCTTCCAAAAATGGTGAAGTGATACAAAGGATTCCCCTACCTCTCATTTTCGGATTTTTTTAAGAAAATAAAGTTTTACTTTTAAAGAAATTTTAATTTATTCTAATATTATATTATATACAGAGCTTGAATATATTTATTTTTATATCTCTCCTAAAAATTAATATTATGAACCCTTGCAAAAAATGTGAAGTTATACAAAGGGTTCCCTTAACTCTCATTTTCGGATTTTTTTAAGAAAATAAAGTTTTACTTTTAAAAAGATATTAATTTATTCTAATATTATATTATATACAGAGGTTGAATATAATAGTTATTTTTATATCTATCCTAAAAATTAAATTTATCAAATCTTCCAAAAATGGTGAACGTTGGTGGCGGTTAACTTGAAGATACTGGTATCATTATGTGGAAGTTTCTACTAGTTCAAAATGTATTGCGACCACGTAGCCAATAGCCCACTATCTAGGTCAATTTTATGAGATATACTAATTCAATTACTATGTAATTAATTTTAAATTTAAATAATATGTAATTGGCTGTAGTAAATAGAATAAAATACTACACTATAAAATCACGACTTCGCTACTAATATTATAATTGCGGAAATAAGATTGTATACAAAACCACAGTGTACTGTCAGTCTGATTTCACGTAATAACTAAGCAACAAATCCATCTGTGTATGTGAATTATTCCATTCATAGAAAGTCAAAATTAAAGTCACGACCTGCTTAAATGAGATTCACTATCCTGGACCCCCATTTACCTCTCATAGAACCCCAATTTTTTTTTCATTTACATGGACCCGTGCAGGACATCGTGGACTCCTGGGGGCCCATGTGGACCACTTTGGGAACCACTGGTTTATACAATTTTTTCTTAATTTTTTAATTAAATTTATAAAAAATGACAAGGTCTCTTTATTTCCTCGCATGACTTGAAGAAAAAATTATTTTCAAAGTTAGGATTCTGAGGTTAAGTGAGAAGTATTTAATTTTACTAATATTAAGTTTTAACTATTATAGGTCTATAATGTTTGGTTATGTTGAATTCTAACGGCAATCGCAAAGTCTGTGACGTATTCTATCTATCCGATTGCCTCATTTTCTTATATTTCTACTACCAGTCATCTTATATGAGAAATGTTTGAATGACTGACATGACTGATAATGGTAACCCGCCCCTCCGACAAACACCCCCATTACCCATTACCCTATTACCACGCCTAAAACAAGCAGGAGGTTTGGTTGAAATGTAATCGTGGAGTGATTCGCCCGGACGGGTTCATTTTGTACGAACGACCCAGAAACCTCAAAAGGACGATCCTGTTCAATGTTTGTGATGTGTGATATATGTGATGCGATGTCGGAGCTGGAGTCGAATACGACAGCCCTGTGATGAATGCGTTTCAAGGCTCACGCTCTGTCTTTGCCCTTCTATAACTACCACCATCACGCTTTTCAACCCTTCCACCGGACCGTTGAGGAGCGCCCTTCTGCCCATCGGAATCTCTTGATCACTTGCCATTCGTTTGGACCACAAAAGAGATAGAGAGAGGGAAAGTGGGAGATTTATTCAATCGCTCAAATGTATTTGATAGAATACAGAGAAATGGAAAATTTAGGAATATAAATCAGATCTATATATCTATCTATGTACTCTTATTATATGAGCAAAAATTATATATTTATACATTTGTATTTTTGATTTATTTATTTATTTTTATTTTGAAAATGACACTCTCTTCGAATTTTAGATATTTCTTAATTTATGGGACAAGTTCTACTTCACTATATCCTTATATCATTTCTTTCATCTTTTAAAAGTTGGACATTTCTGTAGGGAAAACTGTTTAGCCTAGAATTCTGTTCTTTTTTCCTACCCCACTTTTCAAAAGTACTAATTTTATTTAATAATTAAACAACTATCGAGAAATATATATTTTTGTGGTTGAGCTGTTTCGGTGGAAATTGTCATTTTTAATGATATATTAAAATAAAAATGGATACTTTACATTAATTCTGGAATGATTTTCAAATAATTCAAAATCCATTTTATGTATTTCGTTCAAAAGTAAACTGACCTATTTGTGTCTTTACAATGTCTGTCTGTTGATCCGTCTGTAAGAGCATTGTAATTTGTAATCTAACTAAGATAAAAGCTTGGAATTTACAAGTTATAAGTATTCATTTTGCCCGAACTCGAAACTCTAGTTAAAATTTTAATCGAATGATTATTTGGAGAGTGTCGAAATTTTCAAATTTTATATCAATCAGATATCACTGTAAAGATCTTTTAAATTACCTACAATTAGGCTAAATTTTTATTGAAAATTATTTTGATTTAAAAAGACTTGTGTTCATTGGTTCAGTGGTCATTTTTAGGGATTATTTTAGCTGTCGTAGTTTAAAATAAATAGCTTAACGTGAAATTCTTATGAAAATTCCACAAATCCTCTCATTATCTTCAATTAAGACAAATTTGATATCTCAAATTGTTTGTAAGATATAAAGTACTAAACTCGGTATGAGGTCCGGCTCACACTGGCCTGGCCTATCTATATTCAGTGATATAGTCGTAAAATCAGCATAAGGTATACGCTATATGTATCGTAAAAATCAGAGGGTGTACGCTATATATAAATAATAAAATAATAAATTTAGCCTGGTATTTTTAAAAACATTTTTTTAAATAAAATTGAAACAATTTAAAATATCTATTTACTTAAGAGAATATTCAAAAAGTTAATGTCTCAAAATCTTTTAAAGTTTCCACTATATACGCTATTTGCTCAGATCAAACCTCAGGGTATACGCCGTATATCGCCATATACCATCTACTAATGCCCTGTCGATATTCAAATCAGAATGGCAACGTTTCGACCATTATTTTTAGAATCCTTTTTAAATATATTTTTCAAGTAACGTTGAACATTTTGATTTGAATATATACCTAATGAAAAAAGTTAATCTAACTGAGTTCAGACAAAACTTTCAATAATAAATAATAATTTAATTTAACAAAATAGATAATATCAATTTTTCAATTTTGAAATCTCATTTTACATGAAGTATGACAAAGTCAAAGATAAGGAAATCTTTGCTTATGAATAAAACCAGTGAGTCCAGAATG
This sequence comes from Forficula auricularia, assembly GCA_024734495.1. Classification (NCBI taxonomy): domain Eukaryota; kingdom Metazoa; phylum Arthropoda; class Insecta; order Dermaptera; family Forficulidae; genus Forficula; species Forficula auricularia. The sequence goes on along the minus strand of JALMQS010000225.1, from coordinate 35,100,306 downwards.
AAGGATTTAGAATTGAGAATTGTCAAAGTAAAAGAGGAATAGTGAGGAAAGAGGAGGTAGATTATATCCCTCGTCGTCAAGAATGACGATGGTTATGACCCTAACACTTGGACGCGTGGCGATTTTAATAAAAATGTCATCTCCACTGATTTCAATTCAAATGTTAAGAGGAGGATATCATCGAGGATTTATATATAGGAAGTGGGTGAAGGAGAGAATCGGCCACCCTCTGTTAACAGAGACAAGTCTCCCCAAGTGATCAACTCAAGGGTATAATATTTATATACACATAGCAAAGTGAAAAGTGTCTATCGAGTAAAGTAACATCTACGAGATATAGATACAAATAAATACCATTAAATACAGATGGACATTTATTTTACAGAATATACTTAAGACCTTGTGGATTTTAGTAGTGGCGTAGATAAATTTTAAACAGAGACCTAAAATGACTGTATTTTCACTTCTTTAGTACTTATAAATAAGGAAATAAGCACATTTTAGAAATAAATAAATACATTATTTTCATTTAATAAAATAATGATTTATGAAACAGTAAATAGAAATCCAAAAATGCAAATATAAAATTATGTATAATTAAAGTTTTGAGCATCTTTTTTTTGAAAATAGTTGGTAGTTTTTTCAAAAAATCAGCTCGGGTTCAGATTAAGCAAGATGTATTTTTTTTTCTACCCCTTGGCCTCGGGACTTGATGCCCATTTAGCCAGTCGTCACAGATTCACGTCGAATAGGTGTATAAACAAATAAAACAATACTAATTAAAACAAAATAAACTAACAAAACAAACAACTAAAGTCGTTGGATTATAGTTGGAAACCAATGGAAACTAAATGTTTAATAAAGGAGTCTGCAGTTGGCCCTCCTTGGTCTAGAGATGCTAATAGGATCTCTGCACATGTGGGTAAATCATTTCTTCCTTTCATATTCAGGTATAAACGATCAATTTTTTGACTGTGTGTCACACAGCCCAGAAGTACGTGGTTAATATCGCCAATAGAAATGGAATCACAAGAGCACTATGGATTATTTCTCTGGCCGATTTTGTGTAGGTATGCAGGTGTTATTGCATGTCCTAGTCTAAGTCGTATAATGTGAACTTTCAGTTTTCGATGAAGACATACATTAAAGAAATGACGACCTTTTACCATACTTGATGACGACCACATATTCTGCCAACACCAGTAAATTCTCTTCTGATTATTGAACGGATATCATTGGGCGTTAGATCAATTGAGTGTGGAATACCATCGGTTAGACAGGCCAGCCTATCAACCTCCTCATTTCCCGTAATGCCAGTGACTAGGTATCCATAGAATTTCAATTGCTTTCCCGTCAACCCTGAGTTTATTTAATTCCTCTATAATATCTAAAATAATATAGGAAGGGTTTTTGTTTTTGGGGAAACCATTAATTGCCTTTAAAATCCCCAACGAGTCAGTACAGACCAGAAATTTGTTATAATCATGAACATTTCTAATATATTGAACGGCCCTCAGAATGGCGAAGCCTTCGGCTGAATAGATGGAGGTTTCGAGTGGAAGTTTAAATATTTCCTTGAAACTTTTATTTGGACACCACAGAGGCGCGCCTACATGGGAGGCATTTCTGGACCCGTCTGTATAAATGAAAAGGTGGTCTTTGAATTTAGATTGAGTAAAATACAAAAAAAACTGAATTCATATTAGGATTACCTCTGCGGTAAGGGAGAGTGTGGTAAGATGTATTTTAAAAGAGAAAGAATTCAATCAATCTTTTCGGACAAATTCTAAGATTTTAGTAGAAATATTATTAAATTGCGATATCAGAGGGGATTCATCCCCCAGGAGTCGAACCTGAGAACTAACACGCTATTCGGGAGTCAGCTCACACCCTCGAGACAAAAACCTCTCTCTGAATCGTAATATATGATATAATCACAGAAATTTATTACTTCATTCTTCATTCGGATAGCGTGTTAGCTCTCAGGTTCGACTCCTGGGGGGATGAATCCTCTCTGATATCGCAATTTAATAATATTTCTACTAAAATCTTAGAATTTGTCCGAAAAAGTTTGATAGAATTCTTTCTCTTTTAAAATAAAATTATGTAATGGAAAAAAATTGTTTCCTCTCTGCTTTGAAGAAACTGATTTCGAACTCGATAAATTATAAGTAAACAAAATCAGTTAAATGCTGATTTCATTGCAAAAAAGTGCATGTTTAAAAAACGCTGAATAACAAATAAACATCCATTGTAGCGATAGATCGAAAAAAGTAAGACATTTCGACAATATGAATTGAAAATACGCCATTGAGTCCATTTCTTCAATTCTTTTTTTTTTTTTTTTTTTTTTTATTGAAAACTTTCATCATCTACTCTTGGCTTGATTCTTTCTTTTTCTTTTATTTTAATGTCCAGTTAACAATTGTTGAAGTTGACAAACTTCCAAGAAATAGACTCTCTTGTTGGATTCTCTTCCCCCACCCCAAATACTGAAGTCACTTTTTACTTTTACTTGTATAGAATGTACCTATAGAATATTGGACTGACATCTCTGTTAATGCACTTTTTGAAGTCTTTTAATTCCAAAAAAATCAATTTTATTTCTGATTTTTTTATTTCTATATAGAAGAGATCTTCTTTATAAAGAAAATATAAGAGATTGTATTATCAACTAATTAATTTGAGCCGTCAGAAATGATTTTTTTCATACAGTAGGTATATGAGTCGTTCAAAAGCTTAAGTATAATTTTTGAAAAAAATAGTAATTATCATAGGACCACTATCAACTCGGTCTTAAAATTTGTAGAATGAATAGAAGTTTAAAATAAAAAAAATTATCAAAAAAATTGAACAGTATATATAGTTTCAAAAACAAGATTTAAATTTTCAAACTCAAAAATCGCATATAAAAACACATTAAATAATTTTTTTGTATTTTTTTCTAAAGTGTAAGTAAAAAAACAAAAATTTCAAATTTTTTTTTGAATTTGGACCATTTTTAAAGAAGTTATGAGCGGGAAACTGAATTTCGATATCTTTTAAACCGGTGATCAATAAAATTTCAAAATTTACCAAGGAAGAGTTTTTTGATTGATACTAACAAATGTCAAAAAATGAAGGAAATAAGAAATTACAATTTTTCAAACCTTCCGATTTGTCGTGGAAATGCCCCATTATTACTTGATTACAGGATTACCAATCCCAATCATGTTGCGTGCTTTTTTGAATTGTTTAGAAAGACCTAAAGGAAGATACTGGAATTCGCCACCCTCTATATTCGTTAACAAGTCAATGGAAATATTCCTTATGAACATATTACATTGCCAGTATAGACTGAAGCTGGCCAATCTATCTCTCTATATACAGGGTGTTCAAAAAATAGACGGATTTAAAGGTGGATAATACATCTCAAAACAATAAAAAGATTTCATATAAACATATGTCCGGTAATGCCTAGTTTCAGATCTATAGGGATTTTAATAATTTATTTCTGTCATAGTACAATTCGCTTCTTTTAACTTTACAATAAAATCATAGTGGCCGTGTACATACAATGGAAAACAGTGAATACGCAATAAACCAGGAATTTTCGAATTTATTCGTCAGTCTATGGAGATGAAGTTAGAATGTTGTAATGAAGTTCAAGGTAGACATTTTGAACATTTTTTATAATTTATAATTGACTGATTTCCATTGTAAACGGCCACTATGGTTTTATTGTAATGTTAAAAGTATGAATTAATTAATAAAGTAAAGGGTGTGTAGTTTCACAGGTGAATGAAATAAAACTCAAAGAGGTTTGTTCTGTGAAACTACACACCCTTTACTTTATTAATTAATATCATGTTTCACCTAAAACCTACACCACTTTCGCTCAAGGGCAGATCCAGGAATTTTTATGGGGGGGGGGAGGTCAGAGACGCCGCCCCCCCCACACACACATACATAGAACTTTATTTTCAATTTTAAAATTTTTTAAAAAAATGTTTTTTTTTTACAAATTTCATATCTCATATTTTAAGTTCATTAAAAAAAAAAAATTGTTTTAAATTCCCTGTCGATTTGGCCGCCGTTTTTTGGCCTCTGCGTGCGACGCACGTGTTGCACTCCCGCCAGGTACGGGCCTGTATGGGGGGGGGACGATCGGCCCCTCCCCCTGGATCCGCCCTTGCTTTCGCTAAGTAAAATTAAAAGTATGAGTTACACTATGATAGGAATAAAATATTAAAATCGCTAAGGATCTGAAATTAGGCATTTTCGGCCAGCATATATGAACTTTTTTTATTGTTTTGAGATATATTATCCTTTGAATTCGTGACCTCTATTTTTTGAACACCTGTATACACCCTGCTTATGTTCGTGGCCTTACCATGCCCAACCACGAGGGAATGCCCGAAGACATTTTGATAAGCTCTCTACAGGAGCTACGTAACTCCGGGCAGAAGGGCTCGAAGGATACCCAATGAACCAGATTGTTTTTTTGCCACTTGAGTTTATTTTCTGATGGAAAGAGAATAACTACTCTGATATGTAATAAAAACTATCTCATATTAAGAAGAAATCACAATTAACACTTTACATACTCAGTGAATTATTGGACACAAAAAGTGAATAGGCTCCTTCCCCCTACGTCGAAAATATAACTTTTAACTAGTTTATTTTAATGTTGGTTTGCTATTAATGCTAAATGTAATTTCACGGGCTGTGCATTAAATACAGAATTTTTCTTCATTTTTTCTCCTTTAAATTCTCTTTTCTTTTGTTTTAATATATCCAGCTAACAATTGCTGAAGTAGACAAACTCCCAGATATCGGCTTTCATTGTTGGCATCTCCATGCGCACCCCAACTAAAATCTCTTTTTCAAGTTATTGCCACAGTGAAGGGAACTTTGATTACGACCAAGGAAATAAAAATCATATTTATCCCTATCTATGGATTTATATATACAGAGGGAGTATATATATAGTGTTCATTTAACTGCCGATGGGGAAGTGGAGGTATAAAGGCGACATCACTGACCAAGGGATGAAAGAATTGTCCCCGGTGGAGGTGAATTGCTTCAAGGGGCGCCAAAAAGACAACCCTCATCGTTTACCGGGGAGGACAAAGCGGAAGATATAAAATAACGACTTTGTGTGAATTGAAGGGATGAGTTTAGGGGTTTAGCAGCGTAGAGGGGGGTACTTAAATAACTTCCCGAAGGAGGGTTCCAACTGCGTTAATATTCTCCATTCGGCCCAAACACACGAATCACCTCATTATTTTATTATTAATCGCGAATAATATCGTAGTAAAATTGCAAGGACAGGTTAGTATGTAATTTATTATTCGTTAAAAATAAGCCTAAAAATATGATCTGACTTTAAATGAATTTTAATAGGCGAAATTTATTTAAAATTTTAGATCAAAAGGGATAAAAGGGATTTATTAGGGGCAAAAATGAAAAAGGGAGAACGATGAATTTAAATGAAAAAGCTAAAAGATATTTTTCATTTATTTTATGATTTCAGTAGCTGTGAAAAGCGAGGACGAATTGGCTAGCCGAAAATACCCTATTGTTAAAGATGTAAAAGTATTCTTTCACTAAACAGCATTTCGTTTCATTTGTATTTATTCATCTTCTACCAACAAATAGACTGAGAGTTAATTGGCAAGCTTCCTACGTTCCTAAAATTGAAAACGACTCCAGAAATATAGGCGTCGAAACAAAATATGTCAATTTTCTACATATTGTCATTGTTAGGTATATCAAAATGTCGTATGTCAAAATTACCAAAAAAATTTTATTGAAGAAAAACACTTGTATTTGTTAGCTACATCAAATTGATGTTTGTCATCAGCTGATACAAGTTACAGATTAAAAACAAAACAAAGTATTTAGGGTTTATACAAAAGAAAACAGGTTTTTATTAGCTACTGAAAAGTGTAAATTTTTACATACGATATTTTGATATAACAGCGACGATATGACACTATTTTTATGGGGGCTCAACAAAATTATTGATAATCCTATAGTTTAAATAATGAAAAGTGTCAAATGTTATTCTTATTTTTGAAATTTCCAAAATTAAGTGTTAAGCATTATTTGTTCTAAGTGACAGCGAATCTAGAAAAATCTGCTTAAAAAGGAAAACGATATCCTTTATTCAATTTAAAAGTGGTGGATTGGGATGCAATTTTCTAATTAAAAATGTGCAATCAAAGTGGTTTCACCCAAAACTTTTCTGTATTTATTGTATTCATTTATGTAGTGTCAGCTAGATGTTTTCGGGGAAAGAGCCAAGGGTATCTCCTTCTGGTCCATATTTCTATCCAATATGAGAAAATAGAAAAACTAGTATTAGAACTAGATTTATTCTTTTGAAAAAGCCATGTCCTTTACAAATGACAAATAAAAAGAGCAGCCGTATCCAATTGAACTCTCCACTGTTTGTATGGATGCAAGTGCAATTGTTTTGTCCCCGAGAAGTGTCAATGGGGAGGAGTTTTTAGGGTGAGGGAAGGAGTGCAAACAAGGGGCCCGCGTGCAGATTTAAGCAAGAGCATCAATCATCTCTCGCTCTCGTTTGGTGCAATTAGGACGCGCAACGCGACGCTCAACTCGGGAATTAATTCCACCATCTGGCAGCAGCCATCGGCTCTAATGAATTCCCTCTTCCGGATTCCGGATCAACCCCCCTGGCCTTCACCCTCTCTGAGTGTGTGAGTGTGTCTGCATCATCGTCGAGAGTGTGGAAATTGCGGATTATGCCCAGAAAGGCTACTCACTACTCAGCCATATCATCATCATCATCATCCATCTTTGGTGATACTCCCGGAGTATTCATATTTTAGCCCTGTTTTATGATTCATGTTACAAACAAATAACCGACAAAGTGTTTCGAATTGTTATGGAAATCACTGTTTATTTTTAATAAGAGGGAATGAAATTAACTATTGATTTTGTTTTAAATATTAATAACAATATATCAAAAAATAGTTGGCAATATATCCTGCGCTGAAAAAAGTAGCAAAGTATTAAGAACGATGGTACTAACTAACACCTGGCCCTAGTGTTTCTCATTTCCCGGCAAATAATAATTCCCGGGAAACGAGAATATTTCGAAGATATTCCCGGGAAAACCGGGTTTTAATATTTACTAATTCAAATAAATTTAATAATTTAAAAAACAATAATTTTCATTTATTTTTTCATTAAAACAAAAAACTTAATTACTAATAGAACAAAAAAAGTTATTTATCAGAAGAGTTTTTAAAATGAGTTCTGAGACAAACTAGAGCATTAATCGAATTTGTCGTTGATTCGTTTCCTAATTTTGGTGACAAAATGGCCAGGATTCGAAAATACTCTTTCACTTTCTTCTAAGGTTGGTTTAATGGAAAGGAGACCATTTAAGAGGATTTTCAAATTTTTTGTTAATATTCCACTGGCTTCAAATAAATTAAATTCTTTTAATATAGTCTAATATTCTGTATCTCCTGTATTTTGTTTTTTGGTGCTCATATTTATAGCACTTTCAAGCTTTCGTTTCAAAACATTCGCTGACATTTCTGCTTCTATGTAGTTTTCAGTATCGGAAATAATACGCTAAAACAAGTAGTTTTGGAATATTTATTTTTCATATATATATGATGATAAATGTTAAAAAATAGTCCCGGGAATTAACTTTTTTGCTCTCGAAATCGAGAATAGATATTTTTGCGGATTTCCCGGAAAATCGGGAACGAGAAATCCCGAGAGAGAAACCCTACCTGGCATGAATTCTGCCTGTGTGACTTCGATTATAAGTATGGGAATACCATCCAAATGGAACATGAAATCCGGGAAGACCGAGGAAGTGATGGGGCCGCCGGAACTCTTTTCATCATCGAATGCGTTAATTTTAACTGACAGCTTAATCTGAATAATTTGGTAAATGCTGAATTAGATTAAGAAAATTTCGGCGCAAGGTAGTTAGAATTCGATTCATTTAATGTTAATAACATGCAATAACATCAAACTCAAAAGAAGGCGGGTGAGAAGAGAGGTTGAAATTTTTCGTAACGATTTTATAAATATTGAAAATGACGTACCCATAAATTAGTTTATTTAGATTTTTCATTAACTATCCTTGGACTGTCCCTCTAACAAATTACGATTCATGATTATAAATTACGCCACGCAAGTAAGAAAATTTTTAAACTGTTAAAGACAAATTTATTTTCTGCTTTAAAGGTATTTTTTTCCTCGGTGAGAGTATCACGATGATCGTTCAATGATTATCGCTGCACGATCATCGTTGAGCACTATTTCTTTGTATTTCTAATGAAGATGTTTTTCTTCAATGGACTGCCAGTAAGGTGCGTTTTCCAAGTTGCACGATTATTGTTGAACGATCATCGTGATAGTCGCACCGAGGAAAACGTACCTTTAAATGCAATTTGAAATATGGTATTGTTCAAATGATTGTTTAAGGAAAAGAAATGAAAATAATTGGATAATATTAGAAATTAGATTTTAGGTTAGGGTAAAAGGGAGTAAGGAAATAATCCTTGGAATAGACCACTAGCTAAGATTATCACGTAATTTCTAGTTTGAAAAACTAGTATTCCGGACATAGAAAATGTTATAAGTCAATTAGATGTTTTTCCTAGTAGACAGATTGATAGATATAAAAGTGATAATTCGAAAAAAAAATATTAGAACTTTTTCTTTTTAGACTTTTGAACCAACGTTTCGTAGGATCTCGACTCCTTGTTCAGGGTTCAAAGGGATAATGAAGAAAGCATGTAGTAATTTTCCTGCTTGTCTCCCAAAAACGTCTGTTCAAAAATGTAAAAAGAAAAGGCTCAAGGCTTCTTTTCTTTTAACTACCTTCCATTCAATCCTCAGTGTTATAAGACAAAATAAAAATTATAATTTTGCTTGTATTTAGGAAATTTTAAAATTATGGATATAAAATTTCGACAAAGTAATACTTCAAAAAAGCTATACATATAGAAATTAATATTAATGCACTTTCAATGCTAATGAGACATTAAGTATATAATAACAGTGCTCACGTAGGTACGTCAGCTTGACCTAGATAGGTACTCGTAAAGGATAATGTGAGAATGGATGGTTGGAATATGAAAGAGAAAGTTTTTAAGAAGATATATAAGGCAGCGATACTTGAGAAAAAAGAAATTCAACAACAATATAGGCCAGCCAAAGATTATAACCAGTAGAAAAAAGTAAGACGCGGATGAAATGAATACTCGGAGAGAATATAGAAATAGAAAGAAAAATCACAAAAAAGAATTACGAGTGAGGCGAAGAGGCCTTGGCTAAGGTGTTAGGAAACTGTTAACGCCTTAGAGAGAAACATCCATTTTTATTACAAAAGACAAAATGTAATAAATATAATAATTAAATAACTAAATAGTTTAGAAGAAAAAATGAACTTTTTCAAAATTTTAGTACCTATATAATATGGCAATTTTTTTACCGATTAACAGTTTTAGTTAGAAAGTTGAAACTTTACTCAGAGATCCTGTTTATTAACATATAAACAAATTGAAAGTTTTTGTGCCGAGGGTAGCAGAATTTTTATATATTGAAGGAGACAATAAAAGAGTGTGCTTCTACTGAATTATAAATTTTATTTATAACGAAACTATAGTGTCGTTATAAATAAAATTTGTAATTCCAGCAGAATACACATTCTTTTATTGTCTCCTTCAACATATAAACATATTATATGCTTAGTTTCAGTTCAGTATTTTCTGATTTTTTTGTTTTTGAAATGGAAATTCTGAAGATATAATAGATAGCACGAGTAAAATTTTTACTCTTAATATTCTTCAATAAAAATTCCTATCGGTAACTTGATTCTAAAACTAAACAGACAGTAAAACCATATATTATTTGGTGCGTCCCGGATAATGGCGAAACTTGCCTCTCGGGTGGCCGTAGTTGGATTCAAGCAAAAAAAAGAATTATCATGAACTTAAACTTAAAAATTTCTCGGAAAATCATTTTCAACCATGATTTCTTTGATGTGTGTCTGGATTCCGATATCCAAAATAAATCAAGAATAGAAAGTCGTAGTACGTTCATTCTCGTGTCAAATTGTTTCTATTTTCAATGAAGAGAACTTATTAGATTTTGAGTTCTTAAGCTTTAGAACTTCTCGTTCTAAAATGAAGAAAAGATCGTTTATTCATTGACATCTTAAGGCCATAATAATATGATATAACATAGCATACTGAGTCTTGTAAAAGATTTCACTTTTTCTTCCAATTTAAATGATAATATTATTTTGAGAGTTTCGATTTATGTTAGTTTTCCAAAATCAAAACGGTTATTCCTAATTTTAATATATAAAACAAATTGAGGATAATAATAGAGTTAAGATTTCTATGGAGGATCAAGAACTGTTGTCAAATAATTTTTATAGAAATCTTAATTCTACCGGCATACATATTGGCAACTTGTCTTTTTTTGTATGGCCTCTTGAGCAATGGCCAGAACCTAATTGAATTATTTTTTATTTATTTTATTTTATTTCATATGTTTCTGTTAATGTGTATTGAAGTTGAGGCCAAATTATAGCAGGCCCTACCTTTGCGGTTGGCCGGGGTTTAACTCAAGTATGTCAAGGATTCTAACCACTTGGTAAATTTAACCTCCAATTTGTCTTTTATAACGACAAAATTAATTAGATGATTTTATAAAAAATAAAAAATATTGACAATAATAAAAATATTCGATTGAAATTTTTGATTCACGCTTGGTAAGTGATTTTTCCAAGAGAAAGAGTTAGAATGAGTTAAAGTATTATAAAAAGAGAGAAAGAAAATAAAAGCCAGATCTATAGAGTACGCAACCACAGCGATACTTTTCTCTTGTATGAACACTCGAAGAAATATGTGCATTTATTCGTGGCATCTCTCAAGAAGAGCGGAGCAGAGAATGGAGGAGGATTTCGGGATGGCTGTTAGCGAAATAGTTCCCTGTGGAGGATACATTGCAATTCAATGCGAGACCAGGCATCCGGGTGCAAATCGCCGTTTCTTCCGTAGGCATCATAAAGACCATATAGATATAGATATAGAGATGGGTGAATGAAGAAGGACATTTCGTATGATCATCTCAAGTGGGAAGAGTCTTTAGAAAAATTATTCAGCAGCCATTCCTCATTTTTTTTTCTAAGAGAATAAGGATTTATCGGATTTTCAAATAGACATCTAGTTAGAGAGGCAGAATCAATTCTAGAGACGTTGCTTAATATTTGATTTTTTTCTCTTTTCCAAGTTCGTTAAATATCTTGGAATAATGTAAGCCAAAGATATCCTGAAGAATTTCCTACACACATCAGGACTTTCCATTTATACGGCATTAATCTAAATTAATAAAATAGAATGTTCCGTCCGTAGGCTAAGCTTGAATCATTTGCCAATAAATGGCAGTGCTACCGCTTGAATTATTTATTATATAGTCAGGGTAGATTTACTGGTGTGGAGGGTAATCAGAGGCGGGGGAGAAGTTCTGGGGGTTAAGGAGAGGGTCCGTGTGGTGGAAAGTGGTTGGATATGGAGGGGAGAGTGTTGAAGTGACGAGGGGTCCAGGGGGCTAAGCCCCTTGGCAAACAAAAGGCCCTCCGAAGGCGGGCGTCGCAGCTAGTATTATATAAACTGGCCAAGTGCATAGCCGAGGGTTCCGTGCGTGCCTAATTTCTTGCAAAAAACTTTTGGTTAACTTACAAAATCGAAACCATAGTACGGAACAAAGTTGAAATCTTTACAAGTGGTTTAAATGTTATTTTATTTAATTTGGCCTCATTCCGGATGATCTTGTTTAGGGTAAATCCAAGATAAGGGAAACATGCCTAATAAGATATTCGCTATACAGGGTGGTAACTTGGCCGACGCAGCATAGCGATTACAATGTTAATTTTTGAATGTGCATTTATTTGCTCCCTAATTATTTTAGAGTTAAAGTTTTTATAGGTTTTTTTGTAGAGAAAAAAATACTGAATCCGAACATATTTTTGTTTTCAAATTTTGAAATTTCAGAACCGTAATAATCAACATTATAAATAATTGTATTTTTACAAAAATCACTGAGGCCATGGAATTATTAAAACAAACAAGGCAAGTGAGTTCTGTTCGTCTTTATTACACTTACAATTATTTAGTACAGTGCCTGTAGTTTCAAATTTTTGAACTATTCTGTCAACCGTTGTACCAGCTGGAATTGGCCGATTCGGATATTTAACGCTAAACAAGGAACTCACTTCCCGAGCACTATTTCCAGCATAAAAATACTTAATTATTTCAACTTTTCTTGAAATGAATACATTGTAATAAGAACTGACTTTAAAAAGTTAAGTTTTGTTTTATAATCATAGATTTGTTCACCAATATGAATCCATTTTGAGACTAGTATAAAGAATAAAACTTAAACAATTGACAACAATAGAAGTTTTGAATTTAAATTTTTTAAATAAATATCTACATTTTTAAAATCGTTTTTTTGGACTTTTAAATTATGAATTAGACAAAATCTGATGTAATTATCTTTTAGAATTTTAATTCTGCTCAGTTTTTTGTATTCTAATTATGCTCTAAAATAATCACTAAAGACATCACTATTAAACGTCAAATAGAAACAACAAATGAAACTGCCTTGTTTGTTTTAATAATTTCATGGCCTCAGTGATTTTTGTAAAAATACAATTATTTATAATGTTGACCATTACGGTTCTGAAATTTCAAAATTTGAAAACAAAAATATGTTCGGATTCAGTATTTTTCTCTCTACAAAAAACCTATAAGAACTTTAAAATAATTAGGGGAGCAAATAAATGCACATTCAAAAATTAACATTGTAATCGATATGCTGCGTCGACTAAGTCACCACCCTGTATATCTTAGCCAAAGACAATTAGGAGAGATTCATTTAGGGTTTTGTATTCTATGAATCTTATTGAAATTTGTTTTTGACTAATATTTTTAATTTAATATTTTAATATTTTTCCTGGTATCTATTTAATGTAAAACGCTCACTATTTTCCTGACAAACGTTAATAATCCTATGATACATTAGGGGCCGTCCATAAATTACATCACCCAGTTAGAGGGCAACTTAAATTTGTGACAAAATGTGACAGGGGAGCCCGGGGATCTTAAAAATTGTGATGTCTTAAAAGTCAAATTAAAAATTTTAAAAATATTCAAATAAATTTTTTAGATTTCAGTTTATTATTATTCCAACCTGAAAAAGTTGATAAAATAAATCTAAATAGATAAAAAAATTTTAAGCACCGACTGGACTAGCCTTGCTTTTACGCAGCTTTCATTCTTCTGCGCGAGAATGTTGTCTAAATACAGGCAAACCAACGTCATAAATTAAGTTTAAATTCAGTCTACACTTTGAGAATTTTAATTCGTACAGTTATTTATTTATATTTTATCATTCAATATTTTTCTAATACATCCCAAAAATAATTGATTTATTTTTAGCAACAACATTTAATTTTTTTTCTTCAAATAAATAAACCCTTTTTCTTATAATTAAGGATTCATTCCCTGAAGAATAATAGTAATAGAAATAATGAACAATAAGTATTCAGTAATATTTTTTAGTACCAATGCCGATAAAAAAATCAAAAAGGGTTATATTTAGAAAGTGATATATTAAGATTTTTTACCTTTATTTGGATGTCCTGGAACCAATAAATTGTCTCGCGCCTTTATGGACACCAACTGAAATGAAAAGAAAGAAATCCATTAGCTGAATTGATAAGTAGTCAGTGAAAATTGAAAAATTTGATAATGATTCTTTAAGAAGAAACTCTTATTTAAACGCACATTTTAAAATTATTTTCTATACCCATTCCTATATATTTTAGAGATAGTTTCAAAAAAACAACCATCGACAAAAAATAAATAAATAAATAAAATTAAAAATTACAGAAACTAAATTATAAAATTTATTTTCATTTTGAGAACATATTAAACGGCATAATCAAGGATTGTAGTAAATATTTTTGTTTCACATGATAGAAGAGACATGTAATTCAAACAAAAGATTCTTGAAGGAGACAATAAAGTGTGTCTCGTTGGATTTATAAATTTTATTTATTTATAACGAGACTATATTTCAGAGCTTTGCCCTCTTCATCAGTCTATTACAATGTATTCACAGGAATTAATTTATGAATTTCATAAATTAATTCCTGTGAATACATTGTAATAGACTGATGAAGAGGGCAAAGCTCTCGAAACTATAGTCTCGTTATAAATAAATAAAATTATAATTCCAGCAGAAGACACACTCTTTTATTGTTTCCTTTAATATATAAAAATTCTGCTACTCTCGGCAAAAACTTTCAATTTAATAAAAGATTCTTGATTCTGCCCTTCATTCTTAATACAAAATTAATCATGTGAAAGTATATGTTTAAAAAAATGAAAATTGTTCTGACTGAAGAGAGATTCGATCATGGATCAATATATATATATATATATAAAATTATGTATATATAAGGTAGTTGTTTTGCGACAATACTAGCAAAAAGTTAATGCTAGAATATATAGAACAGACAATAAAGATTCATAATTCATAAGCCCAAAACTTTTTGCTGTTTATGTAGCACTACTAGCCAATCCCGTGCTCGTTTGACAAATCTGGCAACACTGTCCGAGCTTGTATATATTTTATCATAGGAATTTCAGACAAAGTAATTATAAAGGGACATTTATAAAACAAAACTTCTTAATAAGCCGATTGAAAGCTGTTGCGACAATGGCTGAAGCAAAAAAACGTCAAAAAAGTACTAAAGTTAACACACTTTTTAGGTTAAATAAATGCGTTGTTGCCAACTTGTTTTTACTGTAAATTTTTCATTATTTATTCATTATTATCTCAGAAACTGTGTTGTAACTATTGAATTAAAATTAAAAAAAAATGTATTAGTTATTGTTTAATGTTGGTTTAGTTTTTTTTAACAATGATAAGAAGAGTTTTTTAATTATAATTAAATATGTATGTAAACTTTCCAATATCCCGTATAGTGCAATGTATAAGAGTCTGAAAAACTCTATCTTTGGAATTTAATATCTCCGGAACTATATTGTTCATAAATTTCGTTTTCCTACCAATCGATCCAGAAGTATTTAATCTGTCTAAATTTCAAAAAATTCCTAAGAAAACCCATATGGTGAAACAACTACCTTAAAACAATCACTTATATGAATTTTCGAACCAAAGATATTATGCGAGTGAGTCCCCTCCCCTCTTTTTACTGGTATAGAGTCAATACCGTTCGAAACTAACCCCTTCCCATTATCAATCCTAGTAACATCAATGATAAAATATATTCGTCAGTATAATTGACGTGGACAAAGAGAAGTAGAATCTTTAATAGATTAGGTGAATTTTTACTGAATCTATGGAACCAGCAGTACACATAAAATTTACAATTAAAAATAAAGCATTAATTTGAAGTATAATTATTAATTAATAATTTTTATATTCATGCATCTATTCAAAATGTTAACCGAAGCAAAGTATCTCCGAAGTCTTTTTAATTATCTCAAAAACCCGAGAGCTAATTCCGTCAACCCGTGTATGTATTCAATTTTAAAAAGAATTATTTATGCACTAGCAACAGTAAAATTAAAAGGAGTACTTAAAACAAAAAAATCAATGAATAAAATAATAAAATCTAAATGAAGAAGGATGACTTAAATATGAGAGAGAAAAAATACCGTGAGGGCGGTGCGCATATAGCTGTTGTTTGAGAGAACATTAAATTAGCTGGCAAATTGCCTCAATGTATTTTTAATTAACCACTTATATTTGAAAATGATAATAGAATAGAAGAGTCCATTAAGAATGGGTTAGCCAAAGAAAAAAAAATTATTACCTAACCTAAAGAATATTAAAAAAAATCTGTAAGGGAAGTGGTATGATAATTAATATATATTTTTTAACTTGGATAATAAAAGTTATTGAAACTAGATTGTGAAAAACTGGCAATGTAGATGATTTTGACTTGTTGGGCATAGAGCCAAAAGCTAAGCTTTAGGGATGAAGATCAATGCCAAAAGTATGTAAACATATACGAATTTATTTATACTATATACTCAGCATTAATTAATATTACGTAAACAAATCTCTGGTGCATTAGTTATTGATTGTTAGCCAATCCATAGATTTCGAATTTATAATAATATCTATGACCACAGTTAGTATGTGGGTGCTCTTTTATATCATTCTCAGTCAGGCACTTATATACAATTTTTTAATATAGTGTTATAGTACCTGGAACACCGAGCGATGTTTGGTAATTTTTTGATTCAGTTAAAAGCGAAATATTAATATTATTCTTAATTTTAAATTCAGGTAAAAAAGTCGATTTTTAATCCCAGCCAAAATAAAATAAAATTGAAAAAACTTAATTTATATTTATATAAGACAAGCCAAAAAGCAAGAACATAAGAGATAAAGGAGGCCACATTATTCTAAACGAAAACGAACAGGCAAATAGATGGAAGGAACACCTAGAAGAACTCTATGGAGAAGAAAAAACAATGAACCCAATAGAAGAAGAAGAATCTGTGGACGAAAACGAATTAGGAGACCCCATACTCAGGTCAGAATTCGAGACAGCTTTGAAGGAACTAAAAAATAATAGAGCACCCGGAATAGACAATATACAAGCTGAAATCCTAAAGAACTCTGGGGAAAAGGCACTTGACAAACTTTTTGAACTAATTAGCAAAATCTATAAATTGGGAATCATCCCAAGATTTCCAAAAAACAAAATAGTCACACTTCCCAAAAAGACAGGCGCGGATAAATGTGAAAATTTCAGGACCATTAGCCTAACCTCACATGCCTCCAAAATCCTAACCAAAATAATCCAAAGAAGAATAGAACAAAGAGTTGAAGAAAATCTGGGGGAAGACCAGTTCGGCTTTAGAAGAAACAGAGGCACCCGAGAAGCAATTCTCTCTCTTAGACTAATAATAGAAAGGGCTTTTATCAGGGAAGAATCTGTCTACATCGGATTCATAGACCTAGAAAAAGCATTCGATAACGTCAATTGGGAAATTATGTTTAAAATATTAAAACAGGCGGGAATAAAATTCAGGAGAGAAGACTAATCTACAATCTATATCAAAACCAGACGGCAATTATAAATATTGGAGATGAGCAAAGAGAAGCCAAAATAAAAAAAGGTGTAAGACAAGGATGTGTGCTGTCACCCATGATTTTCAACTTATACATAGAAGAAGCGATTAAAGAATTCAAAGACAAAATTGATACAGGTATCGAAATCCAAGGTCAAAAGATCGCTATGTTAAGATTTGCCGATGACATTGCCCTTCTAGGAAGCAATAAAAAGAATTAGAGGACGCCCTGAATGGAATTAACCAAATCCTAATAGAAGAAATCAAAATGAAAATAAACAAGAATAAAACCAAGGTCCTAGTATGTACAAAAAAAGAACAAACGAGACAGGAATGCATCAAAATTAACCAAGAAAACCTAGAAGGAGTTAAGGAATTCCGCTACCTAGGAAGTAAAATAACATGGGATGGGAGGAGCGAAAACGAAATTAAATCAAGAATTGCCCAAGCAAAAATGGGGTTTAATTCAAAACAAAAACTACTATGCTCCTCCTCAATCAGCTTAGAAAACAGGAAGTTGCTATTGAAGACATATGTATGGAGCATAGCCATGTACGGGTGTGAAACCTGGACAATTAGAAAAGCGGAGAGAAAGAGATTAGAGGCTTTCGAAATGTGGTGCTACAGAAGAATGATGAATATCAAATGGATGGATAAAATTACAAATGAAGAAGTTCTTGGAAGAATCGGAGAAAGGAGAACCTTGTGGAAGAGTCTGAAGAAGAGAAGAGGTCAGATGATGGGGCACACACTGAGACATGGGGGACTGCTTAGGGATATCTTGGAGGGGGAGGTGGGAAAGAAAAGGGGAAGGGGAAGACCCAGATTAGAATATTTCAACCAAATAATTGGGGATATGGGATGCCAGACATTTAGAGAGGTCAAACAGCTGGCGGGGGACAGAGTCGAGTGGAGACGGATTGTTGCATCAAACCAGTCTTAGGACTGTATACTCGATGATGATGATGATATTTTTACAAACGTTTTCATCAGTTATAGCCATCATCAAGATGTATCACTGGCGACAAAGTATTGAATGTATTTGCAATTAAAAATAATATTAATATACATCTTTGACCCTTTTAAATCCTGAAGAAGAAGTTACGATCCTTCGAATTGTCGGATTTTTTAAGAGAATGAAATTGATATTCTAATAAATTATTTTATAGAAAAATAGCTTTGATTAATTAAATTGGCAAATTCTAATATGTATTATTATTTGTAATGATCTATTAGTGGAATTTAAAATAAAAAAACAATTAATTTTATTAAAAGAAAATTGAAAAAAATGTATTTATAAATTTTTATTCAAACCACCCGTGAATAATTAATTCAATTTACAAAAAACCCATCAAAAACAACTTAGCTGAAAATGAGATCAAATTGTCAACACAAAAACCCCCTAATCCGTGAATTTCATCCAAATCGTTAGAGCTGTTTTCTAGAAACCGATTCTATTTTATATATTTATATAAAAATTGCTCGTTTAATATAATAATAAGAAAAATAAGTAAGATAAGATTAATAATATAAACATATTTTCAAAAAAATGTTTATTGAATTATTAAATTAAATAAATAGAATTATTTATAAAATTTCATGAAAAAGTAGCCCCTTTCGTCCCATTTTATTCAATTCTAAAGAATTAGAAGCGCTTTTTATTACCTTTTGTTGAGGTTCACCCCTTTTATTTTTAGCATATAACACTAAAATGGAACAATAATTTTCACCCCCTCCCCCCAGAAATTTCAATGACGCACTCTGCGTCTTAACCCCATCAGGGTCGGCCCTACCATGTGGTGAACGGAGCGGCCGCTCCAGGCGCCAAGTCCCAGAGGGCCGCCTGAGCGGTAAAGAAAAATAAAGGAAAAAAATATTATTTTCGCTTTTCGATATTTTGATAGAAAGGGAGTCCATCCTAAAACTTGCCTCGGGCCGGCACTGCCCACTCCCCTTGATTACCCCTGTATTTAACATCTAGAATATTAAATTCAAAGTTCTTTTTGCTGAGAGTAGCAGAATTTTTATAAATTGAAGGAGACGATAAAATAGTGTGTCTTCTGCTGGAAAAATAAATTTTAATTTATTTATAACGAAACTATAGTCTTGATATAACTAAAATAAAAATTTATTTTTCCAGCAGAAGACACTCTTTTATTGTCTCCTTCAATCTAGAATATTTTTTTAGAGTTAAGTTTTTAACATATATTGTTGTATTTATTATTTTCAAATATATGTATTTTGTTTATGCGAGGATTAAAGTTTATTTTCCGAAAAAGAGCTCCCAAGAAATAAAGGGCCTACTAGAACTAACTAAGCTACTGTGTATTAGTGTAAGTTTCAAACCTTTCCCATTTGAAAAAAAAAGAATCTGACGAATTGAGAACCTCCCCTTTTTTTGAAGTCGGTTAAAAATACAAAAGATATTAAGATGAAATTACCTTGGGAGATTTTTTAGAACTTTGTCTCGCTTGATACAGAAATTTCATAAACAATTCAATCCATAGTGAAACAGGAAAGAAATATCACATAAACATTTTTAGTGTAGCTAAAGGATATACATTAATTTTTTTTTATTTTTTCAAACCACTTCAGAATTTATTTCAAAAAAAAAAAAAAAAAAAAAACAAGAAAATTTCAACATATTCAAAATGATTGGTCCAGCCTGAAAAATCATCCAGTTTGTCAAGCTTATCCTTGAACATGAAAATATAACTTTTTCACTTTTAAATTGATTGTCAAATATTTGCTTGAATTATTATTATTTATTTATTTTTGAGTTGCATAAAAATCATATGATTCTAAAAAAATAATTTATAAATAAATAAATTTAATTTATTTTAAATTAATTAGGTACGAAATAAGTTTTGACTTTATGGCGACTAATAAAAAAAAAGTAGAACAACCCTTATTTTTTTATTACTCAGTGCATGAACTTTTTTTGACAATAAAAAAGATACTTCTATATATTACTAGAGAGAAAGAGACAGAGAGAAGAAAAGGGCGTCGCTAGGGGGTTAAAGAAAGGGTCAATGGCGGAGGGGTGAGAGGGTCAATGGCGGCAGATGTTACTCCTGGCACTTGGTGTTGATTAAATGCACTGGCCGGTAGTCTGTCTGTCTATTGCTCCGAGATAAAAGGATAGATGGATGGACATAGAGATCTCTTTAAAATAAAACAGGCGCCCTTTTTTTAATAAATAAGTCTGGGCTTTAAAGGGCAACTGATTCAATTCATAACGCCATTATTTTAATTATAAAAATCTCATGATATATTTTTAATGATGAATCTATACAGGGCTAGATATTCAGAAATGTATAAATAAAAATTAATCATTTGTCTTCATTAAAATTATTTAAACCTTTAAACTAAACCTTTAAACTAAACATAACGCCACTGTATTTTTTATGTCTGATAAAGTTCAAACAAGGTCCATTGGAAGTGGTCAGGGAGATCGATCAATTCATTCCTGAAATGAAGGGAATATTCAGGGGTTAGATCGATAAGTAATTATGAAGCCAGGTCTTGAAGAGTGTTCGAGAAATGATAGCTAGGGAGGGTGAAAATTACAGTGATATAATTTTATATTATGCCCTTTATTAAGCTGTTAAAGAAGAACATGAATCAATATAGTGATTAGGATTGGCTCCAAATTTTTCAATTCCAATTTCCAAGAAATGTTATGTTTTTGTAATCATGAATTACAGCCAAATTATGGTTTTGGAGAATGTCTCATTCGTCTTGGTTAACTTCAATAATCGTTTATCAAATTACAGATATATGTTGATTAGTAGAGATTGTGGTGTTGGTGAGAGGTGAAACATCTTTATTTATAAAGATAAGAGTAAATAAATGATTATATGTGGTATTCGTTTACTATAAGTTAAGTGATTCTTGGTCACTTGTTTCACATTAAAATTAAAAAAAATTAAAAGATAAATAACAGTTATTTTCTGTAATTCCTGAAGATGGGTTGATAGTCCGAAATATATTGAAAAAAATCTTTTAATTTTTTAATTTTAATGTGAAACAAGTGACCAAGAATGCTTAACTTATAGTGTGAGTGTCACCTTCGAGAGCGAACCTTACGTTTGTATTCGCTGGTCTCACCTCTCCGCATTCAGGTTCCGTTGCTGCGGAACTATGAGGATATAATTGCTGAAAATTCGGGGGTGAGTACCTGAGAGCAGTATCTGTTAGGGGCCGCGGCCTCAAGGGCGTAAGCCTAAGGGTCGCCTGGTGGGGTCAATTCTTTCCCTTAAAAGGTTTCTTGTCTCTGGGGGAGGTGTTTCTGGTCCTAGGGTCAGGAACTTAGCTTTGGGGATGGGTGGCATTTTTTTCTGCATGTCCCAAAATTTTTATCAAGATCAGAGCAGGGTAAAGCCCTCCAATGCTCATCTTAGTGTTTATTTTTGAGAAATTTGCAAATGGCGTCTTCAGAATTCTCCTAACAAGGAGAGATGACGTCACATCTAGACGTCACCACGGTGATGTAGTCCACACGAATTATATTGGCGCTCGGCTACAGCTTGCCCCTGACAATCAGGCTACAAACTTAACATCGCTGTTTGCCTGGCTTCCGACCCACTAGGCGCTTCTCTTTTTGTTTATTGTGCTAATCAGGTGACATTGGAGGGTAGTAAAAGTGATCCTATGGGCTGGAGAATTGAAGAGGGGCATATAGTTGATCCAATTTTTCGCCCCTGGACACTGGGCGACCACCTATGAATCTTTGTATTTTTGGTTGTCTAATTCCAGGGGCTAGTTAAAATTTGCTCCCTGGCAGTCGGGCAGCAAACTTAACATCTCTGTTGGCCCGGTTTCCGACCCACTAGGAGTTTTCATTCTTGTTTCTTTGTCATCCGGCACCCTCCCAACACTTTGGTTGCTGTGGTGGCCTGCAATTAGGACCACTGGGATCATGCAACAATATTAACATCCCCACAGGCTGCTCATCTTTCATCCCTCCCCAGAGATACCCCCCACACACAGTTTTATAAATATGTTTCATGCTGCTCTCTCGGTGCTCCCCCTTGTGAACCTCCCCGACATAAGGAAAATTATAACAGCGGCACTCACTCAAATTTTTTCGTTTTTTTTTCTCATTTTCTGACACCCCTCGCAGCGCTGCCAATCACTATTTATTAAATCACACCATCACTTCATAATCATAATTCCATTATTTATTTAATCATTACATTTCATTTCTCATTTCACGACGACAGCGTTGCGAGGCTAGTGGTTTTACATTTTAACGTACACTTAACGTAAAAACGCAAATAGGGACGAGACGCACACGTGCCGGGAACATTCCAATTCCACGCCCTATGGCCCTCCTACCATTATAGTCACCCTGACGGGCCGCAGCGGTGTGAAGAAACCTGTTTTCTACAGTCCCCACCCCCGGTCACGTGTGTCGTCTAGATTTTAAATTATCAAGGAAGCGCTAAGGTCGGACTGAGCGGGCACTCTGTCTGGCAAGCCAACCTCCAACCTCAGCGCGAAAAGGGGGCTCTGGCGTGGTTTCGGCCTTAAAGACAGGTCAAATTTAAGAATTTACATTATCATCCCCCAGCCCATAAGTCTGGGGGATAGACCTGCACTTCCTAAACTCAAACATGTCAGATACGAAATGCGTGTGCCCGCACTGCAACAGGGCATTTCGTAAAAACAAGGGCCTCGGCATACACATGGCAACCAAACACAAAGATGCCCACAACGCCGCTATTGATATCCGCGCGAAGTCTCCACGCTGGGGTCAAGAAGAGGTGAGGATCCTAGCGCGGACCGAAGCCGAGGCCCCGGAGCGGGTTAGATTTATTAATAAATACCTCCTCGAGAGGTTTGAGGGGAAAACTCTCGCAGAGATTGTTGGGCAGAGGAGGACGGCCGCATACAAGAAAATGGTGAGTGGTTTCAAAATTGAGCTCACGCGGTCGTCCCCCTCACCAACAGAACCCGCTCCGAAACCTAATACGACCAAGAAGAAGAAGGATAACGTTGCCTATGGACAACAACGGGCTATACCGTCCACCAGCAGCGCCCAGCATTCTATTGAGACGGAGGTATTCGAGGAGGACGAGCCCGTAGAAGAAGATGAGCACCCCGAAGATAAGGATTCGGGGGAGACCCACCACCCGGAGGCGAGGATGGCGAGCGTGAGGTGGATGCTCTTGACCCGCCATTGATCGTTGCCCTTAAGGCTTATTTAACATTCGCGAGGCGTGACACTGCTGTGGCGGGGATCGTCGCCAGTGCTTTAGAGGGGAGGCCATGGGATGGTTTACTTGACGCCTGTCTGCGGAGGTGGGGGAGGGGGCCTGCGGATTGTGGTGAGAGGGTGGTGAGACCAAGGGGTCCTTACATCAGACCCCAACCGACCAACAGATTGGAGAGGCACAGGGCGAAGCGCGCGGATTATAACCGCATGCAGAGCATGTGGTATAGGAATAAAAATCTAGCCGTGAGGGAGATACTTGAGGGGGTTCCGGATCGCGGCGTGGGGTTCCCCGCAATGAAGCAGTACTGGGGAAAAGTCCTCGGTGACTGTCGCGGCGAACTCGACGCCGTTTCCGACCGTCCTTGGGTTCTCCCTCTTCCGATAACCCTCGAGGAGCTGAAGAGTGCCGACGGACCGGTCAAATCGGCAGCGGGGCCGGATGGTCTGACCTCGGCGTCTTGGAAAAGACTACCTGGGGCTGACCGTCTCGCTCTGCTTAATGCGATTCTCCTCGAGGGCACGGTTCCACATGCTCTGTCCCGCGCCCGCACTGTGCTTATTCCAAAAATAGTCTCGCCGACCTCTCCCCAACATTATCGGCCAATCACTGTGAACTCTGTCGTCGCTCGGCAGCTCAGCAGGGTCCTCCTTCATAGACTGGAGGGCACTGTTGAGCTGCGGGGTGACCAGAGGGGCTTCATCAAAGCCGATGGTTGTGCCGAGAACACTCAGGTCCTGGGAGCTGTTATCAGGGATGCGAGGTGTCAGGTTAAAGAGCTACACGTCGCGTCCCTGGACATATCGAAGGCATTTGACACAATTTTACATCAGCCTCTTATGGATATCCTGGGTGATCTCTTGGACCCTTCTCTCTTCTCTGTGGTCAGGTCGATGTATATGGGAGGAACAACATCTATCCTACATGAGGGCTCACGATCTGATCTCTTCAAGACCGGCCGGGGTGTGAGGCAGGGGGACCCTCTCTCTCCCTTTCTTTTCAACTTGGCGGCAAAACACATACTAGATCAGTTGTCCCCGGACATCGGCTATGACCTCGGGGGTGTACGCGTCGGATCCCTTTCCTTTGCTGACGACGTCGTTCTTGTAGCGGCGTCTTCTCGCGGATTGGGGTCCCAGCTTCGCGCCTTCGAGTCGGCTGCTGCTGAACTGGGGATGCGGATTAATGCCGCCAAGTCCGTCGTGCTCTCGCTGGTGCCTGCGGGGGGCGGGAGAATCCGTGTTAGTACAGACACCGACTTCAGGGTGGATGGTGGACGCCTTACCCCTTTGGGGGTGGGTGATTCTTTTCCCTACCTTGGAGTCCGCCTGGACAGCTCGGGCATTGTTACCCCGGGGTGGTCGGTGGAGCCACTTCTGGAGAGGGTGAGGGGGGCCCCTCTTAAGGCCTCGCAAAAGCTGGAGATCGTGCGCCTTCATATCATCCCATCGGCTATTCACCCCCTTGTGTTGGGGGGAGTACATTCGGCCAACTAACAACGGCCGACAAAAAGGTTCGATCATTTGTTAGATCGATCCTTAAACTCCCCCGCGACACGCCAGAAGCATACTTCCACGCCAAAATACGGGATGGCGGACTCGGACTGCCATCCCTTGGAAGCATGATTCCACTCTTGGTGCATGCCCGACTCAGTAGAATGAGGCAATCCGACTACCCGGCGGCCAGAGCGGCCGCTGAGTCGGTCACATGCATCCGGAGGTTAGCTTGGGCCGAACGGGTCCTGCGTAAGTTCGGCGGCGTGGAGGGTGTTGCGGCTTACTGGCGCGAGAACCTATACAGTAGCGTCGATGGCCGGGATTTGGAGATGTGCGCGGGAGCAAGGAGCTCTTTTAATTGGATGCTGCGCCCAGGAGTTATGAAGAACAACATATTTATCGAATTTTGTAGGCTTAGATCGGGGTCCCTTCCTTCAGCCGTAAGAACCAGCAGGGGAAGACGGCCGGAGGGGCCCCCGATGTGCCGGGCTGGGTGCAGACGAACTGAGACAACCGCGCACATCATCCAATGTTGTGATAGGACCGCGGATGGGCGGGTTAAGAGGCATGACGCTGTGGTACGATGTCTGGCCGACGATTTGATCAAAAAGGGAATGCGTGTCGAGTTGGAGTACTTGTACTCCAGCTCGGCGGGCAATAGAAAGCCAGACATCGTGGCAAAGGATGCGGCGGGGGTGGTGTGGGTTTTGGACGTCCAGATCGTCTCCGCGCTTGCAGGACTGGGTGTTGCCCACCGAAATAAAATAGAAAAATATAGGGGCAACTCCAGTCTGGTAGATAATATTGCGGAGCGATTTGGCGTCGGGGCGGGCTCGGTCAGGGTCGAGGCCATCACACTCTCGTGGAAGGGAGTGTGGTGGCATAAAGCGGTGGAGTCCCTCATCGCTCTGGGTATATCCCAAAAAACAATAAACGATTTGACATATAGGGCGATGAGGGGATCTCTTCTTAATTTTTACACTTTCGGCAGAAGAACATGGAGAGCGGGTGGCGTATGATTATTTTTTGTGAATAAAAAAAAAAAAAAAAAAAAAGAAATGTGAAATGTGAGCCAGGATTAATCCTGGCTCTCTCAGCCACCCGCTCTGAATCTGAATTAATTTGTTCTGAAGCCGAAGGTGTGAAGGATTTGTGGGTAAATTTGTGTATTAATCTTAAATTTTCTTGTAAGAGGCGGCCCGCTCCTCGGAGGCCCAATAAATAAAATAACACCATAATATGAATATTACATATAATATTTATTTACTCTTATCTTTAGATATATGATGCTTCGATGCTAGTGTGTTGTTTATCAAAAATGTTGGCTGAAACCACCTCGAATGAATATTTTTATTGAAAAAATCTCATCAGATTAAACGACATTTTGATACCTATTTCTGGAGTCGTTTTCAAGTGCTGTGGGTGAAGGATCGGGATTAAATTAAATTAGTGATTAAGGGATTTAGTCAGGTATTGAAGGCTTTTAAGTTCGCGAATTTTTTGGGAGCCGAAAGTTCAAAAAGAAATTATTAGTGCATGTAAAGGTCGGTTTGAGAGCACAATTTAGTTTTATGATAAGGAAGTTCTCGAGGAGGTTCAATCAGTAATATTTAGAGAAAAAATTCAAAGTAAATTGTTCATAAAAGCGCTATTGATACAAATAACAAAAAGCACGAAGATAGTGGTTTTTTAAAGAACTTCAATATTCCACAGAACCTTCGACTCAAACTCATCCTCTAAAAATTCTTCATCTTCTCTTTGCTCTTTTTTCGGCCTCTAAGGATTGAAACTTTGTGGCTAACTACTTCTTGGACCAATATCATTAAAATCTCCATTAATATCATTGTTTCACTTGTAAAAATGGAGTAGCAGAGAGATAGGGGCTGGAAGCTTTCGAATATGGTGCTACGAATATTAAAGATTAAATATGAGGATAGAATCATAAATAGAGAAGGTTCTCGACAGAATTAGATAAAAGAGAATTTTGAGGACAAATCTGAGAAAGAAAAGTGCTTAGATGATAGGCCTCAGGTTAAGCCAGAGGGATTGCTTAAGGATATTTAAGAGGGTTAGAAAGTAGGTTGAGAAGGTGAAGACATAGACTGAAGTATTTTTTAGATAATTAAAATGATATATATGATATATACCTACGTTTATTTTGAACGTGGCGTAAGTCCGATTATGAAAAACAAATGTATTAATGCCAGTTTTATTTAGGAATAGATGTTTTCTTTTCATGTTTATGCAGTATTTCACAGCCAATGGAGTATAATACCCCCGAATTTGTCGAAATAAATAGATCAAAATATATATAAATACCAGTGGTGAATTTTCAGCCAGGGGATGCTGACCAGAAAAACAGACCTTCATTTTTTTTTAATTTTATTTTATTCTTGGCTACTTTTTGCAAAAATGTATCGATAACCGACCGCATCATAGAATTTTTCGTTATTTTTTTCAAATTTAACATTAGATTTTTCATCAATTGATATTTAAACAAAGCGGATAGTATATTTTCACTTCAGCTTTTCTAGCGATGTTTCAATTCTTTTCATAGTTGAAAACTGACTGACACGTTCGTAGAAGGCATAATGCAAATTAAATGTATTTAAATATTTGCTCATTGTGCTTTAAAATGTCCGAAACCCGGAGAAAAATATTTTTCAGCTATGATTTTTTTCTCTTTGTATGTCTGAATTCCTATAACCACGATAACCCAAGAACGGAAAGTCAAAAAGTTATTTTTGTTTCAATACGCTAGTACCCACTGATTAGATTTTGCAATATCTGGTTCAAGAGACAAAATATTTTTTGAATATTCTATTGAGATTTTAAGAGAATGTTATATGTTATAGCCGTAGGTGAAAAAGAATAATTTATATTTGAGTTTATTAATAATTACTAGGGCAACTTTAGTGTACCGAGTCTTGAAAAGTTTTCTCTTTTTTATTATTTGCTGTGCGGGTGAGCGATTCTTTCATTTAGAATCTGGTCAATGAAAATATCTAAAAAGGGCCCGAATAGAATCATTTATCATTCTTTAGAGCTAAGGTGTTTTGCAAGGGTGCCTAATAGAAGTTCAAACCTGTCCAAATACAAGTCCACATCTTTTTCTAGACAATTTGAGATTAATTTCTTAGTTCTATTGAGTCTAGGAATGGCCTATTGCACTCGGATCAAAACGATACTCGTTAGAGAGAGAGAGTGAGAGAGAGATTGATATTCAATTGGACTTCATTAAAGCAAATACTTTTTTTTTACTTTTAGTTCATCTTTCCAGATTAATTTTTTTTAATGCAATTTATAGATTTTAAATGAAAGTCATGGGACGAGTACATGTAAATTAATTCACTTTTTAACCTCATAAAATCAAAGTATTTTCTACTAGATAGCTGCAAGTGATTAAAATAGGAAATCTGGATATTGTTTTCATATTCTTTGAATTTCCTAACGTTACATTTTATATAATGATTGTATAATGACTTAGTTGTAAAGTGTTTTTAACATTTTACCAATTTTCAAATACAACACGGATGAAAATGATCTTGACATTTTTGGGATTTACGGGATGCGCCGCATCCACAGGATCAAGGACCTTGCAATAAATAAATTATGTAACCATTTGTGGTATCTGGCTCAGGAACCGCTGCCTTAGCATTTTTTGACCATGAAATTGATAAATACATTTAGTATTTATAAGAAAATATAAATATAAATATCTCGAAATAACAAAAAATGGATCAAGTCACTTTCAAAATAATCGTCTCATATATGGAATAAAGGACTTTTAGAGAATAGATAGAGAATAGTTGACATGGAGTAGAATCTAAAGGCGTCAAACTAACATTAAAAGGGTACAGGTTTTACACTTCAAATTAAACATTTTAGAAATCAAATTAGCGCATTTTAATGTATTTTGAAAAAAAAATGTTAATCAGTCTATTGCAATTGTCACTTCTACAGATTGTTATAAATATTTTATGAATATGTACATGAAACTAGCAGCAGTTGCCGCAAAAGAACGTTTATAAATTAAATTTACGTACATACATACATATTAAGTTATGTATCATATTTGATTAACTATATTTTGTTTAACTGTACATGTACATGTTCAGGGAAGTTTTTAAAAACTAACCTTAATTATGTAGTACATACTACTACATACATATGTAATTCATCAGTATTTATATAGTATTTACACTATTTTTAATTATTTTATTGTCTCAAATTTATGTTATAATAATTATATAATTACATAATTGAGGAGACTGTGGGTCAGTGGATTTAGAGTGTCGGGCCGCTGCCCTGAAATAGGAGACCGAGCCTCGACAGATATTTTGCACCGCCTCCTCTTGGAATAGCAATGGCAACCCTATCAAGTGTATAATTGCCTATTAAAGTAGGCCCCGTTTATCTGTGTAAAAACAGCTATATGGTATATGTGGAGGGAAAGCCAAAACGTCAGGGAGACCTGATATGACACTTTTAAAGAAGAATTATATAGTTAAACTAAATAATTTTTATTGTATCATAATCCTTAATTACCTATATGCACATATTTATTTATGTATTAAATTATTATGTTCGTAAATAAATAACAAATCAATCAATTATTTAACTGTTTGATTTGTAAAATGTTCAATTTGATTTGTAAAATGTTCATTTTGATTTGTAAAATGTTCAATTTGAAGTATAAAACCTGTATAGGTACCTATTATGATCATGATTTTTTCCATATAAAAATAAATAAAAATGGGAAATTTTCTTCAATATTTCTCTGGATTTGATTGATTCGCTTTCTCTTTAACTGAATAGTCTGATTTTTTTCATATTTTTTTTTTTTTTTACTTTTCTTAAATTTGTTAAAGAACGGATTGATTCTTCCTGATAGGATCTCTCTCGTTGTTTTTTCCTTACCCTTTTTATTCATTTTTTTCTCTTCTCTCTTTATTTTTTTGCCCGCATTGATATTCAACGCCCGAGAATCGAACTTCTTCCCTCTGATTCCCAAAACGTTCCGTTTGACAGACTGGCTAAACGTTATCAAATATTCCTCTATCATCTTATCATGTATGCGTGTGGTGTGAGTGGGCGAACAGGGGCGTTCGGGATTGTGTACGTGGAATAATAACAATTGCTATCAAAAGGGCTCTCTTCTCTTTCTCTTGATATCCACTCAGGCTCATAGTTGGCCTCGCAGGGCAAAATGCAATTAGATGAGGGTGAAGAGTACAATTACCCAAAGGGATGGTCCATGTTTACCACCAAAGAAATAAACAATCCTATTAAAAGTGATGCTCTACTAACCATCCATTAATTAATAGAAATACTAACTTACCAGAACAGTTCAGATAAACTTTCTAATTTTGCCAAAGAGTATAAAAACACGATCTTAATGAAAATGATAAACGTGATACAAATTTAATTACGAGATAGACGAATAGAAATAAAGAAATGCACACGTGAAAGATAAATAAAAGACAAAAACAAATTAGCTTGTATTTTTATCTTTGAGTGAAATATGTCAGAGTGGTTTCGTCTCAAAGAACATGCATTGACTTGATTACTGAGAGGAATGAATACTGTACAACTCTTCGTCATATATGTTTTCATTTTTTTTCATATAATTTATTTAAAGGAAAATAAATAACCACATATTAAATAAAATATAAAATGGGTTAATTGGTCCTCTTTGCTAAATTTATTTCTTCTTCTTTTTTTGGGGGGAGCAGCTTTTTTCAAGAGCTTTTTACGATTCACTGGATATTTAGTCCTGTTCTGGTATATTGTCTTTTGTATTTAGGCAAATTTCGGTTATTACAGAGTGGTCTAATATCTAGCCGGACATCTCGGGTTAGATGGAACTATCATAAAAATCTGAGAAAATAAGAAAACTAATAAATATAAAAATGAAATTTCAATAGACTATTTTATAAATACAAATTAGAATGAAATAATAATAATAATTATAAGAAATTAAATTAAAAAATTAAAAAAGAATCCATTAAAAGTAATTTTTATGGAGAACTAGTTTCTCGATTTCGATGGTAAATAGATATAGGAAGGCAGTCCAAGGACAATAAAAACCATAAAGTTCAAATAAAACAATTTTTATTAGAAAGACATTTTCACCCTCTTTAAAAAACAGAAGTTTATGAAGTTCTTCCTTTCTTCTTCAGGGCTCAAAAAAGACAATAAGGAAACCTCCTTCTCGTGTCTTTTAGGAGTGGGGGCTTCTAAAAATTGTTTTATATGAAATTTATGATTTTACATTTTCCTTGGGCTGCTCTATCAATCCAACATTAAAAAGAATCATTTGGGAATTTTACCATATCACAGAAACATACAGGTTACCTTTATTGATCTTTTTTAAAACCTGAAGAATGAGAGAAGATCCTCCGAAACTTCGTTTTTTAAGAGGAGATACGTGACTTTCAAATAAATTTATTTTATTCTGAATTATTTTTTTCATTATCCTTGGGCTGTCATCCATCAATTTTCTATTAAAGTTCTACTAGTCTATCTCTCCAAAGAGAAAATACTTACTTCTAATATTTAGAAGTTAATTGTCTAAAATTTTCCCCAAAATCCAAAAATCGTATTTAAACTTTAATTGAAGATTAATTTTTTTCGGGAAGGAAAAATTTTTTCAGTTCGAAATTGAAAAATATTTTTTACCTTGGGGTGGGAGGTATCCTAGTAAAATTTCTCTAAGAAAAATTATACTATTTTTTTTTTTTTATTTAATTTATTTCAAAAGAGAGAGCCCTAAATGAACATTTTTAAGTCATTTATTTATCAGTCAGTGTTCAGAAGAAACCGAAATTAAAATTAAGAAAAAATAATCACTCTTTCTTCCTTATCAACGAAAATTAAGAACAAATTTGATATCTCATATTTTAGGAAGTATAAGGCCCGGAACCCTCAGGCCCAATTGAACTTTACCAGCTTATTTAAGTTTCTGTTCTACCTACTAACCAACCGACCGACAACCCCATTCTCCCCTAGCTATATTGATTTAAAAATATATGTAATTAGATGCAAATAAAATAATCAATAGTTAAATGCATAATATGTATCAAGATTAAAGAAAGCTAAAACTTTATTTAATACTGGTGGGTAAAATGAGAAAGTTTCTCTCGCCTTTGATTTCCAAATTCTGATGAGATTTCCAAACTGGCCAAATGTGATTGGATGCAGAGTGGCCTGGTTTGAAAGGGTGAGGATAGTTGTTTTAATCTGGATGTCAAAGCTAATCGGTTCGAGTGTCTCTTTTAATATGGCTTTGGTGGGAAAAGTGGCGACAAGCAAACTCGACGGGGGCCAACAAACCCAACAAACCCGACATCTGGCCACTTATCAAACAAGCGGGTGTTGCCTGACATCAGCGACGAAAACCAGAACAGCATATATACATATATAGAGATACACGGCCAGTATACTTCTATCTCCTTCTCTCTCGAATCTCAAATTAATAAACGAATAAATATGGATAAATAGAGAAAAGCTTTTCGGAGATTTCAGAGCGAGAAGAAAGAGGAAAGCCGACAAGTGGTGGGTGGGTTCGATTTTTTTAATTTTTTTTTAATTTGTGACATGTGTCAAATGAAATTCCAACCAAACCGAGGAAATAAATTTTGACGCAGGTCAAAATATAAACACTCAATGGAAAAATTCTTCACACTGTATACAAATTACGCACACCCCTAAATAAAAACTCCACCTCTTAGAAATATCAACTTCCCAGCTTTTATTTAAGTGCCGGTCCCATTAAACAAACTCAATAAATCCATGGAATATAAAAAAAGGTATATACAAAAGCGATAGCTGATGAAAGATGGCCGTAATGGACAAATATTTTTCACATCTCATTAAAAAAAAATGTCAGAAAATACTTACATATAAAAATATATATTATACATTTAAATTTAATTATAATAAGCGACAAAATGGTCTTAAAAGATTTTAATTTCGCAAAATGGCTTTTTAAAATTATGTAAAAACGACTCCAGAATGGTCGTAACGTTGATAATTTTTATTTGAATAATACATATTTCCTGAAAAAATGAAACTATTCTTTTGGAAAAAAAACTCAACTAACAAATAGAAGGTATCAAAGCGCACAGCGTGCGCAGGCCAAATTTTAGCATTGGCTTGGCCATACCCGCTGTACGCTATTTATTAGAACCATTTCTAGCCAATTTTAATCTCCCTGCAGCTCGGAACCCATTTGAGATACAGAGCTAAAATTATACACATGTTATTATGTAATCTATCTTGAGGAGAGTACCAAATTTCCATAATTTAGCTTAAATAGATTTTGAGAAAATAGCTATTTTTGGCACTCATTGACTCACTGACTCAGGTCATCAAAACCTATATGGCACTTCCAATCATTCCAGCATTATAAAATTTCGCCTGTTAGTAGAGTTTGTGACAAAAGCAAAGGAAAAATTCCAAAAATCCAAACTTTCTATCAAGCAACTCCTTAAAAATGGGGGAGGGTCAAAAATGAAATTTCTAGCCCTTTGGACCAAGTCAACCAAATTTTGTATACATATTCTGTGGGCTCCTTGAAGAGCAGAATTGCAAAATCTAACCACCAAAAATCGGGGGGGGGGGGGGGGGGGGGGGTCAAAAATAAAAATTTTAGCACTTTGAACCAACGGGCTTCCTCATAGATTACAAAAAGCAGAGAAATCCTAACCAAATCATTCTGGGAAAAAACAGAGCAAGTTCGAAAAAGTAGTGAAAAATCTAGTGTGCATCCAAGCTAAATTCGTCAAAAATAATTAAGTTGAGAAAATAGTAGATCTCTCAGCTTAATTATTCTTGGCGAATTTAACTTGTCTGCACACTAGTTTTCACTACTTTTTCGAACTTGCTCTGTTTTTTCACAGAATGTTTTGGTTGGGATATATATTTCTCGAGTTATTTAATTATTAAATAAAATTAGTACGTGTAATAAAAGAAAGGAACCCTAGATTGAAATTTGACCGTCCCCAAAATATCATTTCGATTAAAATTATATTACGATTTTTGATTTAGGGTAAAATAAATACTTATAATCCGTAAATAAGTTATTTAAATTCCGAGTTATAATGCTCTATCAGACATACAGACATTGTAGCGACATTCATAGGGTACCGTTTTACTTTTTAAACGGAACACTAAAAAATGAAATCCTTTTCATTATTGAAATATATTTTTTTCTGATTTTAATTTTTTATTCATCAAAATAATTTATAATAAATCTGGAAAAGAGTGATTCGCTTAGAATGGATAATGATTTAGTTGAAGTAAATAAATTGAAAATTGAACATTTTTTAAAAAAGAAAGCTTAATCAAAACCTTTTTGTTTCTTCGCTTGAATTATTCGATTCGATTATTCATCATCATTCATTTTTTCCTTAATTATTTTATTGAGCTCTCATCCGTAATAATCGTCCATTCTTTCGACTTCATAACCGATTCGAGCACCCCTTTTCGCCCCGGACTTTAGAACTAAGAGGTTCTTAAGGGCGCGTGCTACCCTGCGAGGGTGGTGACCACCCTTTCGGACATTCACCGCCATCTGGCGGCCGTCAAGCGGAAAAAGAATACCAGTCTTGGTTCATTTTGCCTTAAGCACGTTTCATTAAAGTTGTTAACTATGTCCACATGCCACGTGCATTCATAAATGCCAACTAAATTCGACTAAAAATATTTCAAAATTTACTGAAGGTCAGGAACGAAACGATATTAATCTAGATCAGAGGTTCCCAACCTTTTGTGGCCCATCGCCCCTTTCTGGAGGTTGACTAACACCTATCGCCCCCTTTTCATTTTCATTCTATGCCTAATTTTAATTTGAAGTAAAGTGAAAATAATAAAGCGCAAACTTGAAATTTAGAAAAACCCCAATCAATGAATTTATTATTGACACCTGGTGTTTCCTTCACTTAAAAAGCCTTCCGAAAGAACTTAATATCTTAACCCAAAATATGACAAACATAAATTAAATTTATTGAGGTTCAAAAAGTGGGAATTGTAAAGTCCCATTATCCTATTGTCAAATAAGACATGTTCCAGCATCAAAGGGCATGCCTCCTGCTACTCCAAAATATTACCATTAAAAACAATTATATTATTATGAAGAAAAAAATACTCTAAATGCCGCGTTCACAAAAGTATGTTTCTTTGTAATTTATTAGAAATTTAAATATTTTTTCTAAAAAATATTAATATAACATTATTTATATTTGAGAATGAAAATTAGATTTAACAAATCGCAAGGGAAGTAATTCCATTGAGTGT
Organism: Forficula auricularia; assembly: GCA_024734495.1. Taxonomy (NCBI): domain Eukaryota; kingdom Metazoa; phylum Arthropoda; class Insecta; order Dermaptera; family Forficulidae; genus Forficula; species Forficula auricularia. The sequence continues at coordinate 35,065,125 of JALMQS010000225.1, read as the reverse complement.
GTTTTAATTTTTCCACCTTTGAATATTCATCGCCCCCAATCGCCCCCACTTATTTATCGCCACCTTGATAACCCAAATCGCCCACTTGGGGGCGATCGCCCCAGGTTGGGAACCACTGATCTAGATTTTAGAATCATGCCTGGTTCATTCAGACTCAGTTACTACTATATTTCATGAAAATTGCATCTAAATAAACAAACTATATGTAAATATTGAGCTGGCAATGAAGCCAGTATTACAGCAAGCCAATTTAGGCTTTGAAATAAAGCGTTAACCATTGATTTTCTTAAAATATTTACAATATTTATCCGGATTCCAGGCTGAGGACCGGAACAGGTAAATCAATTTTACGTATCGTGAATTATTTTATTGCATTCTAAATGACAGAGGACATGATACTAAAAACTTTATTATTCTATTCAAATTTAATTTCGCGCTACGGACAAATAATATTTGTATTTGTGTTTAATATGGTTTTTCTTGTTTTCTGGCAAACTTTGAATTTAGGACATAAGAGGTTTTGTAAAATCAGCGACGATATATCTCAATTGACATAGTGTAGTTTAATAAATAAATAAGGACTTAGTTTCAAGACATGCCTGTATTAGAGTTCAGAGAGTTGTTAGTTTGTGGATGGCTCTCGGGCTCTTTTGAGGTTGTGAACTGTGGCTTTCTGCTTTCACCTGATAATACTCGCTTCCTCTTAAGACTTTACGTCGTCTTCGCCAATGGCGTCTTAACACGCCACACGCCCAGTTATATTCTTAAACTCTCTATTTTAGAAATAACCGCTCCAGATAATAAAATTCGTATAATATCCTTTTTATCTTGCTGTTTTTTTCGTTGTTGTTATTCCACGTGAAAACAATCGCATTTGCATATTCATTTATCAAGATTGATAATCAATAATGTATAGCACCAACTACATGAATTTCATTAACTATAAAAATGAATTTAAATTCAACTTTTAATTAGATTTAAGTGATTTAGATTATGCAGCTATTATCAAATCAAAATTGTAATTATAAAATACGAAATTATTTTCGGCATTTATTTTGAATCGTCCAATTAAAGGTTGAAATTAGCGTATGAATCGAGTAGTATAATTAATTTGAGCAAATAAAAAAATTAGAAACCGAAACTTGGTGGATAATCCTGAGCTTGTAAAGAGACATCGAATTATATAATAGGATATGTGAATGTATGCATTAATATTTAAATTTAAAAATTTTAATATTAATCGATTTTTTTAATTAGAAGTATTATTTACATATATTTTTTTTAATCTAATATTAAAAAATTTAAAGGTGAAATCATAATTAGTTCGTGGTTATTCCATTTTTTGAATGTTTGCTGTTCCATAATGTACTTATCCTTTGTAAATAAAGGACTTAATATTTTTCGAGTTATTTGTGAAAAATTCTTTTAAATTTAAAGTATTTTGATGTATGTAAATGATATATATATTTTTTTAAATCTATATATGTATATAAAATTAAGGTTTTGTCTGTAGATTGGTCCAAATCACGCCAAATTTTGGTTGCACACGTTTCAAGCAAAGTTATTAACGAAAACACCCTTAACAAAATTCCTGTCTGTCTGTATGTATGTATGTATGTGTCCAAACTCAACCAAATTTTGTATACATAATCTGTGGGTCACTAGAAGGCTAGAAATGCAAAAACTGGGTGCAGAGGGTAGGTGCGGGGGTGGAATGGGGGGGGTGGGGTGAGGCGGAGTAGGGTGGGGGTGCGGGGTTGAGTCCAGGGGGCATAGCGGGGGGTGGGGTCCAGGGGGCTAGGCGGGGGGGGGGGGGGGGTGCGCAGGGTTGGAGGGCACGGAGTGGGGTCCGGGGTGGATGGGGTGCGAGGTCCGAGGTGGGTGGTGTGGGGGGGCGGGGGTTAGGAACGGGTGCATGGTGCGGAGGTGTGTGTGAGGGGGGTTAGTGGGTTAGGGTGCGGAATGGAGTGTTGGCGTGGTGGTGTGGGGGCGGGGGTTGGGCATGGTGCGGTGGGTGTGGGTGCTGGGTGGGTTTCGTAGATTGGGGGTCCGGGGGGCGTGCCTCCTGGCTAGCAAGAGGGCCGCCGAAGGCCGGCCTTGCAGCTAGTTGATTATAAAAAATGTTTTTTTAAATAGTTTGAATAGAATTTGTAATTTTTTGGAATGTAATCTAGCTTTGACATTTTTTGAATAGTTTATAGAATCTTGTAAAGAGTGAGTGACCAATGATTTTAAGAGATTTTAAAAATGAAACTACTGAACAAGTTTCTTGTTATAAGTATTGGCCACTATCCTCATTACAGTTTTTCGTCGTTGAAAAGTTGGCAGTGAAGGGTCATTTGAATTGATCAGTTTGATAATGATTGTGCAATAATTAACTACCTAAGTGTAAAATAGAAATGTAAAAATGAAGAAATGACAAAGCTGGAATCGCTGAGATATTAATATATACCCCATGATAATCAAAGTAGCTTCAAGTTATGGTTGGAAAGCATATATTTTCGATAGATATAAACAGATCAAATTCTTAAGGTTCCGGCATTTTTATTGTATAATTTTGGTAAAATTTTCGTAATATGATTTTAAAAGACTTATTTATGACCTTCAAGTGCTGAAAGAAGTTGAAAAATTAGGCAAACAATTTTACCCTTTAAATTGTTTATACAGAAGTAGCTATCAATTAAAATTAAACAATAAAATATATTGAAGAATAATTTTGTTTAAAATTTTTATTAACATATTGAAAAAAATCTATTCACGTCCCATGGGCGTAGTTGTGGCGAAAAGGGGCCAGTGCCACCCTAAACCCCCCCCCTTAGAAAAATCAAAACTCTATTATTACGAGACATCACTTATATATTTCTCATTAAATTATTTCGTTATTTCCAAAATTTGTCAATTCTACTGAAACATTAGTTGATCTCTAATCGAATTACGGAAATTGAAACCTTGTGGTGGCTAATCAACTGGCCGGCTGCCCCCCCCCCCCCCGGAGTGATCGAAACGTTGTGTATTTGTGTAAATTTGTTAGTGTTTTAATAAATATATCTTCTATATAATATTATATAAAAATTAATGAATATATAAACGTGTGTTTGTGTGTGTATGTCCCTGTATAAATCTGGAACCCCTGGAGCAATTTCAACCATACCTGATACACTGACTTATTATTTAGATAAAAATACTGTGGGGAGGTAGGGGGTAAAAAAAAACCAAGGACTCCTAGGAGTGGGGCTGTTGAGGAAGTGACAAATAATCGAAAACGACCGAGATTAGTGTCGAATACGGTGAAAAATAAAATATCTAAATTGACCAAGATTATTGTTGAATTCATAGTTTTCGGCGGTTTCTGAGATTAATAATGACACTGCCGATGACGTTTTGGTCCAAGTTCATCCCCCATCGGAATAGGGTGATAAGGGATGCAAAATAAAATGTCCAAAGTGACCGATATTAGTGTCGAATCCTTAGTTTTCTGGGTCGTAGGGTGGTGATTGATGACAGTCCCGATGATATTTAAGAGCCTTTTTTAGAAATGTTTTTAGACAGGGGAAGAGAGAAGTTCAGAGGGTGAAAATCACTGGACGAAATTTTCTCTGGAGAGAGACGGACTGGTAGAAATTTTAATTGAATGTATTGGAAGGCAAACTGTTTTTAACAATCTAATTAAGAAAAGGAGGAAAAAAAAATTGTTTTTCTATGCCTTTGCTAAAAATGAAGAAAGTTTTTGAACACTACTGTGGAGAGAAGAAGGAAACATTTTATTTGTTTCATTCATTGACCCTTTGAAACCCTGAAGAAGAAGGGAAAAATCCTCCGAAACGTCGGTTTGAAAGGAAAGGAGGAAGGATTCCAATAAATTACACATTATTTGATATGTGTTAATTTTTTTTCCTCACTACCTCTGGGCTGCCTTCCATTACATTCAATTAATTATTATTGTTAATAATAGACACAAAAAACAAGATATTATAATCAACAAAAAGAAGGATTGTCTATGTATGATTGTACCATATACACTGGAAAACAAATAAAAATGATGAAGTGACAATATCTTGAAACTAATACGATATTTACTACTGATAATGGTCTTACATGAGGCGACTGTGGGTTAGTGGTTAGAGTGTTGGGCCGCTGGCCTGAAATACGCTGGTTCGAGACTGAGTCTCGGCAGATGTTTGCAGCCGCCTCCTCTTGGAAAGCACTGGCAACCTACCAAGAATATAATTGCCTAGTAACTTCTCCAAAGTAGCCGTTCGGAAGCGGCGTTAAAAAGTAGGTCCCGTATATCTGTGTAAAAATATCTAAACATACTCAGCACAGGTATATGTGGAGAGGACCCAAAACGTCACGGAGGCCTGAAATGGCACTTAAAGAAGAAGAATCGTCTTCCAGTGGTGAACGAAACTGTATGATGAATTGATGAATTAAAAATAATAAATAATAATAATTTTAAAAATTAGCAATACTCGAAATTTCAAGAATTAAATCTACAGTCACTTAAAAGGATAAATTAAGCAATTAAAACTACTTATAACTCTTCTAAGTAATAATAGAGGGAATAGTTAAAATATTGATAATAATCATTCACAAGCACATGCATCGTATGAGAAGTTAGTTCGATTATGCTGTATTCCTGTATTGACGAAAATGAAGATTAAAAACTTTGTGTGTACTATGGATTTACATTGGGAAACAAACAAATTAATATAAAAATTGGGTTTTTTTAAGACTCTTTAAATGTGTAGGTACATTAATGGCATTTTTTGACAATTTTTTTAATAAAAAGTATTAAAAAAATTTCGAAATTTTTCATAAGTCTACGATTTTGTGTCGGGCCGCATTGATATTAGCGCTGGGGCACATGCGGCCCGCGGGCCACGGGTTGTACAATGTACACCCTTGCACTAGAGCTTTAATCAACTTGTAAGATATAAAGTATTTCTTTATTTATTAAATCTCAATAAATCAATGATTCCTAATCTAAGGGTATTTTCCCCCATTGAAGGGGTTAATGAAGTGACAATATCTTGAAACTAATACGATATTTACTACTGATAATGGTCTTACATGAGGCGACTGTGGGTCAGCGTTTAGAGTGTCGGGCCGCTGGCCTAAAATACGCTGGTTCGAGACTGAGTCTCGGCAGATATTTGCAGCCGCCACCTCTTGGAAAGCTCTGGCAACCTACCAATAATATAATTGCCTAGTAACTTCTCTAAACTAGCTGATGGTATGGATTCAATTTTTCCGCTACGGGGCGGAACGAGGCGAGGATGAATATTTTTTTAATAAGGGGCAAAGACACATGGCTTGATTGGTCACAGGGGTAATGAAATTGAAAAAGTTAGGAACCACTGTATTAAATGAATCATTAAAGGTCAATTATATGTATATTTTTCCACTAATTAGTGATGAGAATTAGCTAATTATTTGAATAAATAAAAAGTTAGTAGATATACGTTTATTTTTTATTTATTTGTAATTATTTATTACAAAAAAAATAATTAGTACGTTTTTACGCTTGTACTATATTCTATATAAGTATACAAATGGAAGGGGGAAAAAGTTGAGCTTAAAATTCGGATCATTAGAGCGTTACCCCGCATTTGGAGTAGCTGAAAAAGTTTATTTTCACGTCAATGCTGCTTATTTCTAGATTGGTTCATTATAATGATAACAACTTGTTAAGCATTTTTATATGACTGCCTTTAGCTTCGGTGTAATCCTTTTAATATATTATATTATAGGAGGTGATAACAGCTGCATACACGTAGTTGAGCAAACAGCTGGCTGTGTCACATTAGGTAACTTAGAATGTATACAATAGATGCATAAATAGATAGTCGTATGCCAAGATGAGTCAGGCTTATTAAAAATATTCTGGCGTGACTTTTGACTAGTGGCGGCGCCACCTTTTTCTTTTCGATTGGGCGACACCCGGCAGAAAAATCTGGACGGTGAGCAGGTGCCCAGCAAAAATGTACATTGTTTCGGGTAATTCAGATTTTTATATAATTTAGATATTCTTTTATAATAGTTCAGGTATAATGTGTAATTATTATATTTTTATTATATAAAATCTATAATATTGAAAGAGATGGTTTACCCTTTTTTTTCTTTATTTTTTTATTTTATCAATTCTGTTTTCCAATATTTTTTGTTTAAATGCTCAATTTAGCAGGTGAGAGCTCGTCCAACCGCGACTACCACTAGCGCCGATACTAATTAGAAAATTAGGAAATTATTTTTTTTTAGCGAAAGGCAAAATACACAAGATGAGTCATTACAACAAAATTTTTTATTTATTTATTTTTTTGAAAAATAGGAAATAAGCTCATGGGAGATGGCCGTCAAAATTTAAACATTATGAAATATATTCATTTAACAAGGACGCCTGTAGGGTAGGCTAATATGATGCAGAGGCGTCGTACGGTTGCATAGATATAGGCGGACAGCTTTCTTAGCCTATTCTTTACGTAGTATCGGATTTATTTAAAAGCTATATATTAATATTATTTATACTTTTAATTCAGGTAAAAGGGTCGAATTTTATTTACAGCCAGAATTTAATAAAATGGAAATAAAATTTAATTTTTTTTTCAACGTTCTTCTCTTTGACCCACTACTGCTATGCTTATCAAAGCAACGCAATGTATAAAGTTTAAACGCAATAAAAAATAATATTAATAAATAGGTAGTTTCTTATGTTGATCACTGAAGAAGGAACGATCCTCGGATTTCATAAGAGGATGAGAATTACCTCTTAATAAATTATTTTGTTCGAAATTTGTGGTTTTCATTATCTTTGGGCATGGGCATGCCTTTGCGACAATTCTGCATTGAGTTCTACCATTCAGTCTTAGATAGGAAATACCTCTAAATTTTTTTTTAATTTTATTGAACCAATTTTACATGAATTAATGTATACATTGTATTTGAGCTTCCACTTCGGAGATTACTTCTCCACCATCGACTGTCCTTGATCATCTTTTTAGTCCTTGTTTAGAATAAGATGAAAAAACTAATTAAATAAAAAAAAAACCTCTTTTCCGATAATGTTTCATCTTTCTTAATCCAACAAAAACAAACAAACAGGAAATACCTCTATTAAACCAATTATTTTACATGAATTCATGCATACATTGTTTTTGAGCTTCGATTCCGGAGATTACTTACTCCACCATCGACTGTCCTTGATCATCTTTTTAGTCCTTGTTTTTAATAAGAGGAAAAAACTAATTAAAGAAAAAAACCTCTTTTCCGATAATTATTCCAATTTCACATTCTCCCATCCCAATGAGGAAATACCTCTATTAAACCAATTATTTTTTACATGAATTAATGTATACATTGTATTTTAGCTTCGACTCCGGAGATTACTTCTCCACCATCGAGTGTCCTTGATCATGTTTTTAGTCCTTGTTTTTAATAAGAGGAAAAAACTAATTAAAGAAAAAAACCTCTTTTCCGATAATTATTCCAATTCCATATTCTCCCAATCCCAATCAGGAAATACCTCTATAAATTTATTAAATTTTATTAAACCAATTATTTTACATGAATTTATGCATACATTGTTATTGAGCTTCGATTCCGGAGATTACTTCTCCACCATCGACTGTCCTTGATCATCTTTTTAGTCCTTGTTTTTAATAAGAGGAAAAAACTAATTAAAGAAAAAACCTCTTTTCCAATAATTATTCCAATTCCATATTCGAGTCAATCCACCGTATCAATTCAATCCAATATACGGATATTTTTTTTATAAATTTTATTAAACCAATTATTTTACATTAATTAATGTATACATTGTATTTTTTGCTTCGATTCCGAAGATTACTTCTCCACCATCGAGTGTCCTTATTCATGTTTAGTCCTTGTTTTTAATAAGAGGAAAAATCTAATTAGATAAAAAAACCTCTTTTCCGATAATTATTTCAATTCCATTATTCCCCAATCAAGTCGATTGGTCTTTTTCATTCATTTATCATATCCGTCCGAGATTCTGCAACTTCTTTTATATTAAAATTCTTTATTTATACCAATTATTAATTACAGATGTACATTATGTCATACAGATGAATATACATTCTTTGTTAGCTTTATTTCTAACGGTGACTTGGCTTCTACCACATCGATGTCCTTAGTCATCTTTTAGTCACTTGTTTTAATAAGAGGACAAAAATCACAAGTATGAATCAAAAAAACCTCTTTCGAAAAATTTCGAAACCCATTATTCCCAATATCAATATCTCCAAAATCTGTCAACTTCTGTGATTTTTTTATAAATTTTTATTAAACCAATTATTTTACATTAATTAATGTATACATTATATTTTTTGCTTCGATTCCGGAGAATTACTTCTCCACCATCGAGTGTCCTTATTCATCTTTAGTCCTTGTTTTTAATAAGAGGAAAAATCTAATTAAATAAAAAAACCTCTTTTTCCGATAATTATTTCAATTCCATTATTCCCCAATCTAAGTCGATTGGTTATCAGTCAATCCAACCTCATTCACCCCAAAATACGTCATTTTTATAATTTATTAAACCAATTATTTTACATTAATTAATGTATACATTAGTATTTTATGCTTCGATTCCGGAGATTGCTTCTCCACCATCGAGTGTCCTTATTCATACTTTAGTCCTTGTTTTTAATAAGAGGAAAAATCTAATTAAATTAAATAACCTCTTTTCCGATAATTATTTCAATTCATTATTCCCCAATCAAGTCGATTGGTCATTCAATCTCTCAATTCCTTCCTCCCACACTTCCATCTATCCAAAATACGTCTTTTTATAAATTTTATTAAACCAATTATTTTACATTAATTAATGTATACCATTGTATTTTAGCTTCGATTCGGAGATTACTTCTCCACCATCGAGTGTCCTTGATTCATCTTTAGTCCTTGTTTTTAATAAGAGGAAAAATCTAATTAGATAAAAAAACCTCTTTTCCGATAATTATATTTCAATTCCATTATTTCCCCAATCAAGTCGATTGGTATCTCATCTCCTTCCATCAAAAATACGTCTAATAATAATAATAATTATTTATATTGAACCAATTATTTTACATGCATTAGCGTATACATTTTATTTGAGCTTCGACTTCGGAGATTACATCCCCACCATCGACTGTTCTTGATCTTCTCGTGCTTGCGATAATGTTTTTAGTCCGTGTTTGTAGTAAGAGGAAAAATTTACGAAAATAAAAAAACCTCTTTGCCGTTATTTATAAAAGAAAGGAAAGAATCAGAGGAAAATGATGATGCTATGATGAAAGATGAGCGGTTAGGTCCTGTAGAGTTCCAGTATTAGGGGGTTTAGACTAGTTTGGGTCTTTTGTTTGAACCGATTGGTAATGTCGCTTAGGTTATCCAACAATCTCTGCATTCCTAGACCGACTAGGATAATTTCGTTCGATGTTCCGGAGTGGATAAACACAATTATTTTTTATTTCATTAAATCAATGTACTTAATTTGATCTGTATTTTGCTTCGATTCCGGAGATAACTTCTCCACCATCGAGTGTCCTTATTCATCTTTAGTCCTTGTTTTTAATAAGAGGAAAAATCTAATTAGATAAAAAAACCTCTTTTCCGATAATTATTTCAATTCCATTATTCCCCAATCAAATCGATTGAATTGAATTCAATCTATCCATCCCTACTCATCAAGAAATAACTCTATTAAACCAATTATTTTACATTAACTAATGTATACATTGTATTTTGGCTTCGATTCCGGAGATTACTTCTCCACCATCGAGTGTCCTTATTCATCTTTAGTCCTTGTTTTTAATAAGAGGAAAAATCTAATTAAGATAAAAGAAACCTCTTTTCCGATAATTATTTCAATTCCATTATTCCCCAATCAAGTCGCAGACAGAAAGAGCCATCTGAAATTTGATTAATTTTATTTTAAAATAAAATTTGAGTTCTATATTGGCTTTCGAGCAGGACGGATCAAATACTAATCCTCTGACCTCTGAGCCAAGTCTTATCTATTCCAATATAAATAGATATTGATATAAAATTTTTCAAAAATTTATTTTTCAAATGGGGGCTATGCCCTTACTTAAAATCAAAACTTAATTGTACATTTAAATTCAGTGAAGTGTTGTGAAAATATCTCAAGTTCTACCGACAAATCAAAATGACTGGAATCGAAGAAAATCACAACATGGAAATCTCCTGGCAGAGGCCAAAACGCAAAAGAACTAGCTCCATGAACAATATACAGCCAGCCAATGAAGTTGAATTTACACATTCGAATAAATTTGCTCCACTGTCAAATGATGATTTAGAAGTAAATACCTCAAATAAGGAAAACACTTCTCAAAATCAGGTACAAAGAATTCCCAAACCTCCACCTATTTATATATATGATGTTTCAAACTTCTCGGAAATGGCAAATAGCATTTCGGAGGTTATAAATAAAAATGAATACATATGTAAAGGATTAATAAATTCGACAGTAAAAATAAATATAACTACCATCGACTCATTCAGAAAATTATCTAAATATCTAAAAGAAAACAACATCGTTCACCATACCTACCAACCCAAAGAAGATCGGTCATTTCGAGTAGTTCTCAGAAATCTCCATCACTCTGCGGATATCAATGAGATAAAATTCGAACTTTCAGAAAAAGGGTTCGACGTCAGAAATATAATAAATATTAGACATAAAAGCTCCAAAGAACCTTTTCCATTATTTTTCTTAGATCTCGAACCAAGTGAAAATAATAAAGATATATATAATATAAGATATCTTCTAAATACTAAAATAGTAGTTGAACCACCCAGGAAAAATAAAGATATTCCACAATGTACTCGGTGCCAGTCCTTTATGCATACGAAACGCTACTGTTTTAAACCTTATAGGTGCGTAAAATGCGCTGGTCCGCATCTTTCTCAAAGCTGCTCTAAATCCATTGAAACCCCACCGACTTGTTCAAATTGCTCTGGAAATCACCCGGCAAATTATAAGGGTTGTTCTACCTATAAAGATTTACAAAAGAAAAGAGGCTTACCATTTCAAAACAAAATAAGAACCTATAATGATAACAAAAAATATCAATCACAAGTTCAAGCAACAAATCTCCAACCTCCACAGCAAACTCACTTTTCTAATCCTTTAAATCAAAACTCTCAACAAAACACACAAAGATCATTTTCTAGCGTTGTTCAAAATGGAAATCATGAAAATCACAGTAGTCAGATGAATGATCTAAATACTATGCTAACATCATTTATGAACGAATTTAAATCTTTGTTTAGTCAATTGTTAAACCAAAATAGCATGATTTTGAGCTTGCTAACTAAAGTTATATCAAAAAATGTCTGATAATTATAAAATAGTTCTCTGGAATGCAAACGGTCTAACACAACGTAGACATGAAATAGAAATATTTTTATTTACTGAAAAAATTGATATATTATTAATATCGGAAACTCATTTTACAAGTAAGAGTTATTTTTCAATCCCTGGATATAATTGCTACCACTCCGTACACCCAGACGATAGGGCACATGCAGGTACTGCAATAATTATTAAAAAATCAATATATCATCACGAATTGGAAAAATGGGAAAAAGACTATATACAAGCAACATCAATATCAATTACAGACTTAAATGGATCACACATTGTAGTTAGCGCTATCTACTGTCCTCCCAGACACACTATATCAATAGAACAGTTTACAAATTTTTTTAGTTCTCTTGGCCCAAAATTCATTGCTGGCGGAGACTTCAACTCAAAACATATATCTTTTGGGTCTAGAGTAATAAACCCTAAAGGCAGAAACCTATTCAAAACAATATCAAATAAAGGATACAATGTTATATCTACCGGTAAACCGACTTATTGGCCTACAGATCCAAATAGATTACCTGATCTCCTAGACTTCTTTGTCACCAAGGGATTCTCAAACTCATATATATTTGTGGAAGAATGTCTGGATCTTAGCTCCGATCATACGCCTGTATTGGCTACAATAAGTACACTACTTATAATAAAAAAAGAAAAAGAAAAAAGCCCCTCCCTTTATAATAAAAAAACAAATTGGGATTTATTCAAAATAAAAGTTGAAGAAAAATTAAACACCAAAGTTCCTCTTAAAACCGAAGAGGATATAGAATTAGCAATTGAACACTTCAACAAAAATATACAAGACGCTGCTTGGATATCAACACCCGAGTTGGATAATCAGGATACTCAAATAAATTACCCATTTGAAATAAAAGAGAAATTAAAAGAAAAAAGAAGACTGAGGAAAATCTGGCAAAGAAGTCAATATATAACCGATAAATTAGAATATAACAGAGCCGCTAAAATGTTAAAAAATTTAATTCGTAAAAATAAAAACGACACATTAGAAGATTACCTCTCGAAACTTTCCCCGCAAGGTGCCAATGAATATTCTCTATGGAAGGCAACTAAATATCTAAAAAGACCGAAGCAATTCTCACCCCCTATAAAAACAGATACAAACACTTGGGCAAGAACAAATCTTGAAAAAGCCGAAATATTCTCAAACCATCTGAAACAAACATTTAATCCTTTCCCCCAAACATGCTCAAATTCGGAAAACTTCGAAATAGAAAACTTCCTAGATTCCCCATTACAATTATCCCCACCAATACCTTTTTTCTCCTCAAAGGATATAGAAATACAACTAAAAAATGAATCTAACAAAAGAAAATCTCCCGGTTATGACTTAATCACGGTTGAATTATTAAAAAAACTTCCTAAAAAAGGAATAATACTACTCACTGAAATATTTAATGCAATTCTAAGAGTTAGATATTTTCCAATACAATGGAAACATGCAATCATAATAATGATAATTAAACCTGGAAAAAATATATCAGAAGTCTCTTCCTACAGACCTATTAGCCTCCTTCCTCATGCGTCGAAAATCTTTGAAAAACTTTTATTAAAAAGAATTAAATCATGCATTGAAACTGATGAAATAATACCTTACCATCAATATGGATTTCGTGCTCAACATTCCACCTCTGAGCAAATACATAGAATAACAAATAACATTGAAAAGGCCCTAGAGGAAAAAAATGTATGTATGGGTGTATTTCTCGACGTCAAACAGGCGTTTGATAAAGTTTGGCATGAGGGACTCCTTTATAAAATAAAAAAAATATTTCCTGACCAACTCTATTGGATACTAAAATCTTACCTGGAAAATAGATGGTTTCAAGTAAGAACTGAAAACGAATTCTCACAATATCATCCAATCAAATCTGGGGTACCTCAAGGGAGTATTCTTGGACCGTTTCTTTATTCTATATTTACTGCAGATATACCTAATCATGATGATCTGTTTATTGCAACTTACGCAGACGATACTGCTTTAATGGTCTCAAATTCTGATCCTGGAACAGCATCAAATAAACTTCAAGAATATCTCGACAACACCCAAAATTGGTTTCATAAATGGAGAATACAAGTTAATGAAGCAAAATCGACTCATATTTCGTTCACAAATAGAAAAATCATAAGCCCTCCAGTGTACTTAAATTCTAAACAAATTCCATACAGTAATTCAGTCAAATATCTTGGAATGCATCTGGATCAAAGACTTACATGGAAAAACCACTTAGAAAAAAAAAGAAACGAAATAAATATTAAATACAAAAGGATGTACTGGTTACTAGGCAAAAACTCACAGCTTGCCTTAAAAACTAAAGTACTATTATATAAATCAATTCTCAAACCAATATGGTCATATTCGTGTCAAACCTGGGGAACTGCTAGTGAGTCCAACATCAGTAAAATCCAAAGAATACAATCAAAAATATTAAGAGGTATTGCGAATGCACCTTGGTACTTCACAAACGAAAGTCTGCATAGTGACCTTATTGTCCCTTCTGTTAGAAAGGTAATCCTGGACTCGTACAACAAACATATTAAAAAACTCGAAAACCATTCAAATATATCAGCCATCAATCTCCTGGACAATAGTCAAGTAACTAGGAGACTTAAGAAAAATCATATTCTAGACACCGAGGAGCGCGCCATTCTGCACAACTGGACTAATAAATTCAATTAAGGGTGACTTCGATGGAAGACTTCCCTTTCATGTGTATAAATGACAAAGTATTGTGTATGTGTGTTTGTTAATCAATTTTATCAAATTTACTTAAAACCTGTTCAAATGGTTGATTGTAAATAAATTATAAATAAATAAAAAAAAATTATAAAAAAGAAAAATTAAATTTAATTTAATTAGATAAATATAGTGAATAAATTAGACAATTTTATCATCCGATATGATTCTCCATTTCATTAGTTTTACTCTGTGTATACCTACCTAAGTAAAAGTAAAAATCTCCAGTAGCATTTAACAGAGAATATCCTTTTTTTAAATATTAAGTTGACCAATAGCTTTAATTAATTAACTCTGAGTTAAGTTTAAACAAATAGTAATAGATAACAAACGCTTGGACTGGATAGAATGAAAATCTCCTACTTTTTTAGTAAAATCCTCTTAAAGGGGGCGATCGGGAGGCATGTGCAGTTTCCAGGTCAGTGGGTTCTGATAAGGAACTCTCTTCTCTCTCTGTCTCTCGAATAACCCCAAATATCGAAGCTCAAAACTCAAAAGTGTCTACTTGCATTAATAAGAAAATGAAATATAAAAAATAACCGACAACCAGACACTCTATTAAAAGTTTAAATCGCTTCTCTGCAAATCCTCTCTCTTATAGAAGTGGATGCAGGGATCAGAGCTTACACACACACGTGCCCAAATACATACACCCTTTTCGATTGCTGATTTATTACTTATAAAAAAAGTCGAATCATTTTTATATGCTTGCAATGTTTAAACCGTTTATCCGTTTTGCACCCTGAAGGGTCATGAGAACGTTTTCCCTTTATTTCAACCCTCCAATTTATTCCAATAGGCTTCAAGCAAAGAGAATTGGAATTTCTATATCACACAAACTTCAAACAATATAGATTTTTCAGGTTATTTTTTGGAATTAAGTCAAAAGGGAAAAACAACGTTTCTGTACCTTTTAGTTTAAATTGTTAATCTGTATCGAAATTCCCCAATTTCAAGTACTTACTTCTAAACATCATTCCATCTATACTCTAGTCTTATTTCATGATATTAAATTGATTTCAACAGCGTAATGAAAATAAAAAATTTAGCTTGAAAAATATATACTACACAGTCAGAAATTCTGGAAGAAAATCGGTTGTCTGTAAAGTCGGTTTACTGACGATAGTTGAACGTGACAACGTCATAAGAAAATACTGATGGAATGGTATTTTCTTATGACGTTGTCACGTTCAACTATCGTCAGTAAACCGACTTTACAGACAACCGATTTTTCTCCATCTATTGCGCAGCTAACTTTGTTCTTTTTCTTCCTCTTCGTCGTGAGTGCTGTATTTATCCTTTCCATCGAAAATCTCCTTCCCTCTCGTTCTATCTAATTTAAAAGCGCGCGCTCCTTCTTGCGCATTCATTTATCTCCTTCTTGCTTGCTCATGAGTTTCTCCCTCTCTCTGTCCTTTTATAAAAAAGGCCCCCCCCCCGTTCCCTAGGTTTTTCTTAGTTTTTAAAAAAATCTATAATTATTTAGGATAGATCACTTGTTGAATGTCCATCAGAGGAAGTTGAAAATAGACAGGACATAGTAGGGTTTATATATATATATATGAGTGAGCAAGCAAGCAGTCAGACAAGAGTAGAGCGCTCACGAGGGAAAGAGATGGAATACGAGTTGGGCATTGGGGCTAGGGAGGGTGCGAGTGAGAGATAAGATAGAAAGAAACAATCTTTGTCGGCTGTTCCGAGCTCTCGCTTGCACTTCAAGCCTTAAATGGAACGCCTCAGATGAGTCATATTTTTTCGAGCGTGCAGCCGGCTTCATCGAATTATAAGACGTTGTCACGTCAAAAATTGATAAAAATCAAAAACAATTTTCTATAAAATTCTTTTGAATAAGACAGCATTGGTGAAATTAAATATTATATTAGGTTGGAGTTGGTGGTGTTTCACAAGGAGAAAATTAAAATACAAAGATTTTTTAATTTTATTCTATATATTTCGAGATAAGGATATTTATACTCGGAAGAGTGCACTTGTATAAAGGTTAGTTTCTATGTATGTATGTTGATAAAATCAATAATTCCCCCAAAGCATGCTTTGCACGCAGCACACGTTTTGCCGACTCCCAACACTCTTTCGCGGTCAAATTAGAAAAGTGCCGGACCACTTCATTCGCGAATTCATATATCCCCATGACGTCAAGGAACTGGAACTCTCTCCCAGCCTCTATCTTTCCCAGCACCTATGATCTTCAAACCTTCAAAACCAGGGTGCATAGACACCTACGTCTACACCCTCTCACTTAAACAACTTTCCCTTCTCTTCGGTAATGCAAGGGTCTTTCGAGATCCATAGGGGCTACATCTTTACTGGTGCACCCCTTCTTGCATTCGATTGCATTAAAAAAAAAAAAAAAACCGTAAAGGAAGGAATAAACAATATAATGTGATGTACAGGTGATAGTGATTTTTTTTATTATAATTTCAAATTACTCAAAGATATTTAATTTGAATTTATAATTAAAAAAAAAATCACTATCACCTGTACATCACATTATATTGTTTATTCCTTCTTTTACGGTTAACATACATACATAGAAACAAACCTTTATACAAGTGCACCCTTCCGAGTATAAATATCCTTTCTTTATTACCAGCTTAGGCCTGGTTCACTTCACCTGTTTATTGGGTTTCTCACTTTGAAACCTTCTATTCTCTGATAATTCATTCACACTCACGCTCATGAACAAACAATTGTTCAAAATATTAAATAAATTTTGTTCATCATTTTATCTTCAGGCAATGTTCTCCTGGTGATGAGTTAAGAGCTTGAAATATATAGAGTAATATTAAAAAAATCTTTGTATTTTAATTTTCTCCTTGTGAAACACCACCAAGTCCAACCTAATATAATTTTAATAATGTTTCACTATAATCCAACACCGCGTTCCCTAAATTCGAACAACTTTAAATATGTTTCACTTTGAACCTACACTACTCTACCTGAATAAATTGGAGGTTGATGAAATTAAATTAAAAGATTGATCAAAATTTTCCCACCAAGTCTGATTATGAAACCATGCTAAGCTGATGATTAACAGGATGAGACATGAAGTAATAATATAGTATTAATTTTAACATGCTGTTAATTTGAGTGTCCTAGTATATCTTTCATATCACTTGAAGACTGCTTCAGGGTTAAAAGTCGATACATTTATGAAAACATTAAAAAATGTAAATTAATTTTCTAATCTCACCATCATGAGACAGACCACTAAAGTCTTAAAAAGAAGATTAAAATGGACAGACAGATAAAAAATTATTAAATAAATTTTACTTTCACTTATCTAAGTTAATTAATTACATTCGACTAAAATTAAAAATTTGAATTTTGTTCAGTTATACACTTTCTGATCTCTCCTGAATCAAAAACAAAGCAATTTTAACGGTTGGTCTGTGTATATATGCTTAAATATCAGCCACAATTATTTGCAAATCAATGAAACTTGAAAGCTAAGCTATTTATCGGCTAGAAAGAGTACAAACAAGATTTTGACTTATACCAACCAGTCAACATTATTCATTTATACGTTCTTCAAAAGTTTGAAATTGAAAAAATAAATTTAATTTGTGTGTGTGAATTCTATAATATTCATATCAAAAATTCAAAACGTTTGTTTCTACCAATTACGGCAATGGCTCTAGGGAAAGTGCGTGGAGTTTGCGAATTCCTGTATCTTCCTTCACAATTCAAAATCTCTGGGATGCTAGCAACACTACTGACTAGACTTTCCCGTTTGATTCGGCCAGATACATTTGCATACCAGGTACGTACTTCTGGACCAAGAGATTTTTGGTCAATTTTTGGCCGCTGTGGACCACAATATTCAGTTTTTGTTCAAAATTAGGTTTCAAACTATTAAGGGCATCGATTTCTTCCACATAGAAGTGACAAAGTGAAATTAAGTTTTTTCTCCTTGGAGATAGATTCTCTCAGTGTCAAGACCCTAGAGGCGATTAAATACTTACCATATTACATTTTATAAATATAAATGTGAAAGTAAAAAATTAAAATTAATAAATATTATATGTGGAAGTATACAATAGAATTCATATTTAAAGTGTGAGTTTTCAGAAAAAATTGCGATTTGTGGTCATCAGGGCTCAGAAGGTTTGTAATTTGGGCTCTCTATCCTCCCCCCCCCCCGAAAAATGTCTTAATTTGTGCATGTCTCAAACTTTAATCTAGTAAATATTAAACATTCTAATCTTCGATTATTTGAATAATTTAGATTAATTTCTTAGTGCATGTATGAGCTGTAACTTTTTCGATGATTATAGAATTGGACATATTTATGGGAGTTTTTGAAATCTATAACATAAAGAGAGGCATTCGACAAGTCTGGACAGGCACAGAATAAAGGCTAAAGCATTGCAATGGGATCCTGATAAGTGATAAATAGGAATGAAAATGGTTAATAAATTTGAAATTTCCTTATAAAGAATGAAAGAAATTGTAAAATCGTATTCTGGAAGACATAAACCTACTAAAGTAAAATAATTTACATTTTGATGTATAATTAATAAATTAATTGGTTGACATTTTGAAATAAATATTTTCAGAAATTTCTCAGTTATTTGGGTATCAAATCAAATTTTGTTTTATTTAAAATCTGCAGCAAATTTTATTAATTGATTTCGTTAATTAAATGTTAATCTAATTCTTGAATAAATGTTTATGAAGGGCTAAAAATTGATTCACTAGGGGTGATTTCGAAATATGAATGACTTGTAAATATATAGAACTTTCCGATTTTTATCATTAAGACGAAAGTCCAGAGACTAAGGGAGAGACTCTCTCAGAAAGAAAACAAGGCGTTTTGTTCAACGATGATCGAGCGGAAATTGGATATATGTTTATAGGCTTGGAAGCAGCTTATAAACATATATATAGAAGCTTCTCCTATAATGATTCCAGATCTTTAATTTAATTTTTTCTCTTTTAATTCAATACAAGATTATTAAATGTTTTTTATTCTAGTATTCTGATATAATCTTCTTTGAATATTTTTTAGAAAATATTTATATATTTTAATTCAACTTACTTTTAATAGATGGCGATGTATTTTTATTAATTACATGTATTTTTATTAATTACATCGGATATTATTTTAGTTCCGAGAAAATATAATAGATGGGGTTTTTAATTATTCCTTTTTATTAATCTCAGACATTCCTAATATTATAATAGATGGAGGTTGGTTTTGGGGTTCCTTTGAAAAGTAAAAAGGTACCCTACTAGTATTGATACTATGTTGTCTATCTGTCCAGAGCATTGAATCTCGTGAATTAAATAAGTTACAATAATGACGTTTACGTGTTTTAATTTTCAGCGAAATCAAAATTTTTTTGTTATAATTCTAAATATTAGATAAAAAAATTCTCTTCATTTTTCCTTTTATTCCACAGCGTTTTATATTTTTTTTATTTTTCAGTTCGCATTTATATTAAATGGCGTGTAAGTATATTTAATAGGTATCTTTTATTATTTTATTTTTAGCTTTTGTAGTCCACTCCATGTCAAATCTTTAATTATTTAACACGGATACTCTTGCTCTAAATTTATAATAATCATTATATAATATTCTCAATAAATAGAATAATAACGACAAAACCGTAGTCCAGTTAGTTTGCATTTTGAAGTTTTGATTCGAATCTATCTAATCAATAAAAAAAGAGAGAAACGAGCTCTAGTTAAACGGAGAGAATTAAATTTTGATTAGAAATAAAAAATGTCATGTAGAGTAAATTAAAATAAATAAAAATAGACTGAATACGTTGGAAGAAAATTAGCAGCAGTTTAAAATTAATACCAATTCTTTAATGATTAAAATACATTGAACGAAAAAACAGCTATTAGATTTTATTCAATTTTTATTTATTTTTATCCTATTAAAAACTTTGTGGTTTTAATTGAAAATCGAATTAATAAATAAAAAAATTATTTGTTAAAAAAAATATTAATGATGCATACACATTTTGATCTTGAATGAAACTTTTGACAATTGTGGATAGATTTTTCCAGCTCATCTCTATGACATATCACAACATTATAAATTTGTTTGATTAATTTGTATAAAATTATATAATGGTTGGTTTGCCATATTCTTTCAGATCAGACTCTGTCTTCAGATTCATTAACTTATCTACTTCATTAATTAACACTTCAAACCAGGAGTTTATTAACCTGATTCAACATCGTTCCCATAACAGCTCTGTTTTTGGATTGACTAATTGTGGTCGTCTATTCCGTGAAATACATTAGTTTTTGAGGCTATGCGTTGCTTCCGATAATGGGAAGTTTTTTAAGAATGGAATAAGCCGTTAGTCTCACCTCCGACCCCTTTTAGTCGCATTCTACGACAAGGAGAGAATAATGTGGACCAAATCTACGCCCAGTCCACAGGGGAATGTCATAATTTATATCAGTGTTTGTTTTTAATCAAGATAATTGGAGAATTTTTTAGAAATTTGTTCATTACTTAATGCATACGTTTTTTTCTAGGTTTACTTTATTTACTAGTATAATCAAATAGAATGTTTATAATAAGAAAGTGGTGGTGTTGTTTTTCTGATGGATAATTTATATTATTTAAGATTCATAAAGTAAAGAAAGACAAACAGAAAGTTGTGTGTACAACAGCAGTCTCCTCTTCAGAAGGTCTGGAATTATTTAAACAACGTCTCTCTCGTTTAAATCTTGTCATAAACTATCAAACTAATTTCTCCGGAGAAGAAGAGAAGAGTCAGCGACAAGGAGTGGGTTCAGAATAAGAAAAGAGGTTTACTCTATCTGTGAGTGTGTCGGTGTGTGCTGACAGAAGGTAGAATAGAGGGGTGTGTGCCAATCCCACGGGAGCCCATAGGAACACGGAACAGGGGCGATGTCGGATATCGACCCGGGGGCTAAACACTGAAATGGGATGGAACCCAGCAAGAAATCAAATTACAGATCCCGGGGTGGAGAACCAGTAGAATGATGCGACCAGAATTATACTAAGTGGAGAGAGAATAGGCTACACCAACACATACAAGAAAGGAGAGAGGATAAGGATGATGCGGCACCAGCAACTCTCTTCTTCTTGGTAACTTTGGATTATTTAATCACACTAATCGAGTTCTAAGCAAATTTAGATCGAGAGGGGATGACGAGGTCGTGAACAAGTTGAAAAAGAAAAGAATGTAGGATCTCTTATGCAGTAACACCATCAACAAACAGTATGACAAGATTTTATCTAAATCCGGCGTAAATCTGTAGGTATATCATATAAACATCATCCCATCAACTAAGTATGTTTGGCATAATTTCTAATCGTATGATTATGTTAGAGCTCGAATAATCAAAGATAAGAGGGACAATAAAATTTGCAACAACAGTAATACGAAATTGAAAGAAAAAGTGATAACTTTCTCAGGAGGTAGATATTTTCTTTAAATTTATTAAAACGAATTCATGTTCTGAATTTCAGCTTATCATATGCAACATTTTCATAGCTTCGCCTGCTTGCCGAGAGTATCTGTTTTTAAAGACATCACGAGAGATTGTCATCTACCAGTCATTGATAATTTTTATAGGTATGTGCCAGGATTGATTAACTGGCTTGGGAGATGCCGAGTGCCAAAAGCATCGATTATATAATTTTTGCAGCTACAACAGATATTTTATGAAAGTAAATTTTAATTGAAAGTAATGGAAGGCAGCCCAGAGGTAGTGAGGAAAGAAAAAAATTAACACATATAAAAGTAAGGTGTAATTTATTGGAATCCTATCGCTCCTTTCCTTTCAAACCGAGCGTTTCGGAGGATTTTTTCCCCTCCTTCTTCAGGGTTTCAGAGGGTCAATGAATAGAAACAAATAAAATGTTTCCTTCTTCTCTCTCACAGTAGTGTTCAAAAACTTTCTTCATTTTTAACAAAAGGCATAGAAAGACAAAATTATTTTCCTCTTTCTTAATTCTAATTGACCAGAAGAAGGAAAAAAAATTGTATCTTTCTATGCCGCTTTATTAAAAATGAAAAGTTTTTTAATTTTCTGTGGAGAAGAAATTTTTTTATTTTTTTCAAATTTATTTGTACTGCTTCCCTAAAAGTCTCCGAAACGTCGGTTTAGAGGAAGGATTCCATTAAAATTTTTATTTGTATGTGTTAATAACTTTCTCACCCTTTCTGAATATATCCTACATTAAAATTTCTACGTCCGTCTCTCAGAAAATTTCGTTGCAAAGTAAATCTTAATATTCTAAATTCGTGAGATCTTATTAAAGTAATTAAAATGAAATATATAAATAGTAGGTAGGCAATATTAAAAAAAAAAACGAAAAATTTCAAAGAAGAAATACTTATGTTTTCGAGTGCTATAAAAAATACTACAATTGCTTGAAGTAAGTAAAAAGAACCCGAATTTTTTCACGGGCATACAGATTATTATTATTTGATTATGGGTCACTTTTTGGCTGTACCGTCGAACATAAAGCGCAAATTTTGATATTGAACCATTCACTCTAACGTTAAAAGCAGTCATAATAGATTCAACTAGAATTCAAAATAAAATTTATATTAATACCCCTCAACTAATCACGGAACCCAAAGCTGGAAAATCCTTTTAGCATCAAATCATGGGATGAAATCACAACGAGTCTCGTTTAAAGACAATGATCTTCACACTTATTTAATTAAGATTAAATTTGACTTGAGACATTTTAGCCTAGAGCTAAAATTGTAAACAATTTTTCTATAAAATTAAAATACTCAACCTGTTATTAGTATTTTTTAATTGTAAAGCTATAAAGTGAATTTAAAAAATTAACATCTGAGTATCTATGTATATTTTTTAATTCATATATATAAGTACTTCAAACTTCTTTACAGAAATAAATTGGATTGAACTATAGAAAAAGTTTTAATCAAAATTAATTTAAAACATAATGGAAATTCACCTTGACTACCGAAAAACATAGAAAAAAAGAAACTTGAAAAATTCAATTTTTATTCATTCTATTCAAGTATGGATACAACGCTTATTAAATTTTCATCAAAAATAACCCAAAACGTTGGCATTAAATATTCTCACTAGTTTAATAGATAAATATATAAGAGAGAGAGAGAGAGAGATGGGAAAGTGGGGAGTAAAGTGAAGAGTAGACGGGCAAGTGGGGGTTAAAATAAACAGCAACACCTTTTAGGAACGTGCAGTCACGGACTGAATAATACATAGATAAAAAAAAGACAGCGATATTGATAACAGAGAGGCAGTCTGTGTGGTTCATTTAATAAGCAACAAACCCAAAATGAAAGATTATATTTTATTGAGATTTGTCATGAAAATTTTTCTTTTACTTAAATTGAAACATCATCTCAATAAATGAACGTTTTGAAATATTTCAATTTCAATTGAATGAATTGATTTTTAACTTTTATACATTACCATACAGGAGTATGGTCAAGTATTGTAATCGTGAATGAAAAAGAGTTTTTTTCAGTTATTTTTTACGAAATATCTCAAAAACGGCTGAGACTATTTTGATTAAAAGAAAATTGAGCGAAACCATGGCATTTCGCTCTACAAAAAAGCTCTAATAAGTGAACATCGAAAAAATTATATTTTTCTAGATAATAATTGTTTTGTCAAAATGTCTGTTAGTTCTGGTAGTCTGTTAGTCTGTGCGTTACCAAATTTTTGTGGACGAGCTAGCTCAAAAACTAGTGTGAATATCGAAACCAAATTTCACAGGTAGTTTCGGTCCATTGAGATTAAGAGCTGATTAGATTTTGGTGCATATCGACCCAAAATTAAGGGGGAGGAGGGGGTTAAAAATTAAAAATCTAGGCCATTTGAGCAAACTCAACCAAATTTTGTATACATAATCAGTGGGACCCCAGAAGTCTAAAAATGCAAAATCTAATCCTGCCTAAAATGGGGGGGTGTAGAGGTCAAAAAATGAAAATCTAGGCCACTGTACCAAACTCAATCAAATTTTGTATACATAACCAGTGGGACCTCAGAAGGCTGAAAATGCAAAAACTAACCGCCCAAAATGTGGAGGGGGGGGTCAAAAAATGAAAATCTTGGCCATTTATTTGAATTTTAAAAGAATATAAGTACATACGATAGTAATTTTTAGAACAATTTTTTTATGGTCTTCAGAGCCTAATAAGAGTCGGAAACCCGTTGGTCTGTTTCACCGATAGCTCAAAAACACAAAATTTAAAACTTAAATTAAATTTGTTAATTAAAGTCAAGCTTTATTTAATCAAAACCAATTAAAATAATTGTTAAACGATTCATCTATTATTATTAAATTAAATAAGACAAAAAAATAATAGGTAGTTGTTCATCATATATGTGGTTTTTCTTAGGATTTTTTTGAAATTTTGAGAGATTATTATTTAAATACTTCTGTATCGATTAGTGGCATAACGAAATTTATTAACAATATAGTTCTGGAGATATTAAATTCCAAAGATAGAGTGTTTCAGACTCTTATACAATGCACTATACCGGAAAGTTTACATACATATTTAATTATAATTAGAAAACGCTTTTTACCATTGTTATAAAAACTAAACCAACGTGCAAAACATTTACTAATACATTTTTAAGAAAAATTTTAATTCAAAGTTACAAAACAATTTCTGAGATAATAATGAATAAATAATGAAAAATATATAATGAAAAATTTATACCAAAAACCAGCTGGCAACAACGCATTTAATTAGCCTAAAGTAGGTTAGGTTAACTTTAGTAATTTTTGAAATTTTTTTTTGCTTCAGCCATTGTCACCCAACAGCTTTCAATCGCTTATTAGAATCTTTTGTTTTATAAATCTCTCTTTACTAATATACTTTATCTGAAATTTCTATGATAAGATATACTTAGCTCGAACATTGTTGCCAGATTTTTCAAACGAGCAAGTGATTCGCTAGAAGTGGTACATAAACAGCAAAAAGTTTTGGGCTTATGAATTATGAATCCTTGTTGTCTGTTCTAAATACTATAGCATTAACTTTTTTCTACTATTTATTACAGAAACAACTACCTTAAATATACAGACATCTGGACCAACCAGAGACCGAACCCGGAGCTTCGCACTTCGTTTTTAATTTTGAAACAACACACAAATCTATCAATAAAATTATATCCATTATATAACATACAGAGGTATGAACTACTGAAGGAACATTTTCCTCATTTCAGGGACCCCCCTACATTCAGAAAACTAATTAATACCGTTATTGAAAATATATTAAGATCAATAAATTGAAAGTTTTTGTGCCGAGGGTAGCAGAATTTTTAAATATTAAAGGAGACAATAAAAAGAGTGTGTCTTCTGCTGGAATAAAATTTATAATTCCAGCAGAACACACTTTTTTTTTATTGCCTCTTCAATATATTAAGATCATTAAAAAAATTTACAATTAGTTGTATGTAATTTGAATTTTTCAATATCTGTATTATGTTTTGTTTGATTTTTGCTAACTTATTTATGCTAATAGCATAAATTAATTGATAGAAGATTTTCTTTAGAGACGGACTAGTATAAATATGCAATTTAGTTTTGATGAAAGCAGTCCACGGTGGTTGTAAAAAAAATAAGACTATAGAGGTTTATTATTTTACATTTATTTGTTAAACCGACGTTTCGGAGGTGTTCTCTCCTTCTTCAGGGTAACAAAAAGTCAATGAAAGTAGTTCAAAAAATAGTTACTTTCTGTCTCGTATGACAATGCAAAAAACATTATAAAAATTCTTTTCATCTCGAATAGAAAACAAAGTAAAAAGCTGCTTTTACTTTGTTTCTATTCAGATGAAAAGAATTTTTATAATGTTTTTTTGGCATTGTCAAGCAGCTTATTTTTTGAAACTACTTCATTGACTTTTGTTACCTGAAGAGGAGCCGTCTCGAAACGTCGATTTAACAATGTAAAATAATAAGGCAGTCTTGGCCGTACCGTGAACCTTTTATGGCAATCAATTGCATAAATAATTTTTATTCAAAAATATGTTTAAATATTAATTGTGACATTTATTTATTATTAATTCGGAATAAGTGAAAGTCATTTAGCATGTACTAACCACGCCAGAATAATACCTATTACCTAACCAAGTTGGTCTCAATTTATAAAACATGTTTTTTTTGTCCATCTGTTTACGAATAAATAAATTCAATAATAGATCGAAGCAATCCTAAATTAATTATTAATGGGGACAAGCCGCGTTTTCTGGGCCAGCTTCATATTTAAAAATGTAATTTCTTACATTTTCGGGCGTATATAATATGAAATAATAATTGAATTTTTGTAATGGAAAGCGATTAGAGGTTGAACAATAAATATTCCATTTTCAAATATTTATATATTTTTTCTATTTCAACCTTTTCCAATATGCATGACTTGGCTCTTTCAAATTCATTGAAATTTAATAGGATAAACTGGTATGTACACTATACGATATTCGCTTACCATCCTTTTACCAGAAAAAGGCAGCTTTGGGGTTAATTACATGAGATGCAAAATACAGCGATATTGATAACAGAGAGGCAGTCTGTGTGGTTCATTTAATAAGCAACAAACCCAAAATATTGAGATTTGACATCAAAATTTTTCTTTTACGATATTGATAACAATTGAAAGAATTTGATATTTAACTTTTTTACATTACCATAAAGAGTATGTCAAGTATTGTAATCGTGAATGAAAAAAGAGTTTTTTTCGTTATTTTTTACGAAATATCTCAAAAAAGGCTGAAACTATTTTGATTAAAAAAGAAAATTGACCGAAACCATGGCATTTCGCTCTACAAAAAAGCCCAAATAAGTGAACATTGAAAAAATTATATTTTTTGATAAAATAATTGTTTTGTCAAAATGTCTGTTAGTTAGTCTGGTTGTCAGGTTGTCTGGTTGTCTGTCCGTTAGTCTGTGCGTTACCAAATTTTTCTGGACGAGCTAGCTTAAAAACTAGTGTGAATATCAAAACCAAATTTCAGCCGTAGTTTTGGTCCATTTAGATTAAGAGCTGATTAGATTTTGGTGCATATCGAGCCAAAATTAAGGGGGGTGGAGGGTGGGTTAAAAATAAAAAATCTAGGCCATTTGATTAAACTCAACCAAATTTTGTATACATAACCAGTGGGACCCCACAAGTCTAAAAATGCAAAAACTAACCGCCCAAAATGAAAATCTAGACCCTTGTACCAATCACTAGAGTTTGAACATGAGGTTAATTACATGAGATACAAAATACGAATTACAAAAAACATGATATTGATAATATATATTCAAGAAATATAGGATTAATAAAGTAACGCGAATTCATTGTGAATTCACTCCAGTCTTCTAATAACTATAGCTTAATCGCTAGTGAATACAAACAATAAAATTTGTTTTTCACCGAAGCGGTTACTGATTTTTGCTAATTATATGGAAAACAATTATTCTAAGATATGAATTACATCAAGTTTCATCGGGGGCTGGAAAATATCAAGGAGAATATATGGTACCTGCTTGATGGATTAAATGACCATAGCATTCGACGCACTGGTAAACAGAATAATAATAATATCAAGTTTCGATAACTCACATACAAAGATAGCAAATACGTATTTTAATAGTTTATATTAAGACATTTTGATATATTAACTAGTTAGCCTTTTGTATTCTATTCTTTTGATAAAGAAATAATATATTTATGTCCTGAGATTCAATTTAAAGCTCTTTGAATAACTTTTTAGACCCTTTTTGAAATTGTGTATAGGAAGTAGTACTTTAAAATAAGCTGATGTGTTCTGATGTGGACATCCACTTGACTTTACTATTATTCAGCCTCTCCTTATATTTAATATTGTAAAATTATTTATAATCTATGGGGGGGGGGGGGGGGGGGTTGAATTTTGCTTTTAAGTGTGTGCCCACTGATTATGTATACAAAAATTCTAGTTGAGTTTGGAACAAGACTATATTTTTATTTTGATCCCCCCCCCCCCCCCCCCCCATTAATTTTGTGTCGATATGCACCAAAATCTAATCAGCTCTTAATCTCAATGGACCAAAACTACGTGTGAAATTTGGTTTCGACATTGACACCAGTTTTTGAGCTAGCTCGTCCACAAAAATTTGGTAACGCGCAAACTAACAGACAGACAACCGGACAGACTAACTCATAACTAACAGACATTTTGACGAAACAATTATTATCTCGGAAAATATAATTTTTTTGTTGTTCACTTATTAGAGCTTTTTTGTAGAGCGAAATGCCATGGTTTCGCTAAATTGTTTTTAATCAAAATAGTTTCAGCCTTTTTTGAGATATTTCGAAAAAAAGAAGGAAAAACCCCACTTTTTTCATGCACGAATACAATATTTGACCATATCAGTATGGTAAGTAAAAATGTACAATTATTTAGTTTTTTTTTTTATCTTTAATATATTATAATTTAATTGATAGTAAAATACTAAATATAAACTAAACATTCCTGTTTGGTATAACCAAAAAAGTCATTCTCAAAATACTTGCCTGTAATTTTATACAAATAAGTATTTTTATTCTTCTTCTTGTTTTAATGTTTAATTTTTAAATGTTTCTTATAATTTTCATTATTTTTTTCAATTTTATTTTCATTTATTCATTCTGAGTTTAATAAATAGCTAGATGTATTATAATGATCCTTATAGATGTCACAAATAAAAAAATACTAAATTTAAAATAAATTCTTTTCTTTTTTAAAACAAATTAGTAATGTAATATCAAATTTAAATGAATCAAAGAAAAGAAAATACAATTCAGCCAAGAAGAATATTAATAATACTAATGTTAAGAACCTGTTGAAAAATTAACTTGAATACCTCTTTGAATGGTTAACTTGTATTGAAGTTTATTATTATTACATTTATCGTTTTGGCAACGTATATAGAATAGCAAGATATACGAGTAGATTTAATGAAAAACAAAAATTTCATTTTATAAATGTCGAAATGAAAAATATAATTAAATTATTATCGTCTTGCTTCCAGGCAATAATAATACTACGCTTCTGTAATTACTTTTCTAATATTCTCTTCAATATATTATATCTTAGTAAAAGTATAATAATATGAACGAGTTAATATAATATTTATTTTGAAGGTAAAATCAAAATTAAAGGGGTTCAAAAAATATTTTTAAACAATAATATTTGCAGATTTATTGACGAATGTATAAATAATAATAATTAGTATTCTATTCAAGCAAGAGATCTACCTTCGCTAAATCTTTTTTAGTAAGAAACTGCGAGTTAATATTAATTATTTTCATTGAGAATGTCATCCTTAATTAATTAATTATTGGTAATAAAGACAGTGTTTAATGAAAAAGTATATTAATTAGTTATCTGTATTCATAAAATAAATGAATACGCATAACAATAACAGCGAGCCTCTAGAAATACAAAATAAATGGATTAAACGTTGATTAACTAATTAAAAATCGTTGTCAATAAACACTGTTCTTATGCCCAAAATAATCTATAATTTATTATTATTATGTAAAATTCAATTGAGTTAATGTATATTATATGTAAACTATCATCAAATTTGAATGAGTTTTTGTCAGCAAAAGATTCACGTTACAAAATTGAAACTTTACACAGCGATGTAGTTTATTAATCCAAATAGTGTCCATAATTTTATATAAATGTTAAATTTTGTTTTAATTTTCTGAATTATCATTTGTAATTTCTGAACCAATAAAGTTAAAAACCTAAGAAGTAATTTGATTTTGAAATAAAAACATTTTGGGACCACGACTTTTCTTTTTTTGAGTCATCGTCGGTATCGGAATCCGGACTGACAAATATACAATAGTGCTTTAAATTGATTTTTATCAGACATTTTTAGTCATGGAGTAAAGTAAAATAAAAAAAAATTAAAAAAAAGTAAATTCAGTAGCTAG
Source organism: Forficula auricularia (assembly GCA_024734495.1). Taxonomy (NCBI): domain Eukaryota; kingdom Metazoa; phylum Arthropoda; class Insecta; order Dermaptera; family Forficulidae; genus Forficula; species Forficula auricularia. The sequence continues at coordinate 35,035,043 of JALMQS010000225.1, read as the reverse complement.
TGGGGTTCGAAATTTACATTCTAGTTTTCTTCAAGAAATTCGATTTCATGAGAGGGAATCCCTGTAGGGCTGGTGTTCCAAACTTTTCCGTCGCAGCACCTTTCAATTATAATTTTTCCATGGCGACCTATTTATATTATTTATTTGGCCGCGCAGGAGGGGGCCTCCACTTACAACAGATAAGAAGTTTACAAAATTTGGTCTATACATTGGTGACAATATTTACATTTCTCTCTCTCTCTCTCTCTCTCTATTTACAGTAGATGCATTTATCTTAGTATTCTATAAATATGTCAAAAATCCTTTTGATAAAAACAATAAAAAACTAAAAATATTTACAAAAAAAAGAAAAAAAAATGAATATAAGTAAAGAATATGAATAAAAACAAAAGCCAAATAAGAATAAGTAAAAGTGTGTCTAATCGTAAGTAAGAGATAAAAATAATTAATAATGTAGGGATCGATTTTCTGCTTTTTTTTCAATTAGAAATGTAATTTATTTTTCGATGTTAATCGATTCGTGGCTTATGAAAGACTAATTATCGAAGAAGGAGACCACGCCCTTTTATAATTAATCGAGCGCGATCTAGGAAAAATTATTAACCAATCACATTAATTATCAATTAAATCGAGAGCTATAAAAGGGGCAAAAGCCGTAATTAGCAGGCAGTTGCAATTCAGCTCTCGCTGTGTGAAGAGCTGTTTTACGCTCTCCAAGAGTTCGCCTGTCGACTTTGGAACGATTAAAGAAACAACGCTGTACGAAATCTTGTAACCACGAAGAAGTAATAAATTTCGGGCCTTGTGCCATTTATTTTGTTGAAAGCATTTTTCACCGCCTCAGGGCAATTTCTTATTTTTAAAAAGCATTTTTCACAAGCCTCCGGGCCAATTCTTATTTTGGGAAAGCAAATTTCACGGCTTTACGCCACCAAGAGAGGTTTTCACCTCTGAAGAAAATCGACGACATCGGCGCTCCTCCGACATCTTTCCACCAAGCCTTTCGAGTCAAAAACTCATCTTCATCCATCATCGGGATTATTTCCTATAATAAATAAATTTTTATATTCTAACTTTGATTTTTATGTAATGCCAAATGATTTGCCTCAATTAATTATGAAGGTTCGTGGCGCAACTGTAAAGAGGCCGCTACGCACATTTTGGGAACCTCTGCTTTAGGGGGAAGATTACTCTTTCTACTGTAGCTACTCCTCTGACAATAAACCTCTGTTACATGGTGGCGAATTTATGGACAAAAAAGCCATCTCAATAAGATTTAGATTTTTTTTTGATCTTCTAATCCATTCGAATGTAAGAAGTTTACACTGAGAGGATACAGAATCTATAACTCTTGACAGACCCTTGCATTATCGAAGATAAGAGAAGAGGGTGATTAATCGAGAGACAAAGGAATCTGGGACCTCGAAACTTGAAAGACCAAAAATTGTAAGCGTCAAGCAAGTTATTATACCGTGGGTGATCAAATTATTAGGGACATTAGAAATTTTCAAGTTGAAATAAATTTAATGAGAAAATAAATTATTTTGGTCTCGAAGTCATTTTTGTTCATTAGAATACTTTATTTAGAATATAAAACCACATAACTACTTATTCATATCTATTTTTTTTTTATAAAAATATTATTATGTTTGATTAGTTATGCCCATCGATTAAATTATTAAAGTTGTTATAGGAAAATAAGGACTATATTTTTTATGCCGATAATTTATATTTTATTGACAACGTTTCGTCAACTTTGTTAACTTCTTCAGGGCTCAAATAGTTAACTTCCCTGCATATTTGTCATTTTTATAATTATTCTTTCTTAGTAAACATATCAAGGCAAGTCAACATCAATCTGATTGATGTTGACTTGCGTTGATATGTTTACTAAGGGCCGGTTGTATGTTGTAAAGTAAATGCTTTTTAACACTAACAAACGTTAGATGGTAAATGGAGCCACTGGGATGGCCAATCACATGACAGGCACTTTCAGTTTCAATATTCAATTTGACTTTAGATTAATTTAAATGTTATTATATATCAGGAATAGCTTAGGTGAAATTACTGAGCCTTGGTGAGCTGCAGTATTTGTCGGACTTTAAGGTGAAGTCGAAGGCATATAATTTGGTCTCAAAATATCCTATATTTTTGTATCCTAACTCAAACTTCTCCCGAATCAGATTTATAGTAAAAGAACTCCCTGAGTCAAAAAACATTTAATCTTGAAGATTTCAACGCTCGAGTTGGAAAAAACTACAACTCTTGTCTTCTTGTTTCGATAAATTTGTCAAGGTAACTTAAACTTTGTTGCATCTCTTGAATTTGAAAAAAAAAAACATTTTCTCTTATCACTGAGCTTTATAGGTATTTTTCGATGTAAAACTTGCATGTTTGAAATGTTATAATTTTATTTAACATTCCAATTTTCCACCCGTGATATATAAATGTCATGTTATGACATTTTTTTTTTTTTTTGATTTATTGTCATAAAAATTTAACTAACAAATAAACAAATAAAAAACAATAAATCATTTATTTACCTTTGTGCATGCTAAAACATCCATTTGAATTGAATGCTAATGGAATTATTCACCACTCACCTGGAACAAAAAGAGAGAAAGAAATTTTATTATATGATAAATGAATTAATAAAATATTTATATAAATATTAATGGAGAAAAATAGCAAATATAATTTAAAACTTCCCAGAAAAAAAGGCATGTGACGGTTGAATTTTTATTTATACATAAACTCCCACCCGGATCAGTAATTTCAAGATCATACTTCGAATTTACCAGTCTAGTTTAGACCTTTCAACAACTATTTGATGGATAATTACTGTATTCTAACAAACAAGGGCGAGTTAAGAAATTAAAACAAGAAAAAGAAATCCAAGTTCAAAACATAGCCTCCAGAAAAATAACAATATAGAATGTTGTACTTTTAGGGAAGTGTAAAAGATGGCTCAGGATAGAGTCGAATGAGTGCAAGTTGAGTCGAACCAGTCTTCGGATCGATTACTATACGATGATAGTTCCCGACATTGAAAGTTTGCATAAACTCCTTGAAATGACTGTACAAGTGTAAACTTAAATCTTAATTTTTGAAAATTTATTTTAAAAATATTTCAGGAGAATTTGAATCTTAACACAAAATCAAAATAAAAAATTTCTTAATTAAAAATAAAAAATAATTATACAAATAAAATAAAGCCAAAAAACCCATTAGTGATTAATTTGTGAATTATAAAAATTGACCAATTATATTCCCTATGTAAATAATTTGATTCAAGAAAAGAAATTGACGAAACTCGAAACGTTTCAGGCAGCGGATTCCTGCCTGCCTGCGAGTATTCATCTAGCCAGACAACTCCCTACTCTTCCTTGTCAGACCATCTAATCGAGATACAAACTCTCTAATTACTGTTTTCTCCAGGTTTACAAGTAGGTTTTTTTTGTCTTTTTTGTGTCGGTTTTTTCAGGTAACCTCGCCATAAACATTATCAATATTAAAAAGTAAAAACTTTTTCAAGACTGTGTATTGTCTCATCAAATATGCTATGAACAAAATCTAATAACATAATCTAAAACAGGCTTCTCAAAGCATTATTTTAGTAATCCGGCAAGCAATTTAAATTACATTGTTATCTAACCGCGTTTCCAAATTTTTAACCTCGGTCATCATACAGAGAATCAATGTTTCCATAATGCAAAACATCACATGTATTCATGACATGTAAATAAATGAAAATATGGTGTAAATTCATCCCTTCAGGGGAAGCTACCCTTCCTAAATACGTCGGTGATTCATATTTTCTTAGTATTTACTAAGCAGTTGTGAAGAGATTTGGATAAAATCCAACAACCGAGATTAAGCAAAGATATACACAAAATTCTGCACCCCCCCCTTCCTTTTTTTTCAACCGGTAATTGAAATTGGGCGGTGGGGAATATATAAAAAAAATTAAATTAACAAGAAGAAAACTCAATTAAAATTTAATTAAAACAAATAAATAAATAAACGAAAAAAATATAAATATACAAAATTTAATTATATATATAATATTAAATATGGGGTGAAAAGGAAAAAGTGAAAAATGAAATTTTTATTTTTAATTTCATTTACCTAATTAGCATGGTCGTAATTGAGTTAATTTATAAATAATAAAATTAATAAAAAAATATTAATAAGGAAGCTTAGCGGATTTATTAGCCCATTTCATTTACCTAATCTTGAGAACAAACCAACCCTAAACGTAATGAAAAGAAAATATTAGCGGTTGTAATGCAACCACATAACTTTGCCTTACCCTTGTATATTAACAAACCATTAGTAAATGAATAAAAATAACTTTGTATATTTTTTTCGAAAAAAGCACAAAAAAGTGGTCGGAATATGAACACATGGGGGGTTTTGTATGTAAATTTTTCAAACATAAAATTCTCATATAGACAAATAATTTTTATTAAACTTCAAGTATGGTAAAAGGTATAATAATAAAACTTGAGTAAGATACGAGGTAGGTTTCACAAATTTTTTTTTCTGAAACCTACCTCGTATCTTACTCAAGTTTTATTATTATATTAAAATGTTTCACCTAGAACCAACACCGAACTCCTTAAAAGTTAATGGTAAAAGGTCGTCATTTCTTTAATGTATGTCCGAGAATCCCGATTCGTCCGTGGTTTGAAAACTTCAATCTTCATCGAAAACTGAAAGTTCACATTATACGACTTAGGGCCGGTTGTATGTCGCAAAGTAAATGCTTTTTAAAAGTAACAAAGAATAGATGGTAAATGGAGGGACTGGGATGGCCAATCAGATGAAAGTGCCTGTCATCTGATTGGTCATCCCAGCCGGCACAAGGTGAGTTTTAAGGTTTTACCCTTTGCCAACGTTTAAAAAGAGTTTACCAACCGACATACAACAGGCCCTTAGACTAGGGCATGCAACAACACCTGCATACCTACACAAAATCGGCCAGAGAGATAATTCTTACTACTCTTGTGATCCCATTTCTATTGGTGATATTAACCACGTCCTTCTGGGATGTGAGACACACGGTCACAAAATTGATCGTTTATACCTCAATATTAAAGGAAAAAATGATTTTCCTACATGCGCAGAGAACCTATTCGCATCTCTAGGCCAAGAGAGCCAATTGCAGACTCCTTTATTAAACATATAGCATCCATTGGCTTCCAACTATAATCCAATGATTTTATTTATTTATTTTGTTATTTTATTTTGTTTTAGTTTGTTTTGTTTTATTTTATATTATTTTATTTTATTTTATTTGGTTATACAACTATTCTTCGTGAATCTGTGACGACTGGCTAAATGGGCATCTAGTTCCCGAGGCCAAGGGAAAAAAAAAGTATAGACGACAAAATTATAATATTCTTGTTAAATTCTAATAAAAAAAAAAATAATTGTTTGAGCAATTTTTCAGAATGGCGAAAAATCTGACCATATGAAATATAATTTTTTGTAAATAAAACAAAATGAAAATGAAAAAAAAAATTCAAGAAATAGGAAGGAATGAAGTGATAACTATATAATTAAAATTTTTAAAATTATTTCCTTGAGATTTTTAAAAATGTTTCAAATTTAAGTGTAGCTACCACAACACTCTGACAGGCCGGCCATGGATTTTATGTCTTATTTTGCGCTCAGAGAACCATAAGAGCATATTTTTGATATTATACTAAAACTAAAAATACTATCATATACGTCTAGTTAGTAACTATTGAAAAAGTAAAAGAAAAAATAATTTGATTAGAATTAAAATATTTTAAACAGGTCTGTTATTTTAATATCTTCTTCAACTATTTGATTACTTAGTCAAATTAAAAAAATTAAAAAACACGTGGTAGTTGCCTGCAGAGTGATGGGTAGGGAATGTAACAAGCTAATGTAATAAATGTATGCTTTTTTATTAATACCCCTAGACAGCAAGGGTGCGGGGGGCGGTAATAAATATCGTATATGGGAATGCTTGCTCCTTCTTTCTCACTCCAAAAGGGCTTAAAGAATAGGGCATAGACATTAAAGCCCAACCGCCCCTCTTTATTTATATTCAGGAAGATTTATTTTTTAATATATCGGCTCAAGGGCAGAGATAGATAGATAGATATATGATAATAAATAAAGATAGAAGCGTAAAGAGGGAGAGAGAAAAAGGAAGAGGGGTGAAAAAAAATCTTCCAAAATTCATAAATATTCATATTTTTTTAAAGTCTTTCACTATGCATATTATAAAAAAAGGAGCAAGTATTTTTAATCAAAACAAAGTTATCCCCGCAAAACGGAGACAGAATGAGAAGAGGGTGATGAGAGAAGATAGAGAAAGGTTTCACTGATGGAGGAAAAAGTCTACAATGGGGGTAGAAACATATTCGTTCCATAGTAAACAGAGAGCAAATGAAAACAAAATAAAATTAGAAGGAAAAGTTAAAAAAATTTCAAGACCACGGGTCCATTTTCTTAATAAGCTATTGAAAATGTTTGCTTTAATTTAATTAAATAATTAAATTTTTCAATTTTATTATATAATAATGGCTGTAATTAAAAAAATTCGGGTGTTTGCTCAAGACCACACGACAAAAGTGATAACTTATATGGCATTTATAATTCTAATATTCTAAAATTATTTTTTGAAAAGGAATAATTAATATATTTTCCGACAATGACTGAACTGGTACTTGACCACAGCCCAACCGTGACACGTGGTGTGACGCGTGACGCGACACGTGAAGGGACCCGTGACGGCTCTATCTCATTTACAGTCCAGGAAAATAAAAATGTACATGAGAGCCAAAATTAAAATATAGATATTAATTTGAGCTTAGAGTTAATGCTGCAGCGCCATCGGTGACTAAACACAGACCCCAACCATGACGCAAGACGTGTGATGTATGACGGATCAACCTCATTTACTGCCAAGTAAAATAAAAAGTGACCAAGGCGCGCCAAAAGAAGTTATCACTTCAAAAATGGTTAAAAAACAACTAATTAATAAGAGATCAGGCTGGCTGCGTGGGTAACCTACATGCTTTCTAATCGAGCTAGCGCGGGTTCAAGCACGACTCGCTGCAAACCGGCTTTAATCTGACCCCTACATATTAGAGAAAAAATTAATTAATATAAAGTATCGTAAATTGGCTAATTGTTAAAGCAGAGAAAGCCAGAAAAAAACAACTATTAAATAAAATGAAATTGTGCCAAAAATGGGATATAGTTCCTGAAGACCATTAATAAAAAAAATTTAAATAAAAAAACAAAACAAAAATATTAAAATATCAATCACTTAAATCATTCAAAAAATATGTTTTTCGTATTTTCTAACGGAAAGTTCTCTAAAGATAGAGAGCCCAAAAAATTATGTTGTTCCAATTTTAAATAAATGAATTGTTTTGTTGATGAATTATTTGATATTTGAATATGATCAAAGAAAAGTATTAATAATTTATTTACTGAAAAGTGATCTCAGCCATTTTCACTACTTACTAATTAATAATATTCAAAGTAAATTGGATTTTAACAAACGTTTTAAGCTTGATTTTGTAAAAGACTAGCAAGAGGGCTGGATGTAGCAGGCCTTGCAGCTAGTCAAGGGCGACTGACCCCAACCCACGAACCCCACCCTCACCCCGCACTCCTACCCACCACACCCCCGAAACCCACTCAGCACCCCCCAACGCCCGGACCATGCCCAACCTCTGCCTGCCTGCGAGTATTCATCTAGCCAGACAAATCCCTACTCTTCCTTGTCAGAACATTTAATCGAGATACAAACTCTCTAATTACTGTTTTCTCTAGGTTTACAAGTAGGTTTTTTTGTCTTTTTTGTGTCGGTTTTTTCAGGTAACCTCGCCATAAACATTATGAATATTAAAAGTAAAAACTTTTTCAAGACTGTGTATTGTCTCATCAAATATGCTATGAACAAAATCTAATAACATAATCTAAAACAGGCTTTCAAAACATTATTTTAGTAATCCGACAAGCAATTTAAATTACATTGTTATCTAACCGCGTTTCCAAATTTTTAACCTCGGTCATCATACAGAGAATCAATGTTTCCATAATGCAAACAGCACATGTTTTCATGACATGTAAATAAATGAAAATATGGTGTAAATTCATCCCTTCAGGGGAAGCTACCCTTTCCTAACATGTCGGTGATTCATATTTTCTTAGTATTTACTAAGCGTTGTGAAGAGATTTGGATAAAATCCAACAACCGAGATTAAGCAAAGATATACAAAAAATACTGCACTTCTCCTTTTTTTCAACCGGTAATTGAAATTGGGCGGTGTGAATATATAAAAAAAATTAAATTAACAAGAAGAAAACCCAATTAAAATTTAATTAAAACAAATAAATAAATAAACGAAAAAATAGTAAATATACAAAATTTAATTATATATATAATATTAAATATGTGAAAATGAAAAAAGTGGAAAATGAAATTTTTATTTTTAATTTCCATTTACCTAATTAGCATGGTCGTAATTGAGTTAATTTATAAATAATAAAATTAATAAAAAAATATTAATAAGGAAGCTTAGCGGATTTATTAGCCCATTTCCATTTTACCTAACGGAGAACAAACCAACCCTAAACGTAATGAAAAGAAAATATTAGCGGTTGTAATGCAACCACATAACTTTGCCTTACCCTTGTATATTAACAAACCATTAGTAAATTAATAAAAATAACTTTGTATATTTTTTCGAAAAAAGCACAAAAAAGTGGTCGGAATATGAACACATGGGGGTTTTGTATGTAAATTTTTCAAACATAAAAATTCTCATATAGACAAATAATTTTTATTAAACTTCAAGTATGGTAAAAGGTAAGCACAATAAAACTTGAGTAAGATACGAGGTAGGTTTCACAAATTTTTTTTTCTGAAACCTATCTCGTATCTTACTCAAGTTTTATTATTATATTAAAATGTTTCACCTAGAACCAACACCGAACTCCTTAAAAGTTAATGGTAAAAGGTCGTCATTTCTTTAATGTATGTCCGAGAATCCCGATTCGTCCGTGGTTTGAAAACTTCAATCTTCGTCGAAAACTGAAAAGTTCACATTATATGACTTAGTTGAAAGGTATGTCGCAAAGTAAATGCTTTTTTAAAAGTAACAAAGAATAGATGGTAAATGGAGGGACTGGGATGGGCTAATCAGATGGGATATCCCAGTCCTCCATTTACTATCTACCGCTAGTTAGTGGTAAAAGCATTTACTTTGCGACATACAACAGGCTCCTTAGACTAGGCATGCAACAACACCTTGCATACCTACACAAAATCGGTCAGAGAGATAATTCTTACTACTCTTGTATCCCATTTCTATTGGTGATATTAACCACGTCCTTCTGGGATGTGATACACACGGTCACAAAATTGATCGTTTATACCTCAATATTAAAGGAAAAAATGATTTTCCTACATGCGCAGAGAACCTATTCGTATCTCTAGGCCAAGAGGGCCAATTGTAGACTCCTTTATTAAACATATAGCATCCATTGGCTTCCAACTATAATCCAATGATTTTATTTATTTATTTAGTTATTTTATTTTGCTTTAGTTTGTTTTATTTTTTATTTTATATTATTTTATTTTATTTTATTTGGTTATACAACTATTCTTCGTGAATCTGTGACGACTGGCTAAATGGGCATCTAGTTCCCGAGGCCAAGGGAAAAAAGTATAGATTGTGACAAAATTATAATATTCTTGTTAAATTCTAATAAAAAAAAATTATTGTTTGAGCAATTTTTCAGAATGGCGAAAAAATCTGACCATATGAAATAGAATTTTTTGTAAATAAAACAAAATGAAAATGAAAAAAAAATCGGGAACAGGGGAAGGAATGAAGTGATAACTATATAATTAAAATTTTTAAAATTATTTCCTTGAGATTTTTTAAAAATGTTTCAAATTTTAAGTGTAGCTACCACAACACTCTGACAGGCCGGCTATGGATTTAATGCTCTATTTTGCGCTCAGGAGAACCATAAGCGCATATTTTTGATATTATACTAAAATCCAAAAATACTATCATATACGTCTAGTTAGTACCTATTGAAAAAGTAAAAGAAAAAATACCGATTAGAATTAAAATATTTTAAACAGGTCTGTTATTTTAATATCTTCTTCAACTATTTGATTACTTAAGACAAATTAAAAAAATTAAAAAACACGTGGTAGTTGCCTGTAGAGTGATGGGTAGGGAATGTAACAAGCTAATGTAATAAATGTATGCTTTTTTATTAATACCCCTAGACAGCAAGGGTGCGGGGGCGGTAATAAATATCGTATATGGGAATGCTTGCTCCTTCTTTTCACTCCAAAAGGGCTTAAAGAATAGGGCATAGACATTAAAGCCCAACCGCCCTCTTTTATTTATATTCAGGAAGATTTATTTTTTAATATATCGGCTCAAGGGCAGAGATAGATAGATAGATATATGATAATAAATAAAGATAGAAGCGTAAAGAGGGAGAGAGTAAAAGGAGAGGGGGGAAAATCTTCCAAAATTCATAAATATTCATATTTTTTTAAAGTCTTTCACTATGCATATTATAAAAAAAGGAGCAAGTATTTTTTAATCAAACAGTCATCCCCGCAAAACGGAGACAGAATGAGAAGAGGGTGATGAAAGAAGATAGAGAAAGGTTTCACTGTTGGAGGAAAAGCTCACAATGGGGGTAGAAACATATTCGTTCCATAGTAAACAGAGAGCAAATGAAAACAAAATAAAAAATTAGAAGGTAAAGTTAAAAAATTTTAAAAGACCACGGGTCCATTTTCTTAATAAGCTATTGAAAATGTTTGCTTTAATTTAATTAAATAGTTAAATTTTTCAATTTTATTATATAATAATGGCTGTAAAATTAAAAATTCCGTGTTTGCTCAAGACCACACGACAAAAGTGATAACTTATATGGCATTTATAATTCTAATATTCTAAAATTATTTTTTGAAAAGGGAATAATTAATATATTTTCCGACAATGACTGAACTGGTACTTGACCACAGCCCAACCGTGACACGTGGTGTGACGCGTGACGCGACACGTGAAGGGACCTGTGACGGCTCTATCTCATTTACAGTCCAGAAAAATAAAAATGTACATGAGAGCCAAAATTAAAATATAAGATATTAATGTGAGCTTAGAGCTAATGCTGCAGCGCCATCGGTGACTAAACACAGACCCCAACCATGACGCAAGACGTGTGATGCGTGACGGATCAACTTCACGTCGCCGCTACAAAATAAAAAAGTGACCAAGGCGCGCCAAAAGAAGTTATCACTTCAAAAATGGTTAAAAAACAACTAATTAATAAGAGATCAGGCTGGCTGCGTGGGTAACCTACATGCTCTCTAATCGAGCTAGCGCGGGTTCAAGCACGACTCGCTGCAAAACCGGCTTTAATCTGACCCCTACATATTAGAGAAAATTAATTAATATAAAGTATCGTAAATTGGCTAATTGTTAAAGCAGAGAAAGCCAGAAAAAACAACTTATTAAATAAAATGAAATTGTGGCCAAAATGGGATATAGTTCCTGAAGACCATTAATAAAAAATTTAAATAAAAAAAAAACAAAACAAAAATATTAAAATATCAATCACTTAAATCATTCAAAAAATATGTTTTCTGTATTTTCTAACGGAAAGTTCTAAAGATAGAGAGCCCAAAAAATTATGTTGTTCCAATTTTAAATAAATGAATTGTTTTGGTTGGATGAATTATTTGATATTTGAATATGATCAAAGAAAGTATTAATAATTTATTTACTGAAAAAGTGATCTCAGCCATTTTCACTACTTACTAATTAATAATATTCAAAGTAAATTGATTTTAAACAAACGTTTTAAGCTTGATTTTATAAAAGACTAGCAAGAGGTCGACGAAGGCGGGCCTTGCAGCTAGTCAGGGGCGACTGACCCCCAACCCACGAACCCCACCCTCACCCCGCACTCCTACCCACCACACCCCCCGAAACCCACTCAGCACCCCCAACCCCCGGACCATGCCCAACCCCCGCCTCCACACCACCACCCCAACACTCCATCCGCGCCCTAACCCACGAACCCCACCCTCACCCCCGAAACCCCTCCAGCACCCCCGCACCATGCAACTGTGCCCAAACCCCGCCCCCACCCCACCACCCACCTCGGACCCCCGAACCCATCCAATGCCCTCCAACCCTGCGCACCCCACCTCCGCTACGCCCCATGGACTCCACCCCGCACCACCCCCTGCACCCCCAACCTACTTCGCCTCACTCCCTCACTCCACCCCCATTCCACCCCGCGCACCCCATGCCCTAACCCATCCCTACCGATTCCACCCCCGCACCCACCCTCAGCACCTTCCAGTTTTTTCATTTCTAGCCTTCTAGTACTTCCCACAGAATATGTATACAAAATTTGATTGAGTTTGCCCAAGAGAAAGAATTTTCATATTTTGACCCTCTCCCCATTTTGTGGTTAGTTTTTGCATTTTTGCCTTTTTCACAGATTATGTATAAAAAATTTGGTTGAGTTTGTTCGCTGGCAAGAATTTACATATTTTTCACCCCCCCCCTTTTGGGTGGTTTTTTGGGGGGAATTTTTTTAAAAAAAATTTGTCAGAAATCACATCCCCCTACAACTTTGCTCATTATAAAAATTTGCCGTAGAGTTAATCGTTTAGGAGTTATTTTATAATTTCATTCTCTTTTGCACCCCCACCCCAAACCCCTTTTGGGGTCAAAACACGTGCCTGTTATATAGCTAAAATCATAAGTTAGAAGACATCTGATACAATTATGAAATTTCATAATAATCCCTTCAGCCGTTTTGACGTGAATCGTGAGCAACTTTTCGCGGAAACCACCGAAACAGACAGACAGACGGGAATTTTATTGAGGGTGTTTCGTTCATAACTTTGCTTGAAACGCGTGCAACTAAAATTTGGCGTGATTTGGACCAATGTACAGACAAAACCTTAATTATATATATATATATATATATATATATAGATTTGTATTTAGGTATTTATATTTATAAAACAATCAAAAGAATTTTTTCAATATTTTTAATAACATTCTATTATGTTTATTTGCTATTACGTTTTCCTAATACAGGAGCAGCCGGATCATTCAGCTAGTGTTTTCATAATACTTAATCTCTCTCTATGTATCTCTGTCCCTTTCATTAGTCCTCTCCTCTTCCTCTTCCTATTTCTCTCTCTCCATTATTCGCACAAACACTTTCTATCAAATCAGCTTATTTTATAATTAATAGGTAAATATTGTTGCTCATTAAAATTTTAATTCAAACCATGCACTGATTATAATCCACATATGATGTGGGATTGTTTTTGTTGCTATTATTTTTATTTTTATTTTATCGAAATTAATTTTGCTAATAAAATATTATGGGAAAAAAGTCAATTATAATTACATGTTTTTATTTAACCTTAAATAATTCCGCTATCTATAATATTATAATTTTTTTGAAATGTAATTTCTCAAACGAGTTTGGGTGACCAATTATTAAACTTTTAGCTCAGGATAGTGGGAATAGCCTAAAGTGAATGTATTATTTTTATTTAATTTTATTTATTTTCTTAGAAAGACAGACTCGTAAGCGTAATAAGTAAGTTATAATGAAATACAGTCTATAAATTATGTAAATTTTAATCAATTTCCGACTTTTTTCTCTCCTTCATGGTATTGAATAGTTATTGATGGGTGAGTATAACTCGTCTCCCATTTGTCTCTCTTTTCAGTTATAGCAACAATATTGTAATCACCGATCAATAACTATTCAATACCCTGAAGAAGGAGAGAAAAAAGTCTCCAAACCGTCGGAAATTGAATAAAATTTAAATAATTTATGTACTGGCTTTCATTATAACCTACTTATTATTTTCATTTATTATATACTAGCTTCAAGGCCCGCCTTCGGCGGGCCTTTTGCTAGCTGCGGGGGCTTCGCCCTCTGGACCCCCACATGGCTGTTTTATTGATGTTTTATACACCTGTAAAAAACACTTTCATATATCAACTCTTGTGAATCAATTGTAATAGATTGATGAAGAGGACAAAGTATATCTCTTTATGAATGAATTTAAAAAATGTATTTTTCCAGCAGAAGACAATATTTTATTGTCCCCTTCTGCTACTCAATTATTCGGCAAAAAGAACCTTTCAACTTAAATCAAAAAAAAGTTTTTGTTTAGTTTATTATTAGATTATAGAAAATTTAGGTTTAATTAAGCTCAAAATAGGTTTTTAATAATTTTAATAGACTAAAATTTCTTAGATTTCAAAACACTATAACAATGGGTTTTCAAATGATTTTGTTTTCTTTAAAGAATTCTACGGGCTAATTGAATTTTGGTTTTAATCTTTAAAATATATTTTTAAAGAAATTCCAGAAAGCTAATGAATTCCTTTCAGTTAGTTTAGTTAGTATAGTTTCAATAATCCTTTATAATTAACTTTGAAATAAATAAATAATATTGAAATGAATGAATGATCGCGATAGCACGTTCAAATATTATTAGTTTTAACCTGTAAACTCCTGATGATGGACTAATAATCCGAAATATATTAAGTTTGTATAAACCTCTTTGAGTTTTATTTCATTCACTGTGAAACTACACACTCTTTACTTTATTAATTAATATCATGTTTCACCTAAAACCTACACCACTTTCTCTAAGTGAAATTAATATATTTATGTCCATCAACTAAACTTTTGCTCGACTGAAAATCGACTATGTGTGCCTAGCCTTATTCTTTTGATTCTTTTTTCAAGAATAAATTTCTGCCTCTAATAAACACAGATCACTTCAATTTCCGTTATTAATCTAGCCTTAGTATCGATCGTTGTTATATTTAGTTTTATTTTATTTCATATATATATATATATATATATATAGATATATATTATTTTAACCCTTTTTATTTCACAACCCATTATATTGAGGCGTCTAGATTGAACAGCCAAAGCGCCATCTAGCCCCAGGCGGTCGAATGGCCAGGAGCCGTGTTGTTTTCTTTTATGGCCTGCAATGTCATGGCCTCCAATCGGGTTCGTCTTGTTGCAATACTCAATTAGAATGATCGGCCGCGGGGGATAAATTGCGCCAATTTATGGGATTCAATTACTTTCGAGTGCGCGGATACTCACTAAAGATGTTGAGCGTTTTGAGACTGAAGGGGAAGTGGGGGACTGAACTCGGCAAAGTGGGGGTTGATTACAACGCCTTCGCTGCTGTTATTGCTTAGATAGACGAAGGTTCAGGTTATACCTTCCTTGCCAATAGCGGCCAGAGGAAAAAAAAGGAAAAAATACAACACGAAAAATACTATCACACTCAAACTTAACTCCGCCTTCCTTATGTTTTCATCCAATATTCTCTCGTTAATAAACTTTTTTATATCTTCTTTAATCCAGAGGATTTAATTTATTTGAAAGTTTTGTTATTAAATGCTACATATACGTATAGAGATTGGCAAAAATTTTCGAAATGAGATTTTGGTACGGTACATCTTCATTTAACCTTAAAGTATCTTTTCTAATTCCTAAGTTATATGGACAATTTAATAAATGTCCCTGAGTTATTCAACGTGTTGATGATGAAATTTTCATTTTTACGAAGTTGAATAGTATCGGCTACTTAGATGCACCGAAACACAAATACATAGTTATACAATTTTTCTTTATAAAAGGATTAGATCACTCATTGTGAAATCAACAAAAAATATTAATATTCCAATGAGATTTTGACTCTTGATTCTGAAATCATCTTCAAGTGCTAAAATACTGTAGATAATATAATAATAAATTCAGTCAAAATATCAATTTGTTAGAATCATAATAATCAACATAATGCTTTTCAAGCACATTGATCTGACTAGACGAAAAAATTCAAAAATACATAGTTAAATCTCAAATGGTTAGAGCTTTGGGATTAACTTACTCAGTTAAATGGGTAAAAGAACTTCTCAATTATTATTATTAATTTTAATAAAATTTTAACTGGCTAATCTAAAGCAAAATTTTAATAGACCGATACAATACGGAAGCTTGTAGAAAGTCTGTACTGGTGATGAAAGTTAGTTATTTCTATAACGTAGAACTGATTATGTTTTGGGCTTGGTAGCTTTAGAAATTGCAAAATAATCTGGAAAATCAAAATCAAATTGTAACCTCTTAAACGGCTCTATCTAATGAGAAATTAAACAAAAGTGTGGACAACGAGGGGTGAACCGCGATTGGAATTAGGTGTACTCGTCTTTGGAATTAAGTGGAATTATTTTGGAATTCAATAGATAATGCCCCTTTATCTATTGTCTTCTTATTGGAAATGAAAGTAGAAGTGGAAGTAGGTGTACACGATATTAGGCCGCGGTTCAACCCTCGGAGGACAATATAGGTATTAATAATGCCCACGGAGCAGGACGCCTGGGTTCAAGCCCGGTTGATTGTCAAAAAAATGATCGGCTATAAACCGACTCGGCTTGGACACCTAATTTATAAATCATTTTCAAATGTTTGTTAAGAAGTCATTATAACAGAGAAATTGAAAGTGAGTGGCTTCTGGTCTTCCGTTTGGGATGAGTTCTCAAGCACTTGATCAACTGCAGTCATAACTTCAATTCAGCTCAATAGTTGTGATATCGTTTAAAGACGAAAATTCGATATCACTACAATTTATGGAAAGGATTTATTTTGAAAAAGTTAGTAATTTCTCCTCGCCCTTTTAGATATTCTTCATTATGTCTGCTTCCCGGGCGGTGGAATTCATCCATTTTTTTCATCTTAGATAATTGCTCAGAAAATAAGTTTGTTTAGTTTATTTTAATCTAGGTCAGCTTAGCATGAGAACATAGTGAGTCTTGAAAAAGTTTTCATTTATTCTCCAATTCCACAATAAAATATGTTTGTTCTTTGACCCGTTTTGATCTTGAGGGTATGTTTCCTTAGTGAATATGTGATCTGTATTAAAGTGACATCAACTATAAGTACATATTATACATAGAAGGAAATTCCTAGACACCTGTTAGTTGAGCGACGATAAGCACCTTATATATTATATAATATATAAGTCTTGTTCTTATTAATTAATATCCGGATGAAAGTGAAAGAGACGAATAGGAGATAGAAAAATAAACAGCTTGCTTGTTACAAGACGTGGGGGAGAGGTGCGGGGGCGGGGGGGGGTCTAAAAGCAAAGGCGGAATTGTTTCGAACATCGTTTTGTGTACCCCCCGTACCACTGCACCGCCCTACCACCGTATCTCCCGCTCACTGCCTCTTTACTACGTACATAAGTTTGTTTAGAAGGGAATTTTAAATAAGATGGTTTCCGACTTTGGAAACTTTAATTAGTCGAGATCTCTCTCTATGAATAATAAATAAATGAACGAGCAGAGAAAGACCGAGACCGAGAAACAAGATGATTTGCTTTCCTTTATAAGATCTAAATATAGTCCTATATATATTCATACAATCCTATTAGTCCTAATGCTAATAATGCTAATACTAGATGATGTAATCGTCTCAATATTAATATACGAAATATTAAAGATTAAATCACTTCGTCTCAAATTAAGAATGATAGGCTATCACAATAATATTCATCAGAAGAGCTCGCTGCGCACAAAGTTGATAATGGCCGGAGCGGGTCGTTGGTAAAAATATGAATTTACTTTTCTTTCAATTTATATTTAATCCTGTCTTCAAATAGAAATAGACCTTTTACTGAATTCAAAATTAAAAATAATATTAACCCTTTTCATTCTAGGGGGTCGGGCTCTACGCGTTCCAAATCTCACTGGTAGAGAATTCCAGGGAACTTGAACGCTCATTCAGAACAGAAAACTATGCCTACATCTCCAGACAGCATCTCCGGATCTTTTTGGGTTACCCCGGGGAAAATTGATAGTTAAGTATTTAAACCGTGAGTTAAGTATGAAAACAGTTAATTAAATATGAAATTAACAAGGTAAGTATGTAAACAGCGAGTTAATTAGGAAAACTGAGAGTTAAGTATTTAAACCGTGGTTAAGTATTTGAACCGTGGTAAAGCACTTGAGCCGTGGTTAAATATTTGAACCGCGATTAAGTATTTGAACAGTGGTTAAGTATGAAAATAGCTAATTAAATTTGAAATCAACAAGGTAAGTATGTAAACAGTGAGTTAATTACGAAAACGAGAAGTTAAGTAAGAAAATTGAGAGTTATGAAAGAAAGCTAAGAGTTAATTATTGATGAGGCAGTCCAAAAAAAAGAAGATATATATTGAAGGAGACAATAATTCCAGCAGAAGACACACTCTTTTATTGTCACCCTCAAAAAGAAGATAATTTATACTATCTTTTTATTTTTATTCAAAAACCGACGTTTCGGAGGCTATTCCCTCCTTCTTCAGGGTTCTTCACTGACTTTTCAAAACCTTGAAGAAGGAGGGAATATCTATCTTCTTTTTTTGGACTGCCTCATCAATATCCACTCAACCTCACTTATCAGTCCGTCTCCAAAAATTACTCCAATCTAAGAGTTAAGTATTTAAACCTTGAGTTAAGTATGAAAACAGCTAATTAAATATGAAATCAACAAGGTATGTATGTAAACAGCGAATTAATTATGAAAACGAGGAGTTAACTAAGAAAATTTAGAGTTAAGGATTTATTTATTTTCTTTAACATAAAATTTTGTCTTTAAAATCTTTAAACGTCTCTATCTCCGTAAATAATAGTCTGAGAGCCTTAAAACAATCGAATTCATAAAATTTTTTAAAAATTTCCTAATTTTTTTTTTAGTTTTTAAAATCTTTAAACGTCTCTATCTCCGTAAATAATGTTCTGAGGGCCTTAAAACAAGGAAATAATATTTTATTTTCAAATTCTTTATAAACCTTACTTGAATTTTCGTAAAAGGAGGAAGAGTCTGAATGAAGAAAAAGCACAATGAGATTCCGATACGTCATCTTTTGGATTAAATTTTCATCGCCATTACGCAAAAATGTAATATCGATTTCATTATATTAACAATTTGAATCAAATCGTGATTTATAAAAAAACTAAAAAAAGCAGAATATAATGGAAAGAAAATAAAGAATGACATATTTATATTGACATTTTCCAAAATTGTAACGTTATTTTACTACCTACTGAAGATCGTCAGCCAGTGCTGATCGAAATTGTATAGTTAATAAATATAAATAAATAAATATTATATTGAATTATTAAATTTATTTTAATAGTTCGACAAGTAAGACTTTAATTTAAGAAAAATAAGTAAGTATTTTTATCTATGGTGACTATAGTAGTTAACGATCCTGATCGACGTAAGTAATAAGGATTTTTCTGATATATGCTCAGGAATTGAATGTAGACGCAGTACTCGGCATCAACAGAACAACTATTAATATTAGTTATATTAATAATTCTATTTTGTTTTATGTGACAATTACCCTATATAAATTTACAATTTACCATATAATTAGTTTTCACTTATATACACGGATACTTACTTATTATCTCTACATTTAAGTAAGAAATGAAACAGTATTCTATAGATTATTTTTCACTCTTGAAATCCTTCGGATTTAAATTGGATTTCCCTTGAGAGAATTCATATCTAACTAAATTTCTATCTTCAATAATAGTAATAATATTAATACTAGCCTGCCCTTGTAATAAGACTTAAAGTCTTAAAGACTAAAGGTTCATCTCATGTTGGTTGTCTCCTTAGGAAATCTCTCTTTGAGCTAACAGAACCACAAATGAATTATTCAATTTAGACCTCACTTCTAATCCAACTATTCATTAATGTGTAGTTTAATATATATTCTTGTAGAGGCTTTAGTGGTGAGATGACATGTGGTTCGGGTATTGAATTTAGTTTTCCATTTTTCTTGCTTAGAAGTGTCTAAATAATAGGGAAAAGCTATTTTTACCCATGATGTTTCTATGACTGTCTTTTTCTCTGCCAGAATTTCAATACCCACTTAACTCAAGAATGAAAGTTCGTAGTAAATTTGTTGTATAGCAAAATGATCGTATTTCCAAAATAAAAAAATAAATAAAGCTGATTAGACTTTGGTCTTTCTAGCTTCAGATACATAACCTAAAATTCTAGTACCGTTCATATGTATAGAGTGGTTAGGAGGCTAAAACGTTTTGTGTGGATTGTCGCGAAAGAATTACCTTAAAAACGTTACAGACAAAAAATTATCAATACATTTACAAATGAGGCATTCAAAAGCAGAGTGGCCCATTCCACTTTTGGTTTTTTATGAGAAATCCAGCAAAATAAAGTTAAATGTTCGAGACAAAAGTGGTACCTGTGCTGTAATCTAGAAGGACGTTTAAAAACAAAGTTTGGACCACTCTATCTATTTAGTTTTATCAAAAACTTACATGAGGTTTATCAGCGAAAATGAGATTTGTGGGTTGGTCTATTCTGCTTTTGAACGCTTTAAATTTACCCAGTCTTTTGTACTCCAATTTAAATTAGTGAATATCAAATAAAAAAAAAAAGAGAAAAATAAAAAAAAAATTATAAAAAAAATAAATAAAACAGACTTCAACAAATTTAAATGCAACAAATAAAATAATAAGAACTCAAAAATCAAATAAAATGCACTAAAAGGTATAAAATGATTATCTAATTTAGTTACAACTAAACTACGAAATATTCACTTTTTCAAGTCGGTGCCAAAAATACACATTTTGTGAATCGAACTCGACGGATCGTTCTTAGTACGATTGGTGGGTAAGCTCGCTTAAATAGTTTGTTTAGCACCGATTCAAAAAGTGATTTCATATTAATATTTCGTCGTTTAGTTGTAACTAAATTAGATAATTATTTTATACCTTTTAGTGCATTTTATTTGATTTTTGAGTTCTTATTATTTTATTTTTTGTTGTATTTAATTTTTTTGAAGTCTGTTTTATTTATTTTTTTTTAAATTATTTTTATTTTTCTCTTTTTAGTGATGTTATTAATAGTGACTTAATAACTTTTAAGGAGTTAGGTGTTGATTCTAGGTGAAACATTTTAATATAATAATAAAACTTGAGCAAGATTCGAGGCAGGTTTCACAAAAAAGAAATAAAACAAAATTGAGTTTTGAATCCGATATATTTCGGGGGTGAGCCCATCATCGGGAGTCAAAGTAAACTTATTATCAGTTTAATTTGACTCCTGATGATGGGCTCACCCGCGAAATATATCGAATTCAAAATTCAATTTTGTTTTATTTCTTTTTTGTGAAACCTACCTCGAATCTTGCTCAAGTTTTATTATTATAATAGTGAATTAAGATAATCTCTTACATGCATCTTGTAAGGGAAAGCGTTGGGCGAATGAATCAGAAAATGATTTTTAAATGAACGTGTTAAGATTGTTTTTTTTTTTTATAAAAGATTTTATTTAATATAATTTCGATTATTTCCTCATAAGAATTGGAGATTTCCGTTATTTCGTCATTGATTATATCATCAAAACTTGACCAAATTAATATGGGACCACCCCTAAGGTACCCCCTTTCCAATAAAAGAAGAAACATTGAAATCGGTCCATCAACAGAGAAGTTATGCCTGAACATACTTATCAAGAAAGGTAAAATACCAATGAAAAAGAACGGGACCAATCGGGTACTAGACTGAACCCAATGCAAAAAATAATCACCGAAACCGGTTCGTAATTGGCGAAGAAATCAGGTAACATAGACAAAAAAAAATTCAGTCGAATTGATAACCTCCTCCTTTTTGGAAGTCGGTTAAAAAACGTTAGAGTAGTATGACAACACAATAAAGCATTCCATAATTAGGAAAGAAAAATATTGAAGATGTCGTCCAAGCTCACTCTATAAAAAAATCCTATTTTTTTTTTAATAATTTGAAGCTGAAAACACATAAGCAGCTTTCTACTATGAGAAATTATAATAGAAAAATATGGAAAGCTGAACTACGCAACATGATCACTATTAATCATTACTGAGCTGCTTAAGAATTGAGGTGTCGATGGTCAGAATGAAATGTCTGGTGCAAACCTTCACACCTTCTATCTCTTTCTAGCACTTTCTCTCTTTCTCTCCCTCGAGGGCCCTTTCTCTCTCTCTGGTCCCTAATTATTTTATTGTTTTGGAAACAAAGTTTCTCCTTTGGACGGATGCTAATGCTTCTTAATGAATGTCAACAGCACCCCAAACGCAACGCTGTTTATTTATTCAGTACTATAGACGCCTTTTATTATGAAAATTTACACCATTTCTAAAACACGCGACGAATAAAGACATCCATTGCAATTTGCTACTCTTTCTTCTTCGTCTTTTCTCATTTATATTTATTAAAGATATATTTATATTTTCATTGGTAGTCTGAATCTGTGTAGAGTTTTCAAGTGAAAATTTTTCTATTCTACTCTAGTAGTGTAATACAAACTTCTGCTTCACTGAAACACCGACAGATAACATTTGTTTCAGGTGAGGAAATGTAATCCTTTATTGGTCACAGCTATCAATTGGTTATTTATTTGGAGTATGGATAATTATAATACCTTGTAGATTACAAGTTTGGATCTTATTTACTTTTAGTTTTACAATGCTCTGACGGAAAGACATACAGTATATATTGCGACACAAATATAGTCCAGTATTACTTTTGAACGGAACCCTAAAAATAGAGGATTTGATAGTCTAGAAATTATATTCTAATTTGATTTGTCAATATTAAGCACACCTTCAAAACAATATTTAAGTATTTTCCCTAAAATTTATATAGGAAATACCCGAGGGGTGTTCCGCTATTGGAAGTAGGCGTACACCTCTTTGGAAGTATTTTGGAAGTACTTGGAAATATTTAGAAGTACTTGCAAATATTTGGAAGTACTTGGAAATTTAACACTGTTCGAAGCCCCTAAAAACTTAGTAAATTGGACTATATCTAACTTTCTGAGATTTCTCTCGTGATCCCGGCTTCTTTTCCTTCTACTCTGTTCTTTTCACGATGGAGGGGCCAGCCCACACAGGCCTTTAGGGGATGGACCTTCTGGTGTATCTCCTTCTCACATCAATATCATTAAAAAAAAAAATATTTAGAAGTACTTGGAAATATTTGAAATTACTTGGACACATTTGGAATTACTTGGAAATATTTGGAAGTACAAGTGGAAGTAGGTGTACAGCATATTAGGTCGCGGTTCACCCCTCGGATATACCTAAACAAAATATTTTTTGAAGAGTTTTTAGTTGGTTGTTACCTTTTGTGAAGCCTTTGATTTTGATTTCGCTTTCAGGGCTCAGATGAATGTTGAAGACGTCATATAGAGTCTATATAATCATCACGATTTTTTCTCAACGAAAAGAAACCAGTATATAGTCGTAAGCTCATTTTAAACACCACTAATGTACATTATGCGATTTGACTTAGAAGGCATTTCAAGTCTGACCAGGTTCAACAAATAAGCTAGAATGTTCAAAAATTAAAGTCTCTGACTCTGGGTCAAATTTGACATTGTTATAATTTTTTTTTAATCAATCGAATGCAATGATGGCAAACATGAAAGGTAGGTACATTATCAAATACAAGGGAGACTAAAACAAAAAACACCTTGAAAACTATTTCTCTAATATATACCTAGTAGCTATAATTCAAGTCATATGTATATACAGAAGTAAATTCATTCAAAGAAAATCTCTTAGGCATATACTTTTATGACTCAAAAGTACAATATTCGTCCTACAGTAGCGCCAGACTTATAAGCCAGAGCCAGTGGAAGAATTAGGGTAACTTTATGTTTGAATCGGCTTCCGAAATAGAACAGAAAGTTTCGTGGATAATCTTGAATTTCTTAAATTTTCTAACTTCGCCATCGTCTAACGTGAAAGAATCCTACAGCTAATCAATTTGACCAATAAAGGCTCAAGAATACTTATTTATTTTCAAGTTCATAATTAAAAAACCACTCAGTTTAGAAACAAACGATATTATTATTAATTAAAACCCGTGAAGAATTGTATACTATATCAAGTTTTAATTGGTTAATTACTTTTTAAAAAGCTATAGTAAATAACTACCAAGCGCACTGCCTTAGGATCGTAAGTACACGGCTCAAAATTTTCATAGATAGAAAAAATTAAAGGAATATCATACTTGGGAAACAACAATGAATAACTTCTTACTATACGAGGTTTAATACTTGAAGTAAGAAGATAGAGTTAAATGAGAAAAAAAAAGAAAATATTTAATTTAAAATCATTAAAATTTAATTTAAGTATTTCTCTATTTTGAGAACGTTATTTAGGTCAGCATCCCCCGGTTGACATTCACACGTGCTCCATGCATCTAATCCCTAGGGAAAACGTTTTAAATTTATGTTCAGATGTATGTATAATTTAGTCCAGAAGAGGTTCAGATAAATAGTTTTCATACTCTCATATTAAACAACTGAACCTGTATACTACTCCATGATTTTTTAATAAATTTCCTAATGATTTATTAACAATTTTTCTTTTATTGTAGCTTGGTCGATATTCTGCCTATTTTAAGCGCTATTTTACGAGGGCGTATATGTCGTCATTTTTTCATTTACCTCAGGATAAACCATTAAACATTTATCGGAATAATTATTTAGCTATTTGATAGCTTAAGTCATAAAGAAAAACCTTAAATTTTAGAAAAAAAAAAAAAATTGAAAAATATTCTATATCTATGAAAATTGGAGTAATTTTTGGAGACTGTCTGTTAAGTGAAATTGAGTATATATTGATGAGGCAGTCCAAAAAAAGAAGATAATTTATACTATCTTTTTATTCATAAACCGACGTTTCGGAGCCTATTTCCTCCTTCTTCAAGATCTGTAATCAATTATCGTTTTATCAGGAAGGGGATTTGGCTAATTATATATATTTTTATATCAAAATTTGCAAATCATTACTACTTTATAATTCTACTGGAAATGAAATATATAACAATATACTATTGTTACTGTCATTGAAAGAGGAGACAGAGGGGAATGTCGCTTTGAATTTCCTTCTCTGACTTTTCAAAGTGAGTAGAATATTTTTGATTAATAAAACCATAATACCATAAAATTAATTGTTTTTATAAAATTTTTTTTTGTGATTATCTTCTTTGTAATGATGGTCAAATCCCATTTTAATTGATTACAGACCCTGAAGAAGGAGGGAATAGCCTCCGAAACGTCGGTTTATGAATAAAAGATAGTAAAAATTATCTTATTTTTTTGGACTGCCTCATCAATATCCACTCAATTCTATATCTACAATTATTAATCAATTATTAAAAATAAGCTGGAAAATTGCTAGTCGGACCGCGTACTGAACCTTATATGTTGAAGATACTTTATATCAAATTCGATCTTATTTGAAGTTGATAATGAGATAATGAGTGAATTCGTGGAATTTTTCATAATCTTAATAATTTAAGACACACTGAACGCTCATAGGTATAAAACTCTCCTAAATATGGCCACTGGTTCTCCCAGGCCGTCATTTAGTAATTAATTAAATTAAAAAATTATAATTCTTCTTAAAGCGATTTCTGCATGGTTACTTCAAAAATATTTATTTTTTATTTTTGATCCCACATAAAATTCGACCATGCCTAAAATATTATTTTCTTAATATGATTTTGGATTATATGTTTGATCGGAATACTGATAATTAGAAATATTTGGAAATAATATAATAAGTTTTTTAACACTTCAGCATAGTTCATCGATCACTAATGACCTGTTTGAATCTCTTTGTGAGTAAATATTTTAGGTGTTTATACTTAGTATTTCTGAGCCCTAGCTCTTTTTTTTTAAGCCGCCAGCATTCCTTTTGCTCTGATCTACTCAAAACGTTGGAAAGATTAAATGCCAATGACCTTGAAAATATAAAATAATTTGACGAGTTATAATAGAATCTAAATTTTTGAATTTTTTTAAAGCGAAAACTAAGTAATCAGGAATCGCTTGGGCTGTTCCCCTTAAGAAAGCAATAATCTTTCCCCAATAAAAATGTATTGATGTCAACCGTTAAAGTTCCCCAAGCGGTTGGCCATTGATATTAGGGAGGTTAATTGAATTTATGCTACCTTATTAGTAGTATACATTTTGAATAGTTGCCAGCCTCATCGTGATTTTCCCCAATAAACAATTCCCGGAATTGTTATGTTTTCAAAAAATTTCAGTTATCCTAAAACAAACATCATATATATGCCTATAACGAACATGAAAATATGCTCTTTAAAACTTGTTATATCTACTGTAATTTTTCCTTCAGTAATTATAATTTTATAGTATCAGTAACCCGCTAGAAAGGGCCAAATGTTTTACATTTTTATTACAAGTTGAAATGCAGAACGTAGAACAGGAATGTGTCTTCAAGGCGTTGGCCATTAGATATCAGGGATGTTAATTTGTATTGAATTAATGTTGCCTTATTAGTTCTATATATCTTGAATAGATGTCACGTCTATCATGATTTTATTCAATAATCAAAACCCGAAATTTTTATTTTTTCGAAAGACTTCAGTTATCCAAAAACAAACATATATACAGTCGACTATCGATAATTCTAATTTTTCAAAAATTTGGACTCTTCAGCTGTTTTAACTTCGGTAAATCGAAAAAATGCTGTGTATTTTGATACGCTCGATAACTCGAAATCCTTTTCGTAACAAGAGGCTGAAAGAACGTTCTATAATTTCAAATAGGCCACTTTCCCTCTTTATAATTCGAATTTTTTCTAGCTATGTTTACTCCTCATTTTCTGTTTAATTTATCTAATTTTATTTTGTTCTTTTTTGTCGTTTTTATTATTTTTACTTTTTTACTTGAAGCTATATATAAAATTTATGTAAGCTCATATAATATTTTCAAAAATATAATAAAAACTCTTAATAATTCGATTTTTTTTCCTCTTGATAATTAAAACTTCTTGATAATTCGAACTGTGGATTCGAATTCTTCTTGTGGTCCATTGGATTTCGAATTATCGACAGTCGACTGTATATGCCTATAACGAACATGAAAATAAGCCCATTAAAACTTGTTATGTCTACTTTATTTTTACATTATCCAACGCGAAACATGGGTAAAGTATTGTAATCGGTTCTATAATTTCAAATAGGCCACTTTCCCTCTTTATAATTTGAATTTTTCCTAGCTATGTTTACTCCTCACTTTCTGTTTAATTTATCAAATTTTATTTTGTTCTTTTTTGTCGTTTTCATTATTTTTACTTTTTTACTTGAAACTATATATCTCATATATATTTTCAAAAATATAATAAAAACTCTTAATAATTCGATACTTTTTCCTCTTGATAATTCGAACTGTGTATTTGAATTTTTCTTGTAGTCCATTGGATTTCGAATTATCGACAGTCGACTGTATATGCCTATAACGAACATGAAAATAAGCCCTTTAAAACTTGTTATGTCTACTTTATTTTTACTTTATCCAATGTGAAGCATGGGTAAATTATTGTAATCGGTCTCGCATAATATTTCAAAGGACTTTGGATAAAGTGTAGCAACGATCCGTTGCAGTTTATTTCCTCAGTGATTATAATTTCATAGTGTCGGTAACCCTCTAAAAAAGAGACAATTGTTTTAAATTTTCATTACAAGTTGAAATGCAGAAAGTAGGACAGGAGGGCGTCTTCAAGACGTTGAGTGTGTACGTTGGGCTGGTGGGTAGGAAAGGGGATGCTTGTGCAAAAGGGGGCGGTAACATAGCGCAACATGCCCGGGACGGCACATAAACTATAGCCTGGGTGGTGGAGAAGCCGTTAATGTCAAGAACAGCAAGGGATAGGGTTGAGGGTGGTGGACGCGGAAAACACCTCGATGGAGCCATTCCGCACCCACCGACATTGATCCCGTTCCTTCCTAAGCCTTTTCAAAAAGAACAATAAATAAAATTCACTTAGCCTAGAGGGACTTTTTAACATCCTCCATTCGAAAACACACCCTCGATATATTACCTATATATCTATATAAAACTTTTATCTTGTTTAAAACCCTTTTAAGTATCTAATGATTGGGTTTTACATATTTAACACGAATATAGATGTAGCTATATACTTTAGGGATTTAAAATTCCTCTTTCGATTGTCGAAAAATGTTGCCCTAAAGTGATAGATAGATTAGTCTATAGAAGAAATATATATAAAAATTTCAGTTTATTTATTCTTTTAATTGACAATGAAAAAATAAATAACTTTTTTGTTTTATCATTTGGGGGAGAGAAGTTTTATGAACGTGTATAAAATTATTCGTATTTTTGTTTAGTTGGTTCAAAAAGTATCAAAAAGAACTGAAACGATTGTAATAATATAAATTAAAATTGAATGTAATGGAAGGTAGCCCAGGGGTAGTGAGGAAAGAAAAAATTAACACATATCAAATAAGATGTAATTTACTAGAAAATCATAGATCAAAGATGGTGTCATCTATTAATTCTAGATCAAACATGCGTCACTTATTATAACTTTATTGCGGAGGAATATTTTTAATTATAGCGTCAGAGGGGTTGTTTTTCACTCCTCGGGAATCAAACTCTGAAAGTGCCAGTAACAGCAATCCGGGCCACCTGGCTCACCTGGGTGGATACGAACCTCTCTGACATATGCAAACGCGTAAAATATTTTACTCAAAGATTGTTATCTAATTTGTAAAATTTCGCGATATAGTGATTCTAAATTTAAACATATAGCCATGCCATATACTTGGAATAAAGGTGGTTGAGTGTTTCGAATTTTGAAAAATTCAAAATTCGAAGGGCAATGGAATGACTTTTTCCTAATTTAATATGAAAGATATTAATTTGCCGATGGCAATAGATTCAAATTTACTAGAAAATCATAGATCAAAGATGGTATTATCTATTAATTCCGGATGGAGTGGAATATTTTTAATTATATGTCAGAGGGGGTTGTTTTTCACCCTCGGGAATCGTCCCGCGCCAGTAACAGCAATCCGGGCCACCTGGCTCACCTGCGGGATACGAACCTCTCTGACATATGCAAACGCGTAAAATATTTTACTCAAAGATTGTTATCTTAATTTGTAAAATTTCGCGATAGTAGTGATTCTAAATTTAAACATATAGCCATGCCATATAATTTAAATAAAGGTGGTTTGAGTGTTTCGAATTTTGAAAAAATTCAAAAATTGAAGGGCACCGGAATGACTTTTCCTAATTTAATATGAAAGATATTAATTTGCCGATGGTAATAGATTCAAATTTACTAAAAATCATAGATCAAAGATGGTGTCATCTATTAATTCCGATGGAGGGAATATTTAATTATATGTCAGAGGGGTTGTTTTTCACCCCTCGGGAATCGAACCCGGAGTGCCAGTAACAGCAATCCGGGCCACCTGGCTCACCTGCGGACACGAACTTTCTGACATATAACCAAAAATATTTTACTCAAAGATTGTTATCTTAATTTGTAAAATTTCTTATGATATAGTGATTCTAAATTTAAACATATAGCCATGCCATATAATTTAAATAAAGGTGGTTGAGTGTTTCGAATTTTGAAAAAATTCAAAATTCGAAGGGAAATGGAATGACTTTTCCTAATTTAATATGAAAGATATTAATTTGCCGATGGTAATAGATTCAAATTTACTAGAAAATCATATGATTTTCTAGTAAATTTGAATCTATTACCATCGGCAAATTAATATCTTTCATATTAAGATGTAATTTATTGGAATCCTTCCTCCTTTCCTTTCAAACCGAAACGTCGGAAAGGAGGAAGGATTCCAATAAATTACATCTTATTTGATATGTGTTAATTTTTTCTTTCCTCACTACGCCTGGGCTGCCTTCCATTACATTCAATTAAAATTTCTACCAGTCAGTTTCTCTCCAGAGAAAATTTCGTTGCAGAAAAATATAGATTAAAATTCTTCAACTTTTTCGTGTGCCATACTTTACTTTGAGTGTTGGCAACTACTATGGAGAGTATTTTCTTTATAGTACATATTTTCCTGAAGAAATTGTTTACAGAGGAAATTTCGCATTGCCTTCCCTGGATTTGTTGAGGCTTTTTTGTTATGGCGACACGCGATCCTAAATAAAGTCGATTCAAAGTCAAATGCTCTAGCTCTATGGTTTCCAATCTAGGATAGACGCCCCACAGAGGAAGGGGTAAATTCTATCATATTATTTCAGAAAAGTTTTCATTTTATTATATCATATATTATTAATTTGCTATATTTGTACTTGAGACGTTGCCCATATCAAGTGAGAGCACACCAAGATTTATGTACCATTTTGTAATTCATATAATTTTGTATATATTATGATAAAATCCACAACAACTCTGCCTGCGGACAATTTATTTATAAAATTAATTGTGTCGCTAATACTGTAAGATATAATTTTGTAATTAACAAGTTTGGATTTTTTTGTAAAAAAATTTTATTGTAATTTTACATGTGTGCTCTATCGCTTTTTTCAGCTCTTAGGAACTGATGATGGCATTATTTAATTAAAGCCGAAACGTTTTCTATAATTGGGAGTTTTTTATTCAGCAGAGGCTACCCATTGGCTGAATCCCTCTCCATTACTTAATTATATTATTAATATTGTTTGTAACAGTTTCTTAGTGATTTCTTTATTACTACATCAACTAGCCTTTCATTTTTTTATTTTCTCATTTAGGGATGCTTTCTTCTCGTGAATTAAAGTTCACTTTCTGAAGTGAATAAGAATTCTATGCAATAGGGTGATGAGGGGATCAAGATTATAGAAATGCTTAGGTGGTAGCAAAAAAAGGGTTGGGAACCACTGCTCTACAGGCCCCTCAAAATCCAAATTTTATGAAGATTAAATTAAATATTATTTCTGATATTTGTCATGTCTTTATTGAAATTTTATAATTTGATTTTAGTAAATACACAATATATTTCTGCCCATTAATAATTTTTATGAGACTAGTTTAAATAAAAAAAAATAAAAAAATAATAATAAATCAGGATGGATTATCCATGAAAAATTTTGAAAATGAAATTTTCTCTAGTATTTTCTGATGTTTCGGTTTTTGGTTCTGATGTTATTCAAAACAAATTGTTTTGAAATTAAAAAAAAAAAAATGGTTATAATTTTTTCACATTTCTATTTCGGATAATGAACTTATTTTCGAATGATTTTAAATATAGTTCGAATCAAATTATCCCATCGAATGGTAAAGACCGATGTTAGATTGAATATCAAGACTCAAAAAATAGCTTATTGATGAGTTTCTTTTGAAATTTTAGAAGGGAAGTTCATTTTATTAAAAATTTTATGAATGATTTGTTGTTCTATTATTTCTCATTTATAGCATTTCCAGTCAGTCCTGATTTCCTATTAAAATAATTAAATGAATAAATAAAGTAAAATAAACAAAAAATAAATTTTTTTTTATTCATATACAATTTTTTTTTTTTTTTTTTTGGATTTTCTGGCTTTCTAGCCTTAAGACAATTTTCGATACTACTTATTATTTTTGAAGTGATAACTTCTTTTGGGAGGGTAAACCGCTTCGTTCCGTAACGCGTTACAGCGCCAGTCTGTTCTCTCACAGCGCTATTAATTTTAAGAAATGCTTTTAGTATTTATTGAATATATTTTATAGATAAAATATTTTATGAATAAATAACCTTTCCTTATATTATCAAATTGATATACATAAAATTTAAGTAATAACTTAAGCTTTCCTCAAATTAAACAATTTCAATATTAAATTGTTCAACTTAGATTAGTTTAAGTTATCACTTCTGTCGCGCGTCCCGAGACGCACACATATTTTATTTTTCTAGACTATAACTGTAAGTTTTTTTTTTAATCTGTCTCTACTCCGGGGTCAGATTTTAGCCGGATGCCTCGAGTCGGATTCGAACTCGGGTCCACTTGGTTAGCAGGCTGGCACGCTACCCCTACCCTAACCCCCCACCCACAAAAAATAAATTAAATGAAAAAAATATGTACAATAATCAATATAATCTTAACAATATGGAAATAAAGAAAAAAAAGTCAATAAAATAATTTTTAACAAACTAGTCAAACGTAGTTTTACTAAAGTTTTGTTTATTGAAGAAAAAAGTAATACTTAGTTATTATTGAATGTTTTTTTGTAGTTAATATAATAGTTTAAACCTGAACATCTTATAACTTAAGTTTTCTTTTTAAAATATATAGGCTGCTTTAAAATTAAGCTCTATAGATGGAAAATTGAAAATAAGGTATAATTTATATGTAGGGGCCCTTAAGCTGCAACACTGGACTCGGAATTTTTTGCTACGAGCAGTTCATTAGTGTTCTTTTGAAAGTAGGTATTGATTTTGATGTGGGATGGACCACAATGATACTGCTTGTTGCATCAGTCTTCTAATATTTTCTTGGAACCCACCAAAGTTGTGAAATATGTTTTTATGTTTATTATTATTACTAACATTATTATTGAGGTTCGATTTAGAATTGGCTCTTCAAATCAAACAATAGAGTGGGGCCAAGTGGTGAGAGAACGAGATAGAGATGAGCATACAAGTGAATTTTTCGTTTAAACTGGATGAGATTCGAGTTTAAAGTGAGGGTGTATGGGTGAGAGAGAAGGAGAGTTAAAAAGAGAGGGAAAAGCATGCATCAGAAACCTCGTTCAATGGGAACACAAAACGCCGAAAAAAAGAGACAGAGACGGTGTTATCGCATTCTAGCCCGCACCCATTCACTGACTATTCGGAAATCAATAACAGAAATTCTGCACATTTCAATTGGAATTGATAGAAAGAGAGAGAGAGAGAGACGTTCATTTGTCTAGTAAATTGTGTTCGTTGTTTCATTAGATTTATTTAAATCCAGCTCATGATAACGGAATCAGCTTAAATTAATCGTCGAAAATTGTTAAAGCAGCTTTAACCAGAATCCATCTTTATGCAGAACAGTTTTTTTCATAATAGTGGAATGAAATTTAGTATGGAGAAGTGATGGAAGGCAACCTAAAACGAAAAATAAAATTCTGAATAAAAGAAATTTATTGGAAGGTCAATTTTACGCTCTTAAAAATCGACATTTTGGAGGACCTTCTCTCCGAAAAGTCTTTGATAAATTTCTTTTATTCGGAATTTTACTTTTCATTTTGGGCTGCCTTCTATCAATTCTCAAATGAAATTCTACCAGCCTGCTCCAAAAGAAAATACTTCTAATATGAAATTTTTATCGGCCGGAACGGTATCTGTGAACTAGGGATGTTACGGAGCTTCGGCTCCGACTCCGATTGATTTTACTCCTCCGGAAGATCGAGAGATTC
The DNA here is from genome assembly GCA_024734495.1 of Forficula auricularia. Taxonomy (NCBI): domain Eukaryota; kingdom Metazoa; phylum Arthropoda; class Insecta; order Dermaptera; family Forficulidae; genus Forficula; species Forficula auricularia. The sequence goes on along the minus strand of JALMQS010000225.1, from coordinate 35,001,691 downwards.
GACCGAGGCCAGTCAGAGCGCGCACCTACAAGTTTGAAATTGTCAGCCGGGGAATCCCGGCCGCGTCTCCCTTTCGTTTGGCTTAATATATGATCCGCTGAGAAATAGACTGGACCGAGATAAATAAAGCTTCTAAGCTAGAATTTACCACTTTTAGAGTCCCTCAAATTGATTTAATATTTTTAATTAAGAATATTTTTCTATTGCTGTATGTTACTTACGTATGGGTATTAATATGTATTTATATTTGACTGATTACTGAATTATATTTCTAATATTTTATTAGACCTGCCCTTAACGGTTAGTTAAATAGATCTCACTTCTACTCCGGCTCCGATAAATCAAATTTAAAATCTCCGGTAAACCTACCTCCGACCATAGAGTAATATAGAGTGGAAGGCTCAATAAGGGGCCAATGTATTTTAGCGTATACGAGTTACAGAGCTCTCTGGCGGTTTGGAATGGGCAATAAAATGATGGGAACCGCTCTCTTTAGCTCTTTTAAAGAATTAACATATAAAAATTAAAGAAATAAATTACAAGTTAATTTTATATAGGGTACTTATATTTTAGGATTTTTAGGTCTTTTGAAAAAAGTATGTTCTTTATCTGATTTTTTGTCGCGAAAGGAACCTTTCCTAAAACATTGACGTCGAGAACTAGCCATTATTAGTAATATTTTAATCTATAAATTTGTTCGTTGGAAAATTTTCTAAATGAACGTTTAGCACAAAGCCTGAATGAATCATTTATCTAAGACAAAGGCTTTGAATGTCCTATGACTATGATTTTTGATTAGCTCTAAAGGACTAAGAATAATGTTCTCCGAGTCCGTAAGATTTTTACTGTGAACAATATTTCTCCCAATAAAGTTGTTTTTGGTTTTGTCTTTTGGCGAGCCCCTCAAGCGATTATTATGGGAATTTGCAATGCATTAGGGGTACTCGAATTGAATAATTAAATATACTTTCTTGAATAGATGTCACCTACAGGTAGTCAATTTGTCAAATAGCGTGAACCTATAGCGACCAACCGACAATTCCAAAATCTGCCTCTGCCTCGAATATAGTTCGAATTTGTTCTTAAATCTAAATTATTATTTATACCATTTAAGTAAATAATATGTAATTATGCACTTTATAATACATCTATATATATCACATATGTATATATCATATATGTAACATATATATTGAGTGATAAAAAAGGTAAAAAAATATTTGTTTTTAAAGGATTTTGAGGACTGAAAAAATTTCATTTTTTTATTTTTAGAGACACTTTGTCAAAGGTTCGGCTCGGCATAGTAGTTGAGAAGGCCGAACACTATATTTCAACCATTAGAGACAATAATCTAAGTAGACTGAGCAATGATTTAACAGAAAAGACGATAAAAATAGCTAGAAATAGCTAGCTACTGAGTATTGAAGGGCAAACAACAAATTGACGGGAGCGCCTGCAAGGTAGACTATTGATTTAATAGGGAGGCGTATTGTATATCTAACTAAAAGGCGAAAACTAATTTTAAGTTTGTATATTTCTATTTTAGGACAGTTAAAAACAATATAATTTACGAACAATAATATTTGATTAGAAGAAAAAAATTCGAATGTACCATTCAACTAAACTGTGACAATTTTAATCCCAAAATTTTAGATAAAAATAACAGAATTTAGAAAAAGTATTAATTAGCTTAAGCCACAAAAATTAATTTGCAGAGCCGATAATATATAATCTGAGATCAATTTAATATTTAATATAATATTTTACTTAATAAGACTCTGGGATATAGAAGTATCACATTTGATATAAAATTATAAATTTTATATAAAATGGAGAAATTAATGTAGAAATTTGAAAAAAATGCCAATTTGAAGTACATTTTAAGATTAAAAACTGTTTTATAAAAACACATTATGAAATTGAATTAGAAAAAATCTCAAATCTTAAAAATTGAAGAGCTTGTCCAAGTTTGAATAAGATATAATAAAATATCTAATTTTGAGATGATTATAGTGAAAGTGCTAGTAGTGATGATTTTAACTGCGGACCAAATGGGAAAAGCGACAAACGGGCAGACAGGCCAACTCACTCGCAATGCAAATAATATGCCTAGACAATTAAGTTGATAAGCCAACATGTTCAGTCATTTTAATTAATGTTGTTAGGCTATTATCATTCATAGCCTTTTATGTATTTATTACTAGAGATATTTATCATTTATATATGTGGGATACTGTAATAGTCGACACGTTATTAATAGATACAAGAATTAAAAAAGGATTGTAAATCTATTTCACTTGTCAATTGGATTAAGTTAAACTTTGTGTAAATACAATATACATTTTATATTTATATCAAATGGAAAACGAAATAAATGAAATAGAGAGAGAATGGTAATCAATTAATTTTTTTATCGATATAGTAATCCAAAATTATTTTTACTTTTTCTTATATAAATATCATAAAATTTTATAGGTGGAAGTAGCATCTCTCTATCGATGTTTTCACACTTTGAGTTTTTCTATCTCCAAGGTTATAGAAATTATAATAATTTTATCACTTCTAAGTGAAAGTAAACGATAGTCTTATTAGTCGGAAATCGAATTTAGATAAAGAAAATAGCCCCAAAAAATTCAATTAGAACTCGAGTTATAACTAAAAAACTAAGACAATTTGTTTTTATCTATGTTTATTATTCTTTATAATCACATATTTTTAGTGTTTTTAGTTCTCGAGTTCTAATTAAAAAACTTTGAAAATCAAAGAGGAAACTGTTTTCTATTATGTCAACAAAATATTTTGATTTTAAATATTGTTCTTTAATATCTAATGGGACTGGAAAATAAGGTCAAAATGGCATTTTTCGTCGTTTTGACTGATAACACTGCTCGACAAAAAAATTTCTCACCATAAACCTAACAATGAATTCCAGTAGAGTTTTATGTGCTGATTATAATGCAATTTCCCGATTTTTTACAACACGTCAAATTTTTCTGATATTATCGGTCAAAATGACGAAAAATGCCATTTTGACCTATTTTTAAATATTAAACTAAAAAAAAGCAATATTTGAAATCAAAATATTTTGTTGACATAATAGAAAACAGTTTCCTCTTTGATTTTCAAATTAGCATTTGTTTTTTTAGAACTCGAGCTATAACTAAAAAACTAAGACTAAATTGTTTATTATCCTTTATAATCAAATAGTTTTAGTTTTTTAGGTATAACTCGAGAGCTAATTGAGCTAAAAACAAGTGGTAATTTGAAAATCAAAGAGGTAGCTGTTTTCTATTACGTTTTTTAAGGGCTTCGAGCAGTGGTAAATTCTCCGTGCGATAAATTAGGTTAAATTTATGTCCTTCTTAATTTTTATTACCAGACCCTATACTTACAGAAAAAATGTCTGGGTATATCCGGGAATCGAACCCGAGACCTCCGGGTTGCCAGCCAGACATGCTGACCATTACACCAAGGAGGCGGACATGTGTTGTAAAAAATCGGAAAATTGCAAGATAATCAGCATATAAACCTATTGGAATCCACTGTTATGACTACGGGTAGAAATTTTTGTTTAATTTTTGTCGAGCAGAGTTATCAGTTAAAACGACCAAAAAGGACATTTTAACCTTATTTTCCAGTCCCATTAGAGATTAAACAACAATATTTGAAATCAAAATATTTTGTTGGCATAATAGAAAACAGTTTCCTCTTTGGCTTTCAAATGACCACTTGTTTTTTAATTATAACTCGAGTCTTAAATATTGCTATTTAATATTTAATAGAACTTGAAAATATGTCAAAATGCCCTTTTTCGTCATTTTGACTGATAGTATCTCAAAACTCTGACGTGTTGTAAAAAAATTGCGAAATTGCATGATAATCAGCGTATAAAACTCTACTGGAATCCATTATTAGGTTTATGAATACAAATTTTTGTCGAGCCGTGTGTTATCATTACTATATTTTTAATAAAGTTACACTGTTAAAGGATAAGTTGAGCCCATCTCTCTCTGTGTGTAGGTCGGAATTGATCTTTTATTTAAGGGCGCTGATGAGGCGCCCGCATTGCTTTAAATTAGTTTATTCAAGACACTCGAAGTCATTAGGAGCAAGTTGGAGGGGCGGCGTCGACGACGACGTCTTCACATTCCTCGAGATAGAGAAACAACGAGTCAGACATCGCATCTTAGCGAGACAATTGAATAATTAAATATTTGTTGCGCATCACGATAACAGGCATAAATAAATGACGGAAGGGAGGAAGGCCGAGAAGCGGAGGATGATGAGACTCTGAATGGCTCCTCTAATTGTATATCAGCACAAGATGTTCAGATCTAATTGAATTTTTAAATGAATTAATTTATATTTAGAAGAAATTAAAAAAAAAAAAACTGTACATGAATTGACGGCCATCTTGAATTCCATTCTGTTCTATATTTTGAGAAAATTTCTACCCTCACATTTCACTATCTTTTACAATTGCTATTACTTAAGGTAGTTCTTCCGCCAAATGGGTATTCTTAGGATTTTTTTGAAATTTAAACAGATTATTATTTAAATACCTCTGCATCGATTTGTGGCAAAACGAAATTTATGAACAATATAGTTCCGGAGATATTAAATTTTAAAAATAGTTTTTCAGACTCTTATACATTGCACTATAAGCGATATCGGAAATTTACATACATATTTAATTATAATTAAGAAACCCTTCTTACCATTTTTATAAAAAACTAAATCAACATTAAACAATAAGCACTACATATTTTAAAACTATTTTGATTCATAGTTACAACACAGTTTCTTAGATAATATGAATAAATAATGAAAAATGTATAAAAAAAATTTACACTAAAAACAATTTGGCAACAGCGCATTTATTTAACCAGCGAAAGATGTATAAAGCCCGCATGCGCTAGATTTTTTCAAAATTATAATTTTTATAAGGTATAACGTAGGCGTTGATTACATTTGATAAAAAATAACAAAACGATTTTTATAGAAATTTTTTAACTTTTAAAATGTATTTTATCTGTTATTTTAATATAAAAATATTCAATCTCTTACAATGGTGCCAGATTTGTCTAGCGAGCACGGGATTGGCTAGAATTGGTACATAAACAGCAAACAGTTTTGGGCTTATGAATTATGAATCCCTATTGTCTGTTCTATATACTCTAGCATTAACTTTTTGCTAGTATTGTCAAAAAATACCTTAACTACAGTTAGAGAGATTATACTTAGCCAAGGCGAGATTGCGACACGCTTATTCTACTCCATTTTCAATCAAATTTTTTTTCTAGACTCGGTGCGTTTTCTTCTTATAAGCTGTTTGAAATTTATTTTTAATTTAAATGATTATTTTTTAATTAAATTTCTTAATTTTAATAAATAATAATATTTTTAGTGCGTTTTAAAATAAAAAATAATAAAAAAATTAAATTAAAAATATGTGAGAGTCCATCTCATGACTTTACCATACAACCAAGTCCTTAATGGCTAACTGTTCAAAATTTGATCCAAATCGGACAAAGAGTTCAAATTTATAAAAACCCTACCCCTAATTTTTGGTCAAGTTTCATCCAAAATCTAATTAGCTCTTAATCTGACTATAAAATATATAATTAGCTAGACGAGTGATTCTCAACCTTTTTATTGTTGCGGCAAACCTTTAACAATTTCAAAATTTGGCGGCACACTAATAATAAGATAAGTTTAAAAGAATTTTACTTACCAATAATACACTGTGTTACTGTGTAAAATAGTTTATGATAATTCTTTTATATGTAAAATAAAATAATATGTACTACAAAGACTTTAATGAGTTATTAATTACAAATTAATTATAAGTATGCGTTTAATGCGAAATTTGAACTTGATGATTTTTGATAATTTGGTTTATATTTGATCGTAAAAATGTTAATGCCACTCTCATATCGTCTTCTAACATTTAAAAGTCTCGATTTTTTCGTTTTTATACTGGTTAAGGTAGTTGTTTCGCGACAATACCAGCCAAAAGTTAATGCTAGAGTATATAGAAGAGACAATAAGGATTCATAGTTCATAAGGCCAAAACTTTTTGCTGTTTATGAACCAAATCTAGCCAATCCCGTGCTCGTTTGATAAATTTGGCACCATTGTAAGAGATTGAATATTTTTAGACATGGCATTAAAATGACAGATAAAATGAGTGATAAAATACATTTTATATTATATCGTTTATATCAGTTCAACTTTCTTTACTAAGTCAAGTGAAACATTCGATTAGAAATAATCATGCTCGAAAATGTTTCTCCTCACATTTCAGACGAAAAAAATTGGCACGTTCCGATGTGGCGATCCACTTGACTTTACCATACGCCCTGGCACCTCTCTTATATTTAATATTTAATAAAATTATTGATAATCATGTAGGGGATAGTTTTTGCATTTTTAAGCTACTGGGGCCCATTGATCATGTAGGTATACAAAATTTGGTTGAGTTTGATACAAGGATCAAGATTTTCATTTCACCCATCCCCCTCCCTCCCTTAATTTTGGGTCGATATGCACCAAAATCTAATCAGCTCTTAATCTCAATGGACCAAAACTACATGTGAAATTTGGTTTTGATATTCACACTAGTTTTTGATCTAGCTCGTCCACAAAAATTTGGTAACGCACAGACCTCTGCACAGACATTCTGACAAAACAATTATTATACTAGATGAAGGAGGAGGTATCAGCCAAAGATGGAATCACTGGGTTCAATAAAACACCTTTAATGAGACGTTTCGGCCTAAATTTTATTTGGCCATCTTCAGTCAATTAGGAGTTATACACAAAATGCGGTACACATATGTGATCGAACCAAGCCTTGTCAAAAATAAAAAATTTTCTTTTAGCTTCATGCGAATTTTTAACGTGCCTGGACCCAAAAGTTTCAGAATGAAACGTCTCATTAAAGGTGTTTTATTGAACCCAGTGATTCCATCTTTGGCTGATACCTCCTCCTTCATCTAGTATAGTTTCATCACAGCCACGAACTCTTACAATAAAACAATTATTATTTCGAAAAAAAGAAGAAAAAAACGCTTTTTTCATGCACGATTACTATACGTGACCATACACCATGTATGGTAAAGTAAAAAAATTATTACCTATCCCCTTTTCCAGAAAAAAAATTAAATTTATATACTTTAAAGAGTAAACTAATAATAATAAAAATAATATGTTTTCAAAAATTTCTATAAAAATCGTTTTGTTACTTTTTATCTAATGTAATCAACGCCTACGTTACATCTTATGAAAATTATAATTTTGAAAAAATCTAGCGCACGCGCGCTTTCCACTTTCTACTTTCTCTTTCGCTGGTTAAATAAATGCGCTGTTGCCAAAATGTTTTTAGTGAGAATTTTTTTTAATACATGTTTCATTATTTATTCCTTATTACCTCAGAAACTATGTTGTAACTATGAATCAAAATTGTCTTAAAATATGTATTGGTTATTGTTTAATGTTGGTTTAATTTTTTATAAAAATTTATAAGAACGGTTTCTTAATTATAATTAAATTTGTATGTATATTTTCCGATATCCCGTATAGTGCAATGTTAAAGAGCCCGAAAAACTCGATTTTTCAAATTAAATATCTCCGGAACTGTATTGTTCATAAATTTCGTTTTGCCACCAGCCGATGCAGAAGTATTTAAATAATAATATATCTAAATTTCAGAAAAATCCTAAGAAAGCGCATTTGGCGGAACAACTACCTTAATGCTGAAAATCCGAATTCCCACAAATAAGATGTAGAAAATTGTAATAATATTTTTAAACCTTTTTTGCTCTTATGGGATAATCGCATCTAATGTTAATCCAAAATGAATTAATTGACTCTTCCGAATGTTTTGAAATTAAATCTCTATTATTAAAAAGCGAAATTAGTTCTTCCTCTTCATTCAAAGTTAATTCATATACAAACGTATCCGTTATCCTAAATGGATTACGAACCCAATCAATATCTAATTTTTGAAATAGTATATAAAATGTATATATTTTTAAAGCTTATTTATTTAGTTTTACATTAAAATATGTGATCTGAATGGCTGAACTGGAAAAAATACTAACTCATTAGATAAAAGTACATACAAAATAATTTTTATTGTTTTCATTTCTAAAATTTGTCGGCACACTTCATGAATTTCGCGGCACAGTGGTTGAGAATCACTGAGCTAGACCGTACACAAAATTAAACAAAATACGCAGACATTTTGACAAAACAATAGATAAACTTACATTTTTCGATGTTCACTATACAAGGTTTATTTGTAGACCGAAACGCCGTGAAAGATAAGTTCTCAAAGGCTACAAAAAAGTTTCTATTAATCTTTTTCTTTAAGTGTCATATCAGGTCTCCCTGACGTTTCGGCACCTCTCCACATATAGCTGTGCTGAGTGTGTTTAGATGTTTTACACAGATATACGGGACCTACTTTTTAACGACGGTTCTGAACGGCTTGTTTGGAGAGGTTGATTAAGCAATTATACTCTTGGTAGTTTGGCATTGCTTTCCAAGAGGAGGCGACTGCAAATAGCTGCTGAGACTCAGTCTCGAACTTCAGGCCAGCAGCCCGACACTCTAACCACTGACCCACTGTCACCCTTTTCTATTAATATCTTCAGTAAAAATTATATTTTCATAGATATTAATTAGTAATTTCGGAAAAAAAAATATTCCTAAATTCAATTTACAGAATAAATTTTGAACGAATATACATATAATCTTATTTGTTTTATCTAAAAAGTTTTCTTAAAAAAATAAGATGATACTTCCTCAAAAATACATGATTCTGTAATGAGAATTCCTTCCTACTAAGGGTATATTTGTTCCTTATATAGTGCGTTTTTCACCCAGAAATTTCATATTTAAAAGACTCAAAATCCAAAGGTTTTTCGAGATGAAAATTCAAAAATTGTGGCACTAAAACAAAATTTCTACTTTCTTCTGTTTTTGAATAATCGTAGGTATCGGAATCGAGACTGAAAGTCATACATGCTTACACTTTTCTTCACGTTTTATATGTTTCTTAGGGCGGATAAAATACTCTTTTAAATGCACAACTCGTGGCCGGTCACTTATATCTCTCAAATCTTTTTTTTTTTACATACTTACCTACTGCCAAATTACGAATACTTCACTACGTGGATATCTGTTTCATATTTTTTTTTCAGCTAAAATCGGTTAAGATCCTTCTATACCTAACGATACGAGTTTTTTTTTCTTCTAATTTTTTGCATTTTTTAACAGAAATAAAGTCCAAATTCTTATTAGTTCTTCGGTTTAGAAATAAACATATATTTTTGAACCATAGTGAACTTTCTACAATTTTCCATTCTTGAGTTATCGTAAATCCAATCAGACAGATATAAAAAAAATCATAATTAAAAATGATTTTTCACTCATGGGAACGTGTTTATTATTAAAAATGTGGTGAATCGGTCATATGTTTACTGAAATATATTTAAATGAACAGTCAAAGGTGTTTTAGCAAATTAATACACGCATCGGAGGAGGGAATTATTTATTCCAACGCAGATATGTAACGTATTTCGGGATTAGAAGATAGGCACAAGAATTACTCCGCGTTGGAATTTTCCCCATTTGATAAGCAAATATTACAAAAATCAAAAAGTTTTAATTAATTATTCATATACTATATATAAGAGCCTAGATTAATTTGTAACAACGCTAAGAGAATGCTGCCTACGGGGAGCGCTGATGCCGTCGGTATATTTGCGGCAAATTTGAAATATAATTGTAATTGTAATTTGAAATGAAAGACTCCAATTGATTTTAAATTAAGAAACATTAAATATATCTATTGATAATTATTCCTCCCCCTCCCCTCACCACTCAAAAATTAAATATTCAATTCACTTTTCTTTGCGCACAGAAAAATAAATTAATCACATCTTATTTGATTTATATTTTATATATTATTTATTTATTTTTTAATAATTTGTCACTTTTTTATAATTTTTTAAATATCTAAAATTTGTTATCCTTATTTTTGGATTTTTAAAAAATTGAACGACTTAAGACACGCATGCCCATATGAGATTCTCATACTCAATAGTGGATGGAGCAGCCTATCATACAAATAACATCTGACATCTCTTTTAAATATTTGGAGCCTTATATCGATTATCGATCCCAAATTTAAAAAAAAAAAATGGTATAATATAATTCTCCTCCTCACACGATCCCACTTATTTAAATAAATCTATTTCCACTCAAAAAATATCACAATGCTGTAGATTATAAAAAAAAAAATACTTCCAGATTCATATCTAGAGCCTCATTTCTGTAGCTATGTCAGGACGAAAATGAGGCGAAATTTTTAAGAGACTATGTATTTTCGGGAGTTTACAGGTATACATTTGGAGTGTGGTGTTTTAATTAAGAGGAATACAATTTTGGACCGAGACGCCGCCCGTCAGGGCACCAGCCCGGAGGGCCGAGCTTCGAGGGCGTGCCGAAGGCACGCACAAAAAGCTCGTTTGTAAATATTTATTTAAGTAAATGTAGTGATAGTGTAGCATTTTTAAATATAAGTAGATAATTTTAAATTAGATTGTTTTTCAACAATAAAAATAATTATGAATCTTTCTTTTTTTCTTTTTTCTTTTTGTACTCTTACAAATTCAATTTGTTTCACAATAAAAATCAGAATAAACTCTTTCATGTCTTTTCTCACTACTCATGTAATAGGATGAATTTTTTATCTTATTGTTAAACCTTAAAGTTAAAGAGATTTTGACAAAGTAAATAAATAAAGGTTTCTCCCAGGGGCTCAGTAATCTGGTGAGTAAGGGATCCGAGTTGAGTGTAGCCTTACTTCTATATCTAGATCTAGGCCATGTTGCAATGCATTCGTTCTTTCTTTTTCCTTATTCCCTAAGGCCTAGCCCTAGTTGCTGACGCGCCCTCAAGCAATTCTGACTATTATCAATAATACTCCTAAAGGATTCGGGATTAATGATAAGGATGCGTAACCTATTACTCAAGATTGACTAGTAAACAGAATAGAAAAATTAAAAAATAATTTTTATAAAAAAAATAAAACCGACTTCATAAAACTTAAATGCAACAAATAAAATTATAATAACTTAAAAATAAAATAAAATCCACTAAAAGTTATAAAATAATTATCTTATTTAGTTACAAATAAACGACGAAATATTAACATGAAATCACTTTTTGAAGTCGGTGCCAAACAAACTATACCTATAAGCGAGCGTACCCGCCAAACGTACTAAGTAAGATCCATCAAGAGCGATTCATAAAATGTATATGTTTGGCACCGACTTCAAAAAGTGATTTCATGTTAATATTTCGTCGTTTAGTTGTAACTAAGTAAGATAATTATTTTATACCTTTTAGTGGATTTTATTTTATTTTTGAGTTATTATTATTTTATTTGTTGCATTTAATTTTTTTGAAGTCGGTTTTATTTTTTTTTATAAAAATTATTTTTTAAAAAGAACCGTGTTTGGTGGCCCTATTTTATTTAAATTGAATTGGCTAAGGGGCCAGTAAGGGGAAAATAAAAAGTTGAAGCATATACTTGTGTGCATTGCTTCTGTGTATGTATAATGAAGGCAGGTCGAAAGACAGTATTTGAGATTGTTCTGTTGGAATAACTTGATTTACCAGTGTAATGATTCTTAATGTAAAACGTCTGCTGGAAATAGATTTTACGTGTTTTTGTGACTTGGGTGAGTAGTATATAATCCTCATTTCCACCCTTTAAAAATTTATTATAAATGTTAAAACAAAAAATTAAAACATGCAATGATCTTTTCCAGTTGACGTGCACTGATGAAGAGCAGCGGTATAGCGCTCGAAACGTAAAAATATCGATTACGTCTGCCCAAAATAAAGTAACAAATAGAAGTTGACTTTTATTTCAACTTTTTATTTTCCCCTTACTGGCCCCTTAGCCAATTCAATTTAAAAAAAATTATTTTTATTTTTCTCTTTTTAGTGATGTTATTAATAGTGACTTAATATAATACTTTGCATGCATCTCGTAAGAGAAAGCGTCAGGCGAATGAATCAGAAAATAATAATAAAATCCAATTCATAAATATAGAAATTATCTCGAAACGTTTGCGGGTTTTAAATGAATGTTATAAGATTTTTTTTTATTAAAGATTTTATTTATCATAATTTCGATTATTTGCTCATAAGAATTGGAGATTTGCGTTATTTCGTCGTTGATCATATCATCAGAACTTGACCAAATTAATATGGCACCATCCCTAAGATACCCCCTTTCCAATAAAAAAAGAATCATCGAAATCGGTTCATAAACCAAGAATTTAGGCCTGAACAAACCTAACAAAAAAGATCTAATACCAATAAAAAAAAAACGGAAACAATCGGAAGCTATACTGAACCCAAAAAAAATTCAAAATCGGTTCACAATTGGTGGAGATATGAAGTAACATAGACAAAAAAAAATTCAGTCGAATAGAGAACCTCCTCCTTTTTTGAAGTCGGTTAAAAAAAAGTTTTGTCTAGAGGTATAGATGAAAAATATTTTTTATTTTTATTTTAAAAGCAACAGCTCTGCTACTCTAGACCTATCAGTTTGGTAGTGGACAAGTCGCTTTAAATCTTTTCAAACAAATTTATATAATCTTTTTCAATTCCATTCAAATTTGAAATTTATTAAAAAATAATATGGAATTTGTTATGAATACAAAAAATAAAATAATTTGAATGTATTTTTGAAAATGAGGAAAACCTATAGGTCAAGCAGAAATACTTTAAGAATTTTTATAAAAAAATTTTAAAAAGTATTAACTCTTGACTTAATTGAACCAAACCCTTGCTCAGACAACAACTATTTCAAGTTTTAAATTCCATTTTCTGAGATTTTCTGCTTTAACATAATATTACGTAGAGACTCAGGCGCGAGATTATAATCTTATTGAAGCCAGGAGACCTCAAAAATTGTATCTCCAGTGAATTTTTGAAGCCACCTTCAATTTTACTGTACCAATGTAAGGGATAGTTTTAAAAAATAAAGTAGCCTTTCGGTAATTTATAAACCTCCCTTCCTAGAAAATAAACTTGCTTTACTATTTTTACTCGATAAGCTCGAGAGGTAAAACATTTTCAAACATATTTTTTTTCTGTTTGTGTTTCTGTCGGTATGTATGTCTGGATTCCGATAGCCACGATAACCCAAGAATCAAAACTAATAGAAAGTTCGTTCTGATACCAAATTGTTTGTTTTCCAAAACAAAGACTGAATATATTAAAGATATTCTACTATTTTATTTGTGAATCCTACCTAGTAATTTATATTTTTAAATTTAAATTTAAATTTTATTAAACGTTTCTCCTAGAACCTATAACATTCTCCCTGAACATTCTAGCTTTAGAGATTCCAGTAAATTCCGATAGCCACGTCAATCCAAGAACCAAAACTCGTAGAAAGTTCGTTCTGATGCCAAACTGTTTGTTTTCCAAAACAAAGAACTGATTAGATTAAAAACATTCTAGTATTTTATTTGTGAATCCTACCTAGTAATTCTTCAATTTAAATTTACATTTTATTAAATATGTTTCACCTAGAACAGGACTGTCCAGCCCGAGGCACGTTGGGTACATGCGGCCCAGCACTGCAATGAGTGTGGCCCAACATAAAATTATAAACTTCCTTAAAACATTGAGATTTATAGGTAGAGATATATTTATTCCCTTTTTCGAAATATGGATGTACATTTGAACAATACGTGAAGCTTTTTTCAAGAATAAAATTCAATAATTCATGCTACGTCACTAACCAAGTCTATATTTATATCACTCTAATGGGGGGTCGGGTAGGCTAGGCGGTAGCATGTCAGCCAGCTAACCAAGAGGACCCGAGTTCGAATCCGGCTCGAGGCATCCGGCTAAAATCTGACCCCCGAGGTAGAGACAAATTTAAAAATAAAAATAAATAGTATCGTAAATGGCTTATGGCTACCATGGTCGAAAAGCAAAAAAAAAAAAAAAAAAAAAAAATATCATTCTAATACAAGGAGACAAGGAATTGGGATTTTCTAGAACAATCACAATTAATTGATAATTTCTCCGCTGCACTAAAACTTGTCAGGACTTATCTTTTAGATATTTACACGTTCTTACATGTCAATAGATATAGGATAGACAGGGATTATTATATCCGTGACCATTTTAAAAAATAAATTGTCATTCCTCATATCCTACTTTAATCCCATTCGATTTAAACCAGGGCTGTCCAACCCGAGGGCCAATATAAAGTCATAAAATTCCTTAAAACTGTGATATTTACATTTAGATACTGGAAAACATACAACAATTTGGCCTGATAATTTTTTTTCTTTAAAATAATAAATCTGAAAATCTACTGTGGAGTTTTCGAAAAATAAAAGGTTTACTTTTAAATTTTGAATCTGGAACTAGATTTCAAGATTTCTGAAATAATAATCATCATTTTGGTCTATTTTCGACTCCATTTCCATTAGAAATAAATTTTCTACTTCCAAAATTTCTGATTGAATGTTCTAGAACAACAATTAGATACCGATCTGATAGAAAAATTGAATATTGTCTCTTTATTAGAGTTTTATATTAATTATCTAGCCAGTAAAAAATATAAACAAATACTAATATATAATATTTATTTTTTAAGTATGTAGGTATGTATTTACATATTATACGAGAAGATATTTTCAAGTATAAAATTTACAAAAAGTAAAATTAGAAGCTCACTATGAAAAAATAATTAACTTCTTATTTCAACATATTTTAACTATGTTTTTTGAATAACAAATATAAATAGAATTATAATATTTTACCTGAGGTCCGAGACAATTTTTTTCTTCAAATGTGGCCAGTGTAAGCCAAAAGATTGGACACCCCCGAGGGGTGAACCACGATTGGAATTAGGTGTACACCGTCTTTGGAATTATTTGGAATTACTTTGGAATTCATTAGATAATCTATTGTCATCTATTGTCTTCTACATGGAAATAAAAGTGGAAGTGGAAGTAGGTGTACACGAATTTAGGTCGCGGTTCACCCCTCGGACACCCCTATCTTAGAACCTACACCAATTTCCCTGAACATTTTAGCTTTAAAGATTCCAGTTAAAAAAAATACAGAAAAAATAGAACTACAGCACCTATCAAATTGTTGTAACAAATGAGTTGAAATTCGTCGTCCTGAAGTGTATTAAAATTTCCTGCAAATTTCAGTTTACTAGATGAAATAATTCGCTGACCTTAAATTGTCATATCGCAAAAATTTACTGACAGAATTCTGAATTGTAAAAAAGTTTCCATTTTTACTTCCATTTGATCAATAATTTTAAAAAAATGAAATAAAAAAATAAAATAAAAAATACTGTCGATTTATTGGAAATTGCCTATACGCTTTCATTCTCCTTTTAAGTCAAGGTCAGAGAGCAAGCAGAAAGAACTGCTAGAAAGTAAAATATAATATTTTAAGATTTTTATATACATTTTTTTGGATTTTTTGTTTCGTATAGCATAAAGGGTGAAATAGCCTAGGTCCTTTATATCCTCGCGGGGTGGTACCATACATTGGTAGAATGGTGAGATGGAAACCATTTGGAGCCGGCACAAATGAAAGGTCCATTTTATCGAGGTCGACCGACCACTTCTCTTTGCCAACCAAACCCAATCTCATATGTTTTCACAAGTTGCCTTTTACATTGCAGATATTATATGAATTTTTTAACACTTTGCTTTATATATCTATACTTTTATATAGGTTATATATTTTTTTTTTTTTAAATTAGGGTAGACTAAATGAAATTTACTTCCTCTATATATTTTAGGCATATTGTATAAATTGAGTTGAAAAACAAAATAAAAACAAGAAAATTTATTGTAATTTGATTGAAATTTTTGTTATTATTACACCACATAAATAATACTCATTTTATATATTTATGTAAAGAACATGAATTTTGAAAGAGAAGTTTCTGATAACACCAGCTATATAGATTATACATTTCTAATAAGAAAATACCACGTTTCGAATCCTATTTCTGGAGTAGTTTTCAAGTGCTATGAGAGAAATCTGTTGATAAACCGAGAAATTAATTGAAAAGTTTTTATTTTGCCGAGAGTAGCAGAGTTGTTGATTCAAATATGTATATGTAGATATATAAGTATAAAAGTGAGACGTACCAGAATACAAAAGGAGTAAATTATTATTATAATTATTATTTTTGTTTTTTAAATTCTAACTGGCTTTCGGCTAAGTAAAAGCAAAAAAATTTTCAATATCCACGCGATAGTGACCCCATGAAAAATAATAATTATAATTAAAAAAGACTGATGATGAAGGCCAAGCCAAGTAAATAATAAATAATAAATAATATATATTTGATATATATATATGTGTATGTTTATTTGAATCAAGCAGAGGACAACCTCATTGTTTCTCTTTATGAGAAATTAATACATAAGAAATATATAAATTTGAGAATTTCTTCTTTTTCATTGCTTGGTTATACACACCCCAGTGGCCTTTGAAGTGTTTTTTGGAAGCTGGGAAGTTTTTTACAGAATGGTCTTGTTAGTCCCATATCCAACCCCTTTTAGTCGCCTTCTACGACAAGCAGGGGATACTGTGGACCTATTCTACCCCCAGTCCACAGGGGAATTTGAAATCTAGAGCAAATAGTGATGACTTTTGAAATACTCAGTACTACACTCTTTACAAATTTCTGTGACTTTAACACTCTTTGTAAGAAGATGGTTTCAGCGATAGAGCTGAAACTTGGTTAAAAAGTTAACTTTATTAATACCATCAATACATATGAGTTAAATTTAAGATCAATATCTATACAATTTTAAAAGCTCTGAGTATAACTATTTTTTTCTGGATCTCTTTCTTTTTCATTTACAAGTTTTGAAGTTGACAGCACAAAATCTACCAAGCGAAATTCGTCCGTGCTTAATGACATTCTTTTTAACTCATCTAGTCCAAACGGGACTGCGATTGTTTGGAAATCTGATAAATGTGAAGGAAAATATATTTCCATAAACTCAAGATAATTCGAGAACGTAAGATTGCCGAAAGCTCGTTCTGGTTCAAAATATTGTTAATTTTAAAAACGCAAAAATGATTAGATTTTGCACTTTATAGTACTGACTAGAAGTGGGGTTGTTTTCCTGGATCTTTTAGTCGCCTAGCAGGGGCTACTGAGGACTTATTTACTCCCTGTCAGGGAGAATTATGTTTTATTAGTGGTTTATATTTTCCCCTGATTACTGAAATTGAATTGTTATCATAAATAAGTCAATGTACAAAATTAAAAGAAAATCAGCCTGTTAGAAGTGAGTCAAAATTAGTTTACAAAATTCTATCCAGAATGAAAGAAAACATAGAGACAGTAGGACCATGTTAATTTAAAGCTTGTTAAAAGGACGTAATCGGACAAATATCTAATGCTAAGTTGACTTTCAGCCAAGTTATCGGGAGATGAACAAACCGGCCCTTAAAAAGCAAGGTCAGAAGCATTCCTAAAGTATTTAAATTTCCATTTCTACTCGATCATCTTTTTTTCAAATCCATTGGGTTTTTTGCTTCACTCGTTACACCATTTATCATCTAAATATAATCCCGCCCCATTTCCTAACCCTATCCTTTTATTGCATAGAATGTCATCAATTTGCTTTCGAAATAAAACTTTAGAATTATTAATGGACTTAATGGAATATTTAGTTACGATACTCTCTCTAGTAATAATATATTAATGTGGGTTTGTCATCTATTTATAGGTGAGCTCTTAAAAATTATTTCAGTTGTTTACACGTGTTGGATATTAATAAAACCATATTCTAATAAAAAAGCATAGAATAAATAAATAATATTAAAGTTCAAATATAATTTAAGCTTTTGTTTTAATCATTTATAAAATAAAAATAATTTGTACAAAATTTGAGATCGTTCGGACATCACGGAGAGGTGGGGCCTCTCATTTGGAAATTTGAAATATTTTCACATGAGGAGGGTTGAAGAAAGGAATTTGAGGAAAAAGTGAAACAAATTTCAAGATTGTACAATGTACAGTGTACACACTGGACCTTATTTTTCGACCATGAAATTTTTTCGGGACAGAGGCTCAAATTAGAGATCGATCGGATGTCGCGAAGAGATGCGTCATCTCATTTGGAAATTTGAAATTTTTAGAATTTCGCGCTAATTGGTTAGTATATTTTGTTATATCTATAATCTAACATATTTTTATTTATATTTTCTAAAATTTTAATATTATAAATGGGAATAAAAATATGAACAATTATAACATATTTATGAAATAATTTTGAGGACTGTACATTCGATCAGAAAACTTGCTTCAGGTCATATTTACACTTAGTGATTTGGAATTTCTCTAGAATCTAGCATAAATATTTTTTTTAGTCAAGTTTTAAATTAAGGGTAGTCATCCTTTTTTGGGGATGACGAGTTGATGAAAAAACGTATTTCGGGCATATTTACACTTAGGGCCGGTTGTATGTCGCAAAGTAAATGCTTTTTACCACTAACATAGGGTAGATGGTAAATGGAGAGACTGGAATAGACAATCAGATGCCAGGCACTGTCAGTGCCTGTCATCTGATTGGCTTTGTTAGTGGTAAAAAGCATTTACTTTGCGACATACGGCCCTTAGTGGTTTGGAATTTCTCTAGAATCTAGTATAAATGATTTTTTTAGAGATATTTTAAATTAAGGGTAGTCACAGCCTTTAGGGGATGAAGAGTTGATCAAAAAACTTATTTCAGGCCATATTTATACTTAGGGCCGGTTGCATGTCGCAAAGTAAATGCTTTTTACCACTAACCAAGGTAGATGGTAAATGGAGTGACTGGGATGGCCAATCAGATGACAGACACTGAAAGTTCCTAGTCCCCTAGTGATTTGGAATTGCCCTAGAATAAAGCAGAAATTATTTTTTAAGCGACATTTTAAATTAAGGGTAGTCACCCCCTTTAGGGGATGAAGGGTAGATCAGAAAACTTATTTCAGGTCATATTTTCACTTAGCGATTTGGAATTTCTCTAGAACCCAGTAGAAATAATTTTTTTAGTGAACTTTTAAATTAAGGGTAGTCACCCTTTTTAAAGGATGAAGAGTTGATCAAAAAACCTATTTCAGGCCATATTTATACTTGATGATTTAGAATTGCCCTAAAATAAAGCAGAAATTATTTTTTAGCGATATTTTAAATTAAGGGTAGTCACCCTATTTAAGGGATGAAGGAATCATCAGAAAACCTATTTCGGGCCATTTGTACATTTGTATAGTTAAACATTCAATCTTTTATTTTTATTTTTTCTTAGTTTTATGGCCCTGTCATAAAAATTCCTCTATGAATAGAAATGAATGAATTAGAAAGCGATGAATCATCGATTAGCATAGTGACCTAGAGAAGGAGTAAATACTACACTTTGTTGATCAATATTTCCGAGAAATGAATAAAAATAAAAAAGACCCTTTAATAAAAAATATAAATTCTATTTATGTCATATTATTTCCTAAACTATTGCTCTAATCAAAAAAATGTACATAATCTTTTTTCTAGAGAATTTTATACTCTATAAATTTTATTTGAACAATCTTTTTGTATCATCAATAGATAACGAGATATTTTTGTAAATCTGATTTGTTAAACATTTTTCATGCTATGAAATTTTCACTACTTAGTATAAATATAGATGGGAATTTATAATATTATTCACTACACTTGGCGAGTGGATCACGCTGGGCGGTCATATAATTGAATTCATTCAAAAACTCATTTAAAATCAGTTTTCCAATTTTAATATGGAAGAGTTCAAGTTGCCGATAAAAATACAGTGAAAATTGCTTAATAAGAAACTGAGGAGACCGAAATATTTCTTCATGTTGAAAGATATTGCATTGGATACAAAAAAAATGTATCTGTGCATATTATGTACAATGTATACTCACTTAAATTATGTTGAATTATCTTTATCAGAGAATGGCTTATACCAGACCGATGAAGATTGGCTTAAAGGCCTTGAAAGTTTGATTTCAGCTACATTTTATATACATATAATTGATTTTTTGGGATTATTCTGCGTTTTTAAACAGCACGTTCTGAAGATAAAATGCTTAAAAAATAATCATTTCTTTGTTAGGTAAATTTTCTTTAATATAATATTTTAGAACTAGAACAAACTTTATAACCTTTCATTCTTAATCAACACCTGGCAGTCAAGCAAAAGTTACAGAAAGTTTGTTCTGGTGCCAAAATTCTATATTTGTTTAGTTGAAGTTTAAGCGACTCAAATCCACCCAATATTTTTTTCATAATTTAAACATCTACACTCCTAAGACTGGTTTGAAGCAGCTACCTATTTCCACTCAACTATGTCCAAAGACAACTCTATCACTTTTCTCAAAATCCAATATCTTTCATCAACTGGAGAAAATGGACCAGACTAGTTTTTTCCACTTCGCCCTCTAAATTATCCTTTAGCAATCCTCCCTGACTTAAAGTGTGGTTTATGATTTGAGATTTCAATTTCTTCAGAATATAGTATGGAAAAATTTAACTTTTTCAACCCTTTGTAAATGCTCTTTTTTGGCTATATGATAATTTTTCTGAGCGAATGGTTTGCCTCAGAGAAAAAGCTTATTTTCTGCTTGAACTAAGTAAGAAGAAATTAAAAAAATTCGTCGACAATTGATTATAAATCTTAACATCCAGTCAATTTTGATTATAATGTTTGGAGGGTTTCCATTTTTAAAATTAGTTTCTGCATATTATCATCTCGATTTTTATGTTAGGCTTGTAACAAAGGGTCCTAGAATCGTCTGTTAGATATATTATTGAAAATATTAAAGATAGAACCTATAAAGTTATCTATTAAAAAAGTTTTTTCTATCTATGTTCTAAAATAATTTTTACAGATCTTTAAATCAAAAGATGGAGAGACATTTCAAGGTGGAAACAAATTTACAGACTCTGGGAGCGATTGTGACATCATAATTAAAATTATCAGATAAGATTTTTAATTAGATTTTATTCTAAATTGAAAGTTTTTGCCGAGAGTAGCAGAATTATTATAAATTGAAGAAGACAATAAAAGAGTGTGTTTTCTGCTGAAATTTTAAATTCTTAATTTAATTATTAATTCATGTGAATCAATTGTAATAGACTGATGAAGAGGACAAAGCTCTCGAAACTATAGTCTCCTTATAAAGAAATTAAAAATTTATAATTCCAGCAGAAGACACACTCTTTTATTGTCTCCTTCAATAGATTTTATTCAACGGTACCCCATTTGAGGAAAAGTAGGTAAAAAATATTTTTTCTTCAGCCCTTTTTTGACCCACATTTTTTTTCGATATTGAGAATCATTAATAGAGTAGATTTTTAGATTATTAAACTATATGGAAAATTTAAAATTCCTAGCTTCATTCGAACTATTAAAAATAGTTTTACCAAATATTCCACTGGGGACTACACTTACAGAGTATATCGGCTTTCCATAGTAATAGCCCATGCATGAAGCAAAAAAAAAAGATTAATGGTCCTAGGGTGTAAGTGAAAGAGATAGAAATAGAGAAGTAAAAAATAAAAATTACTCCAAATGTCGAATGAGTGAGAGAGTCTCGTAAAATGGCTGCGAGTTTCCTAATAAATCGCTCATACTTGTAAAACAGGTAAGGTGTTCCAATGAAACCCCCTTCCTTTCTCTTTTGCTGGGTACTCAAGAGGAATCGCTCTTGAAGATTGCCAAAGTTTTATTATAGACGAATGTGTGTGTGTATGGGTGTGGGTGGGTGTATAGGTAGTGGTGGGTTAAGTTAGAGTTTGGAGAATGGGGTAGATATTCGTTGTTCGCTTCTCCCATCACTTGCTATCCAAATTCCCGGGAGTCGAAACGCTGACCTGAGTTGAACGCCAAGTTTTAGACGAAAATCTCACGGGAAATCAGAGAGTAAATAGAGATAAAAGACAAAATAAAATAAAGAACGTTAATTAGCCAACAAGGATTCGATTATTATGCTCCCAAATGGAAATAAAGTTAAACAGTACTAACAGAAAAGTTGTATTTGTAATATATGAAACGTTTTAAAGAATTATATAATTAATATTCATCATTTTACTAATTGTTTGTTCAATCTAGCTGTCCGCCTGTCACCACAGTAATGTATGTAGCTTCTAAGCCAGGAGTGTCAACCTTTTGGCTTACACATTTGAAGTAAAAAATTTGTCTCGGATCGCGGATAAAATATTATAATTCTATTGATATTTGATATTCAAATAAGATAGTTAATAGGTAATTAAGAAATAAGAATTTTATTATTTTTTTAGCTTCAAATTTTACTTTTCGTAAATTTTATACTCGAAAATAGCTTCTCGTATATGTAAATACATACCTACATACTTAGAAAAAGTGATATTATGTATTAGTATTTGTTTATATTTTTTCCTAGCTATATAATTATAATATAAAATTTTATTTTAGAGAAAAAAAAATGTTGTGGTACATATTAATTATGACTTTATATTGGGTCACGGGTTGGACAGCCCTGGTTTAAATCGAATGGGATTGAAGAAGGATATGAGGAATGATAATTTATTTTTGAAAAGGTTCACAGATATAATAATCTCTGACTATTCATTATCTATTCACATGTAAAAACGTGCAAAGGTCTAAAAGACAAGTCCTGACAAGTTTTAGTTCAGGGGAGAAATTATCAATTAATTGTGATTGTTCTAGAAATCCGCAATTCTTTGTCTCCTTGTACTAGAATGTATATATATACTAGCTGCAAGGCCCGCCTTCGGCGGCCCTCTTACTAGCTAGGGGGCTCGCCCCCTGAACCCCACCCCGCGAACCCCACTCTCCCCCTGAAACCCACCCAGAACCCCCACACAAACCACCACCCCAATGTACAGACAAAAACTTAATTTTATATACCAATATAGATAATTTTATTTAAATTGATAACCATTACGACTGTTTTTGTTGGGGGGCGGACATAGATTCATAGAATCATACAGAGGCAGGCACACATGCGCTTTAGTAGTATATGATCTTCTTCTTCGAGTGCCATACCCAAAACGGGTGTCGGCGCCTCTCCACATATACCTGTGCTGAGTGTGTTTAGTTGTTTTACACAGATATACGGGACCTACTTTTTAACGCCGGTTCCGAACGGCTAATTTGGAGAGGTGACTAGGCAATTATACTCTTGGTAGGTTGCCATTACTTTCCAAGAGGAGGCGACTGCAAATATCTATCTGCCGAGACTCGGTCTCGAACCAGCGATCTTCGAGTCACAGACCCGACACTCTACCCACTGACCCACTCTAGCCACTCTTCCACTGACCCACAGTCACCTCTAGTATAGGATACACAGGCACAAATGC
Organism: Forficula auricularia; assembly: GCA_024734495.1. NCBI lineage: Eukaryota > Metazoa > Arthropoda > Insecta > Dermaptera > Forficulidae > Forficula > Forficula auricularia. The sequence goes on along the minus strand of JALMQS010000225.1, from coordinate 34,978,227 downwards.
CCTTTAGTGGCTTCCTAGGTATAGGTACAGACACAGAAAGAAATGCCCTTTAGTACCTTCCAACCCCACCCATGGACCCCCCTGCACCCCATCTCCCACCCTTTGGGGGGACGTACATAGATACATAGGTACAGAGGCAGACACAAATGCCCTTTAGTAGTATAGGATAATGTTAAGATGCAACAATTCCCCCCCCCCCCCCTCTGAGAGCACCTTTGTTTAAATTTATTTATTTGATTTTTCATAACTTTAATTTTATCAATGAGAGTTTATAATTGGAATTAAGGACAAGTTTTTGTGTGATTTTTTTATTTTTCCACCAATGTTTCTTACCTTAGCCGACTTCTACATATAGTCATTGGTAACAGAGACAAAGAAAAATATTATTTTAGAAGAATGTGTGATGTAACTATTTGAAACTCTGAATAAGTCGGCAAAGTCGACGAAACATTGGTGGAAAAATAAAAAAATCACACCAAAACTTGTCCTTAATTCCCAATATAAACTCTCATTGATAAACTTAAAGTTATTAAAAATCAAATAAATAAATATAGACAAGGGTGCTCTCAGAGGGGGGGGGATTGTTCCATTTTAGCATTATATTGCTAAAAATAAAAGCTGTCAAGTCTTATAATATAACTTCAACAAAAGGTAATAAATTTTTTTCTAATTCTTTAGAACTGAATAAAATAGGGGGAGGGGGGTATTTTACATGAAACTGGGGGTAGAGGGTTACTTTTCCACAAAAGAGGAGTTTTTTATTTGTTAACTATTTTATTAAATAAAAATATTACAAATATTTTGAATTAAAGTTGTAATTTGCATTCAAAAGTACTGGTGTCTTATATGTTTAATTTATAATAATAATAATCATCACGCTAAAGTTGAATAAAATTTATATCCGATATTAAAAAGCATTATCACAGCTAATCTAATTATAATATATAAGAAAAAAATATCTCTGTCGCTCTCCATTCATATATTCTATTCTAATTTGAATAGAACGAGTTGCAAATATTCAATTTGTTTTAGGAAATTAAAATGGAACAAGTTTCTTTTTCTGTTCATCGAGGTGTAACGAAGTGAGGGTTTGTGGGGGGTGGAGGGTTGAGGGTTGGGGGCTGAGAGAGTGCCGTGCGGTTTGCCTTCGCTGCCACTAACCACCCTCAACTTTTGGCTGATTAATTATACAACCCGCGGCGACATTGCTCCTGGTCACAGGGAATGGGACCGGAGAATGGGACTTGCCTGTCCCACTGCTGGGTTAAATCGATAGCCAAAAGAGCTCGGGGAGAAGCCATGCATTATGGACATGTCAGCCGCACTGGCATGGCTTATTCATGAATGGGCGCCCAAGGGAATGGGCGACACTCAATGGACAAATTCAATTTTTGCACACCACCTCACCCCTTGGAAAATGTTTAGCAGATTTAGACTCTCTTCTCTTGCTTTCTCCTCTTCTTTGTACAGGCAAATCACCTAAAAGCATCCCTTCCCTCTATTTCAATTTGCTTTTTTGAAAACACCACACCTTGCATTGAAAATTGCATTATTGTGATTTTGTTTTTGATTTTTGATTTTTTTTATGTTTATGTTGTCAAAAAAAAGTGCATAAAATTTTGGATTGTATTTGAGTTTTAAAAAAACTTATTTTACATTCACTTAACAACACAATCCAAGTGAAAGTTATTACATTTACTTTTAAGGGGGCCCACATTTATGGTGTATAAAATTCACTTTCATTTTGTCACTTCTAAGTAAAAGTATAAAAAATAAACAAAAAATGAACTTTTTAGGGTTCTGTTTAAAATTAAAAAAATGGAACCTATTAGTAGCAATGCAATCCCTAATTGAAAAGTTTTTATTTTGTCGAGATTAGCAGAGTTGTTGAATCATAAAGAGAAACAAAGAGGTTGTCCTCTGATAGATGAAAATAAACAGGCAAACACATATATATATATAAACTACTACTACTATAGTTATATAATTAAAGCCATTTTTGAGACAGACTATGCATCATCTAGGGGTAGAAAGTTTACTATTAAACTAAAATTATATATACAATATATTTATATCAATTTACTTTAAGATTGCTTATTTTAATACGCACAAGCGAATTTTAAGTGCATACCAGAAATTAAATTAATCAATCAATAATTCCAGTTCATATTTGCCAAAATAAAATTCAACATGAAAATTTAAAGTTTTCTTTAATATTTTATTGAATTTATTTAACAAAACAGTCTATGTAAAATCTATTTTTATTATTTTTCTGATATAATCTTTTAGTGGGCTTTAATTGAAAAGAATTAGAAATTAAAATAAAAAAATATACATTTTTTATGAACATTTTATGATTTTAATTTTGTGAAATTTGTCCGTTCTAATAAGAATCATGGAAATTATTCAAATTTACGCGGTTCAATTAATTTAAAAATTATTAATTATTACCATATTGTCATTGCTTTTTTCATAATACAGATTTTTAATAGATTTTTGTTTTAAATTGTAAAATCATTCTCGTTCCGGTAGCTGCTTGTCCGCGTACCGGTACTGGTACTCGTACCCAAGGTTGGGAACCACTGGCTTCGATAATAACCTATAGTTCTAATTATTCTATAAAAACTTCTATACAAAAAAGTGACTTTTATAAGATTCCGGGTGCTTTCTCTCTTTTTATTTTATTTTATTTTTCCGAATATAATGTTTTTCCTGGGAATTGGTCCTTTAGATCAGCTTGATAAAATATTAGGCCTCTAAATCTACAAAGCATGAAAGTTTTCAACAACTTTTCGCAGCAAGTGCTTTCCATTGAATATCGTTAATTTAAACTGCGAGTGAAAGAGACAGCAAAAAGAGACAGAGAAATGGAATAAATGTTCATAACTTATAATAAGTGCCAGCTCTTTTCTAAAACTAAAGCTCATTGTGAGTCCCAAGTGATCGAACCTTTAAACCCCCACCATTTCAACCCCCACTCAAAGCCCACCCCTTTTATACACCTCGTTTCATTAATCTTCCGTCTTTTCTAGTATTCCTATAAATAATATTTGTTATGCAATTTATTTTCTTTCTTGATTTATTTGCAAAGAATGTCGATGACATAATTAACACGGGGAAAACTTAGGAAGAAATTAACAGATATAAAAATGAGAAAGGAAATTCACGCTTGTGGAAAAATTGAATAAATTCTCTCACAATAGTCTAGCTCAAGATTAATTAAAATAATATTGTTAAGATAGAGTTTAATTTATTATTATGTTCAAGCGGGACATACAATCACTTGATATAAATATAAGCACTGGAAATCTTGAAAGAAATTAATTAAATTATACTTTTTGTTTATTTTAGGAATTCTTTATAGCTGTAGTTGTATTAATTTATGAAGGGGTTAAAATAAGAGACGTACAGCTTTTATTTATTTCTTTTTTATTTATGAACTTTCGCTAACGTTTCGGCTATTGGTTGTAGCCATCTTCAGAGCGGGAAGCCGAAACGTTAGAGGAAGTTATAAATAAATAAAAGCTGAACGTCTCTTATTATACTTTTTGTGTAGAATTTTATTTCTAAATTGATTACTTGAACGTTTCGGGCACATTCAAGTATCCATACTCAGCAAAATATCGATTTTTAAAATTCTTCAATATCAGATAGTTCTAAAAGGACAAGAGGGTGCCATACTTGTTTGTGTACTGTGGTTATTAAGTTATACTTATATATTACCTTCAGGAGAGGCAATAGAAAAATGATTACATCTTCTAAAATAATTGGGAAATAAAATTCGTTCTTATTTGGCATTAATAAGGAGGACAAGAGTAAATAAGTATGTGTAATTTATTCATAATTTGAAGTTAAGCCATTTTTAAACGCCGATAGGTACAAAAATCAGCTGAAAAAGACTACTTAAGAGCTATCTCGAATCATAATTTTAGATTAAAATAAATTAAAAAAAAATTTAATTTAATTCTACTTAAAGAGATCTTTACAGCGATAGTTTACTCTCCATGGTAACATTTTTTGACTCCACATAAAATTCCCACCCCTAAAATAATTACCAGATTAAAATTATATCATGATTTATGATTTTCGGAAAAATGAATATATAAAAACTACTATATTTGAATTTTTATTCTATTAAGTTTACAAACTACAATGCTCTAAAAGACGGATAGACAGACAGACGTTTTACTTTTTAAACCGAAGCCTAAAATTGATATTTTAATATTGTGCTCTGAGGATGGGTAGATTAAGATGTCTAATGTCTAATAAATCAATTTAAATACCATATTATAATTTAGTAAATTTCCTCAATTTTTCCGAATTAAATCTCAATAAAAATTCAAAAAATTTCAAAATTTAAATCTTCTTATGTGGAGTTTTATAGAAATTCACCAATCTGGTTATTATACACCTTCTTAATAATGTTGGTTTGTATCCTAAATCAGATGTGAATTTTCAATAATTATTATACACTTGTGACTGCAACAAATCATTTGCTAACGCAGGAGAAACAAATGTAAAATAAATAGTAGATTAAGCCTCTACATATTAAAATTTTTGTTGGTCAGATTTATGAAAAAAAAAAAAACAGGTTAAAATTCCCATGAAGAAAATAATGTTAGAAAATTAGTACTATACCTATTTAGGTTTTTTATTTTGATATTATATAAAAGATAATTGTGAGATTTTTGAAATTAAAAAACTATATAATTAATCATGTATATAAAAACAAGTGAGTTTTTTTTTGATTTTCCTAAAAGATGGTGCCTTTTCAAAATTTCCCCATCGCTAGAGGAAATCTCTTCATTGTACTCTACAAGTTATAGGAATAATTTTTAAAAAAGAATTTGTTTGGCCTTGACAAGGTAGGTATATCCAGATAGTTGTTTTGTTTGATATTGATATTGGGTTCGACTCCCGAGGGGATTCTCCTTGTGACATGAAATTAAACATATCAAACAACTAGCTACCTTAATTACCTTGTCATGGCTATTCAAATTTATTTCTATAAATTAATTATAATTTTTTCACGTTTTGATTTGTAATTCTGAAACTATTATATTTTCATATGTTGATAATTGACTAAACTCAGTCCATCGATTTGAAAAGGTCAATCATGCCAGTTCTAATTCGGGGTGGGTAACCAGAAAAAATTTTAAGGATAAAAAGCCCGACTAGGAAGTCTGAGAAAGAAATAAAAAAGTCCCGAAAATGTTTTTACTTTTTCTGCAATTTATTTAAAAATCATTCTAACGATTTTTTAAATTAGGCTGAGATCAGGAATTCTTTAATCACTGTAAATTTTCCCCTTATTGAAATTTTAGGAATTTAGGATTGATTAAAAATTGTATAAATTATTTGTTCTATTATTTGTAATTTATATAATTTCCAATTGGGTCTAACGAGAGGGAGAAAGATAGATAATTTCATTTTTAAAAAAATTATAAATTACATTCAAAAATACTTTTTCACTCAAATCACTTGAAACATGAACTACTCAACTAGACTATGTAATTTTTGAAATTTTATTATTTTGCATATCGTCGCCTTAGAGTGTAAACCTGATAACTCACAACAGGGAAGTTTTAAAGGGCAGAGAAAAAAACAAACAAAATTTAATATTGTTGTTATGAAAAGAAACTATTTTTCACATTACTTACGATCGTAATTGAACGCAGTTGGACGATGATCCATTTTTTTTCTTTCGAATGGTATTAATATGCCATATATGATAAAATGTGGAAGTAGCAGGTTTACACTCTAAGCCGACGATATGAATTTATAAAGTTTTGATTATTTATTAAAGAAATAATTAATTGTCAAAAATCAGAGACACTCTAGTTAACTCCGAAGTAAATGTAATATTCTTATCGAAAAATAGAGTTGTACCCTCGAAAATTTTCTGTTAATAGATGTTAGAAGGGGTGAATTCACTATTGCTTTATATTTAATTATTAATTATATATATCTTGAAGAGATGTCACGCCTATCGTGACTTTTGCTAATAGTGATAACTAATAAAATATTTAAATGGTATTTATTGATTACTGGTTTCTTCCAATATTTATAGTATTTCTTATAACCTGAATATTTTAGAGCTTGAATTCCCTCTAAATTATAAATACGTATTAATTTATAATTAATCCCTTTCAAAAGGAAAGTTAAAAATAAGGTCTAAGCAAATTTGAACCAGTAGGTTGATCCTCCGAGCCAAGAATTTCTTTTTACAATTATTCTGTTTCTAGTAAATCATCGAAATGGGAAAAACTTTTCATTCTCTAAGACAGAGGTGTTTAACATTTTCCTTCCAATGAACCGTTCTGCAATTTTGTAAAAATGCCATTCCCCCCATTACAGTATTTTCTATTTCAAAAAGTTTATTTCAAATACCTAATAGCCTTTTATGAGACGACTGTGTGTCAGTGGTCAGAGTGTCAGGCTTCTGTCCTGAATACTTCAGTATGTTGGTTCGAGACTGAGCCTCGGCATATATTTGCAGTCGCCTCCTCTTGGAAAGCAATGGTAAACTACCAAGAGTATAATTGACTAGTCAACCTCTCCAAACTAGCCGTTCGGAACCGGAGCTAAAAAGTAGGTCCCATATATCTGTTTAAAACAGCTAAACACACTCGGCACAGGTATATGTGGAGAGGTGCCGAGGCCCGTTCGGGCATGGCACTATAAGAAGAAGAAGAATAGGCTTTTACTATTGAAAATACAAAGTATCATATTTTAATTAAGAAATAAATATTGTAATAAATATTTATTTAATGAGAAAGCTGAGTTTTTTTTGCCAGTTCTATAATACGTTGTTTAAAACTTTTGGAATTTGTACGCAGATTAATCCCCCTCCCATGAAATACTAAAATTTACTTCTTTTTTTTTTGGGGGGGGGATTCCACCTCGATTGAGAACCTCTACTCTAAGATATTATATTAGTTATATTGAATTTTAAAAATTATTAAAATATTAATTAGAAAGCAGTAAAAGAAATTTTCCCGGTACAAATGCTAGGTAATTTAAATAAAAGAATCAATCATTCTTTAGTACATCAATAGATATTAGCCTAAATAGATCAAATGAATGAACCCATTTGCAAGTCGTATTGATCCTTCTCTCTCTCTCTTTCTCTTTAAGAGGTGCTTTAATCTCGAGGCCTTTTCCTTGGATGATCCTAAAGGGACGATTGATTCCCTGGAGGTATCACTAACATCGATTCTCCATGCAAACCAAAAGCGATTCTCTCTGTAGAAGGTATATTTTGTAAAATAACGTTGAGAGGAAATGATCCCCTATCTTTATTTAATAACTATGCCATAGTCTGACATAATTTCATAATTTCACGACAATGATTAAAGATGTCAAATTTTTGAATATTTTATCACACAATAATTCATATTAGGTACTTCTGTTTTTATCATTCTAAGTATTATAAATAAAATAATTGATCTGACCCTGGGTTATTTGCCAGGATCTCTATAGAGGAAACTCTTTATAGGCTCAAAACACGTGACTGGCGTTCTAAACAAAAATATTTAATAAGATTTTAAAAGTCCTATTCAACTGGACTTCAGATGATGGGAATCTGGATTTTTTTCACCAATATATATGATATATATTATTCAGTTTAATTATTATACAGTTAACAAAAATAGTTTTCTTTTAAAATAGGATAGTGAGTAATATTTAGAAATGTTTAAGATATTTTGGCTTTATTAGATTTGAGGAGCGGGATACTGCGAGACTGGTAGCGAGCAAATGGAATATCAAAATAACAATTAAAAAACATGCATAGGAAGATTTTAATAAATTGATTCAACTGTATTTGTTTTGAATGAATGGGATTTTTGCTATTAGTCGAAGAGCTTCAATTTTTTTTTTCGACTTTAGTGAATGGATTCTCTATAAATCATTAAACTAACTCCTTAGTTTTTAAGGAATTTGGTGTTGGTACTTGGTAAAACATTTTTTATCCAATAAACTAAATCCTTGATAAAATTTAATTTTCTAGCTTTAATATATAAATATAAGATTCAGAAACCAAGTAGATCTGAGCGCAATCTTGGAAGGTGGTTAAAACAGGGTTGCTGGTTTGAAATTATAAATAATATGAACATGTTTATTTTCAATTGTAAAAATCCAATAACTTGTACACCATAAGAGACGAAATTTGAATTAATAAATAGTTTACGAGTTGCAGGCAGACAGATAACGGGTATCGCATATTAAGAACAGGAAATCAGAATATGGCTCTCGATATATTCACTTCATCCAGAAATGAGATTAAAAATCATTTTTTCCGAAAGCATGGCATATTTATATATGCTTATATTTTGTATTCATGTCTAATTTTGTAATTATATCTGTATTTATATCTACATTCATATCTAGATTTGCATTCATATTTGTGATTATATTTGTATCTGTATCTAAATCTATATTTTATAGTTGTTTTTTTTCTCGTATTTGTTTTGTATTAATAATTAAAATTATTGTTTTTTTTTTGTTTTTTTTTTGGCTTTTCGGCCTTTCTAGCCATAAGCCTAATTACGATACTAGTTATATATTTTTTTTAAATTTGTCTCTACCCCCGGGGGTCAGATTTTAGTTGGATGCCTCGAGTCAGGTTCGAACCCGGGTCCCCTGGTTAGCTCGCTGTCACGCTACCGCCTAGCCTATCTGAACCCCCCAAAATTATTGTTAAACATTTTTTTTCTCACTACTCTATTGTATAAATTGATTAAAATTGGGCTTTCTGCCCGTGTATATATTAATAATTAATATTAAATAATAACAATGTCTACCATGAGAGTTTTGTTTTTATTTTAATACAAAATCTGAAAATTATTTTTATGTGTAGATACACTAATACTTATAGTATAAAACTTGTGTGAATTGTGAATACGAAGTGATTTGGATGCTTTAGAAAATAATGTATATAAAATAATTATAAAAACTTAATAAAAAAATGATAAGTGAAAAGGCATATCGTCGGCTTAGAGTGTAAACCTGCTAAATCCATTTTTATCATATATGACTTATTAATACCGTTGGAAAAAAAGAGATGCAGCATCCTCCAAGTAAAACTGCTACTTAAAATTACGATCGTAAGTTGTAGAAAAGATGTGAAAAATAGTTTCTTTCCATTAGAACAATGTTAAATTTTGTTTGTTTTTTTCTTTGCCCTATAAAATTTCCTTGTTGTGAGTTAGCAGGTTTACACTCTAAGGCGGCGATATTTTTAAATATTATTTATTAGTAAATAAAAAGCAATGTCTGGTAAACGAACTTGAACTTTAAATGTTTTTTTTTTTGTTTTTTTTTTGTTAAGGGAAAATGGTGTAGGTTCTTGGTGAAACATATTTTAATAAAGTGAAGAATATTTAAAATTTTTTTCAAAAAATATACAATTCTAGTTAGTTTTCACAAAAATAAAAGTCATGATGCTTATTAGCATGACTCTATTATATGGTATTTCGGGGTACGAGCCCATCTTTTACTGAAACCTACCTAGAATTTTATATTTTTTTTAAATTTTCTTTATTTTGATTTTTTGTCTTTAGGTAAATTTTTTGAATCGATACGTAGCGAATTTCTGTTGCATTTATACATTTATCTTAAATATTTCCTCTCTGATTGTTGCACAAGATGTTTTTACAAAAACTATAAAAGAAAAACTAAGAAATCTGAAGAAAGAGATAGTTCAACTGATCAGATTTAAGCCAAAACGTTATTGTTATACCTTCTTTCTATAATTAAATAATTTTTATTCCCATGAGATTATTGGTTTTCGAGATAGTTTGATAACAAAGAAGGAATCCAATGTCTAAAAATGTACTTGAACTTCAATAATAGTGAATGGTGAAAGCTCGAATTTAGATTTTTGAATCTAACCCAAAAAGAGGCCATAAAATAGAATCAATTGTACCTCAGAGATCACCCACCTCTAGTTATTCATCTCATCCCCACTTAAACGAGTAAATTAGTCATTTCCAACTGATTCCGAATGTTATCCCTGTGCGTTGTTTATCGAAATCTAAAACGAGAGTTGAGCCTATTTTCGGATGGAAAACAGCCCTTGTGGTGAGTGTGTGTGTGTGTGTGTGACGAGATCAGAATGAAAATTATTTAAAAGGCGTCGTTCGTTCATTTCAATTCACTACCACTATTCTATATCTGCATTTGTGAAATCCGGTTGGAAAACCTTCAGGCAATGAATGATTGAGTATCGTGCAATGAATAATTTTAGAAAATATTAAACAATCAACGAGTTAATTGAAATCTAATTATAATTTGTTTTCCCATGCTTTTTAATAAAGATCCATTTACGAACGTTAATAAAATACGATTCAGAGAAAATGGATAATAGAAATATCGTGAGAGAGATAGTGAACATTTTCAGCTGATCCTTACTTAATTAAAATTTTATACATAATAAAATATGATACTCAAGATTTTGCAAATTTAAAATTTCTTCTCAAATACATATATTTTATTGAACCCAGTGATTCAATCTTTGGCTGATACCTCCTCCCTCATCTAATACATATATTTTCTTTAGATAATATTCAATTATGTTTTAAATTATGCAATTCCGTTCTTTTTTTCTATTTTCTAATAAAAATGCCTTGATAGAAATATGTATTTTTTATGGGAGGTGGTTGAATATTATTATTATTTTATTTTGAGGAGGCAAATATTTTAGTTCCTCAGCTGGTAATTTCTAAATATCTTATCTTATCTTATGTTATTAAATGAGAAATTCTTATATATATATATTTATTAGGGTGGTCCTTATTTTGGGTATTTTCGAATTTTTACGTTGGCAGAGGCTCATATGGTTCGAAATAAATAAAAAAATTATCTTCCAAATTGCCTATCTCAATTTTAGCCTGTGCATCAGAGCGATGCAAGTTTCCCATCTATGGTAAATAACATGGGTTATATATATACATATATATATTCGGTTTCTCGAAAACGGATCTAACGATTTCGCTAAAAATTGGTGTACTTGTCAAATCTCATGTAAATTAGTCATGTCAGAAAATAAACATTTTAATCGTTCATATCTCGTCTTCGGAAAGTCGCAGAGCCTTGAAATTTGAAATTTAATCTATCTAGAGGCTAGAAGAAGTACCACAAGATTTTGGCTAAAATAGAAGTAGTGGAAGTTGATGTTTACGTACGTATGAATGTACCCCTCCTGCGTTTCGCAACCATAAATCTCAGAGCTACGAAATCCGAAACTTAAGCTTGATATAGGCTAGAAGGGGTATGTCAACCTTTTACTTGAAATCGGAACACTGGGTGGACATTTACATTAAAGATTTTCCGTTTTTTTTTTTTTTTTTTTTTTATTTTCTAAAAATCGGCACTAACGATTTTGTTTAAAATTGATGTACTTATCAAGTGTCATGAGTTATTTATTAGTCGTGTATAGATTTTAATCCGATTGAAATAAAGGAAGGGGGTGTAGATTAGGAGTGTCGTAAAAGAAATATTTTAAACATTCATATATCGTCTTCGGTAAGTCGCAGAGCCTTGAAATTTAAAACTTAAGCTATTTAGAGGCAAAAAGTTACCGAGCATCGCTCGGTGCTCCAGGCACTAAAGATATTAAATGAACAGCTAGGGATCTTTTCGAATTCATTCATTTCTTTTCTCTAGGGGTATCGAAAGTTCAACAGCTTAACTAACATTCCACCATTAACTATTTTTACTTTATTTAAAACTCAGATCCAGTGAAAGATGAAAAACAAATTTACTATCAATTCAATTCATTCCCAACTCCTGTTCTTTAACCAAGGCCTTGCTTTAACCAGGTCCTGAAGCAATTCACTCAAATAGTGAAAGGGACAGGGGAAGCCAATGGGAAACCACCCTTGTGAAAAATTTCCCCAGGAAAATTACATTGTCAAGGATACTCTCCATAGTAATCGAGAATCGAGTATGGCACTTGAAGAAGAAGTGAAAAGGAAAACCGCCAACGTCACCCAGGACAACGTTTCTCATTTCAACGAAGAAATGCCAAATATTCGGCAACTTTAGTTTGTGGAAATATTGCGAAGAATAATTGAGGGGCTGCGTAAACAGAATTATTAGATATTCGCAGCGATATAATGTTCTTATTAAAGATTATGTTTTCTTGGAATATGACTTGTTTTCAAGATTTAAGAACGTCACTGTAAATGATCTTATGTTCGCACTGCTAGATCAATACTACTGTAAATCAAAGTTTGTTTGTTTTTTTCCTTTTTTGGACTTTAAATTGATATACCGATGGATCAACAAAACCGCATTTTTATACTTTCAAGCTGACGTTTGGATTATGATGCCCCCCTCCCACACAATCTTCTATAAAAAAGAGTTTCATTTCTCTTTGTTATCCAAAGCATATAGGAGAGGATGTGCCACAGTGGATTTAAACCGCACTATTTTGAGTTACTGTGTCAGTTTTGCTGCTTTAAGCATTACCTTAAATAAGAACATAAGTGGTTTTTTGACATAATACATTTTTGATAGAACAGTGCGATATGTAAAAGCTAAATTATCAAAAAATATTCATTCTTTATGTTGTTTGAAAAATATCCTTATTCACTGACGCGCTCTCTGTACTTAGAAGATTAAAATTTCTATTAATTGTAGGTATATATAAAAATCACTTACCGTTTCTCGATTGATGATGGATAATTGAAAACAGCGAACCGAGACCGAAAACCCCCGAGAGAGATAAAAAAAACCTGCGACAGCGGTAAAGAGACCGAGAAACTCAGCTGCTGGAACAAGTAAAAAAAATTTCCTTATTAAAAATCCACATCACCTGAAATCTTTTTAATTAAACGAAAAATCTTCATCTATTATATATATACCTATATTAATTCTAAATCTCAGTTGACTGATTGATTAAAGTACACATTTGTTTAATGTAGGTGTTGAATTTGGGCTGTTAAAATGAAACAACAAACAAGACCCCCTTCTTCTTTTACTGTACTGATGCTGTCTGTCAAAATGTCTGAATTTCTGGCTAACGTTAATTGAAAAAGAAAAGTAGCAAAAAAAAAAATAATATAATGAAGATTGAACAGAGAGAGAAAAACAAAATGACTAAAGCAAGAAATTGTTTTATTACGGGCAGGTCGAAGTATTGAATTTGAAATTGTTTTTTGTTTCCTTATTGAGTTAAAAATTGTAGAGAAAAAAAAACATTTTTAAACATGACTTTTTCTGCATGTATTTAAATTTACAGAATAATGCAAGAAATACCGTAGAGCAGGGGTGGCCAACCCGCGGCCCGCTCTGAACATTTTCCGCCCACACATCATCACACTTTTACAAATTATATTTATTTTATAATTACCAAAGTAGTGAAAACCAATGTATTAAAAATACATTATTTTTGCATCCATATATTCAAAAATTAACTGTCGAAATTATGAGAAAAAATTAACTTTGATTTTAAAATAATATTCTTGCGAATTTTATATGACAGATATCGCCTGTTTTATTTATGAGTAATTGTTGTGGAAATTGATGTCCAAATACCCAAATTGAGATCGATTTTCAAAAGATAAGTCAAAAAGGGAGAAACAAATATCGCAATAATAAAATAAATATTTTTTAATGATTTCTTTATATTTTTAATTTCATTTATTTATTTTTTTTATTTTTTGTTTTTACTGTTATATATTGCGTTTAGTATCATTTTTATCTTATCTATGTTTACATGTAACAATAATAGTAAACTCAATAATAATAATAACTCATTATGTTTCAATTTTTCACTCCAAAAAGTGTCTATAGTGGATCTAAATCTAATATGGGGATATATAATTTTAATGCCTCCCACGGGGTTATGATGCATTTTCAAAGTGGCCCGCAAGATCATTTGGGTTGGCCACCCCTGCCGTAGAGTGTGAAAATATTTGTATTTCCAAATAAAAAAAAAAAATCGACAGTATCGTGAAGCTTGAAGGAAATGTAACTTTTTAAGGAATTGTTATTTATTTATTTCTAAAAATATTAGATTAAAATGCCGAATTCAGTGTCAAACAATAATATCAATTGTTTAATTAATGAATCAAGGCCTACGCTGCGAAAAATGAACGAGGAGAGGATTAAAAATGAAATTCCATAATTCATATAGACAAAAGGTATTAGTTTGGGTTCAGGGATCAGTAGCTTAGTGGATATAGGAGATAAAACTCTTATGACAAAGCATTGCAGTACACATGCAAAGATCCCGGGTTCGAGCCCCGGCTGATCCTTTTGTCTCTAATAAAATTAATCTTTTCTTCGTTCCCTAAATTTAAATAATATCAATTTTTGGCTTATTTGCGTTCATGATTCACTAAAACGTGGTAAAAATTAATTTTTCTGGTAAATTTTTTGTCTATCTGTCTTTGTAATCATTTTCGTATCTCCATTCCAAACAACTATTTAGAATCTGGACTAAATAAATTCAGAACATTTCGTTGAAAAATGCAGAAAATCAGAAAATATCATTAACCTCGCTTATAGACTTTTTTTACTTATTTTTTTTTTATTTTGTCCCAATTTTAAATATGTTCTCATCTAATGAATACCCGTTGAAGTCGATTAATTATTCGAATGTGACCAAAGAAAAGAATAATTTATTTTTTGAAAAGTGATGCCAAGCATTTTTATTCTCACTAATTAATAATATTCATTGAATTTTATCTACTAATCCAATGGAAGGTAATGGGAAAACAACCCTGTGATTCAGTTCAATCTTTCTCAAACCCCATTTCAAAATATTTATATAATATTTCTCTATACTAATTTATCATTGATATTTCACTTTATTTATTCACTCTAAATTTTACTTTCCAGGACTTCAGATTGATCTCCTGTATGGAATTATAAAAGTGCTCTCTGTATCTTCAACGATGAATCGTTGCCAAGAAATGTGAGTACAGATTTTTCAATACCTTATTGAAACACATTAGAATTATGGAATTATGTATATTTATTCACAATCAGGAATTTTATTAATTTAGAGGACATGAATGATGATAACACTGATCAACAAAATTTTTTCCCTTTAAACCAAACAATGGATTCCAGTAGAGTTTTATACGCTGATTATCATGCAGCTTCCCGATTTTTTACAATACGTCAGAGTTTTGAGATATTATCGGTCAAAACGACGAAAAATGCCATTTTCACCTATTTTCGAGTCCCATTAAATATTAAACATAAATATTTGAAATCAAAATATTTTGTTGACGTAATAGAAAACAGCTTCCTCTTTGATTTTAAAATTACCACTTGTTTGTAGCACAATTAGAACTCGAATTATAACTAAAAAACAAAAACTACGTGATTATAAAGGAGAAAAAACTTAGATAAAAATTATAAAGAAGAAAAAACTTAGATAAAAACATGTGGTCTTAGTCTTTTAGCTATATCTCGAGTTCTAATTGAGCTAAATTTAAGTGGTAATTTAAAAATCAAAGAGGAAGCTGTTTTCTATTACGCTAAGAAAATATTTTGATTTCAAATATTTCTGTTTAATATTGAATGGAACTCGAAAAATTGGTAAAAATGGCCTTTTTCGTCATTTTGACTCAAAACTCTGACGTGTTGTAAAAAATCGGGAAATTGAATGATAATCCGCGTATATAACTCTACTGGAATCCATTGTTAGCTTTACGGGGAGAAATTTTTCTTTAATTTTTGTCAAGCAGTGTAATCATAATAAATAGGAATTTTTAATAGTATTTAAATAAATTATAAATTTTTTCTTAAATCTAAATTTTCCATCTAAAATTACATTGATAATATCTTTGGAAATTGACTAGAATTTCTTTATGTTTAATTTTTTTATTTACCTAATTTATTTAGTATACCTATTGAAATAGATAAACATTTAAATTATTTTTGTAAATCTTATTAAAATTTATTTATGTCAAGCTTGGGAGTAAATTATTCTAGGGATTCTCTTTTTCTCTTTATCGAAATTATCGATTGGAGGTGAATAGACTAATTATTTATCCTTGTCCCTCACAATCTCTGACAAGTTTTTCAAATAATAAAAAGATTACTCACTTGAATTAATTTTTTCTTAAGCTTATATCCGCTCCCTCTTTCAATTTAATTCCTACCACACATAAAGGTTGTTTTTTTTTAGAGATTCACAACTTTAAATTAAAATAAAACAAAGAAAAATATTTTTAATATCAATGAAACAGGCTTTATTGGAAAGATAATTTTATGCCATTAATGTTTGAATATGATTTTGGCCATGTGGCCGCCGCGGCTGGCGCGTAGATGGCGCAATCTGGATTTCCAATTTTCACACACTTTTCGCAGCAATTGCGGCCGTATTTTGCCAATAATTCGCCGAATGTTGTGTTCCAAGTGTTCAATCGTCTCTGGTTGATCGGCTTTGGGTATATGTCAAATCACTTGTCTACCCCGATAAAACAGAGACGATTGAACACTTGGAAAACAACATTCGATAAATTATTGGCGAAATAGGGCCGTAATTGCGCCGAAAAGTGTGTTGAAAATTGGAAATCCAGATTGCGCCATCTACGCGCCAGCCGCGGCGGCTACATGGCCAAATTATATTCAAACATTAATGCCTTCAAATTATATTTCCAATAAAGCCAGTTTCATTGATATTAAAAATATTTTTCTTTGTTATATTTTAATTTAACGTTGTGAATTTCTAAAAAAAAACAACCTTCTATACTAAAAGATAATTTGAAGAATTTTTAATTAAAATAACTCATTGAAGTATTTAATAACTTTTTAATTTATTTTAAATATTTCTTAACTCTGAAATTAATTTGATTGTGTTTTTCTATTTTTCTGGTATTTTCCTGAACGCTTTCTGTTGTTTCTAATTGCCATCCTTCATTCATCGATGTTCTTTTTTAGCTTACAGACTGCAATGTGAGCTCGCCATTTATTATAGATGGCGTTAGTTATAATTATTAGATTTCGTTTTTTAAAGGGGTTTATACTTTTTTAGATAGCAGCTAGCTTTTTGTAGAACCAATAGGATATGTTCTCTTCAGCTAGCCCAGTGTCGTAGCTTGTCCTAAACGGGCCCTGTAACAAAATTGTCGGGGAAATTGTCAGGAAAATTATAATGGAGAGAATACTCTAGTAATCGCCGACGTTCGGAATCGAGTATGGCGGTTGAAGAAGAATGTAAATATTATGAAAAAACATAATATATACTCACTAGGCCCCTCTATCCTGTGTTAAATATTTAATAATTGGGGGCCCAAAATAAGCATAAGAATATTTCAACAAAAAACAAAACAAAAAAAAACAATGATTAATGTAAAGATTTAAGCATCTTTTTTGAGTTTCTTTTTTTGAAAAAAGATGGAATTTTTTCAAAAATCAACCAATTATATAATATTGAAAAGTGAATTTATTTTTATTTAGGAACAAATCAAAGATTTTAGTAGAAATATTTTTACATTGCATATCAGAGGGTTTCGTCCCCTTGGGAATCGAACCCAAGCGCTAACTAAGCTTGCCGGGCTGTTAGCCAAACCCTTAAGACAAATCTCTCTCCGATATGCAACATATATAAGAAATAAAGCTACAAATTTTTCACTCCTTTCAACTCGAATGGAATAGTAAAAAATCAGGCTAAACTTAAAAAAGTTTTCAGTGTCGGTTCCTATATTTAAATGATTAATGTAAAGATTTAAGCATCTTTTTTGAGTTTCTTTTTTTGAAAAAAGATGGAATTTTTTCAAAAATCAACCAATTATATAATATTGAAAAGTGAATTTATTTTTATTTAGGAACAAATCAAAGATTTTAGTAGAAATATTTTTACATTGCATATCAGAGGGTTTCGTCCCCTTGGGAATCGAACCCAAGCGCTAACTAAGCTTGCCGGGCTGTTAGCCAAACCCTTAAGACAAATCTCTCTCCGATATGCAACATATATAAGAAATAAAGCTACAAATTTTTCACTCCTTTCAGACGAAACCCTCTGATATGCAATGTAAAAATATTTCTACTAAAATCTTTCATTTGTTCCTAAATAAAAATAAATTCACTTTTCAAAAAAAACAATGATTATATTTTGAAATTTCTAGTCCAAAAATTCAAAAATTTGAGAAAATTTAAATTCTTATAAAATGGAATCGTAGGATTTTAAAATGAGCTGGAATTTATGATCCGTTGAGCACCTCTCAAGTTTCATTTTTCTAGTTCAATAAATATCAAAACCTCTAAAATATTCGCCAGTGTATCAATTCTTAAAAAAATTTACCATTTTTCCTTAAATCTTATACTATAATCACTGGCAGACTAAAAGAGTCCAGGGTCATTCATTTTAGGCCTATTTTCTATTGTTTTTTTCCTTTAAAATTCTGTTAAACAGACAGACATTGTAGAAGCTCCACTAGAATCCCGACATACTCTTTAAACAGAACCCTAAAAAATAACTAATTTTACCTTTCATCCCTATTTCTTTTTGTCTTTTTCCTTTTTTTTTCTTCTCCAAAAGCTATAACTCAAAAAAGGTCTATTAATAATATTTAACCGAGTACAACCCTCCCGCACCCCTAATTTGAAGTTATTCTCGTGTAATTATTCGACCTAGGCATTAAATTAGAATTAATGGGAATCTTTTTGACAGATTTGGCTGTATTTTTTCAGTCTCCCTCTATCTGAAGAGGAGACCTGAAATCGGAGCCATTAAGAGCGAAAGGGAGTCAGACAGCTGCAGCCTTTCAAATGATTATAGCCTATCTGCCCGCATCGATAGTCTATTGATAAAATAATAGTTCTAGATTATAATAATTTGGAAAAGAAGAAAAAGATTGACGCCCGAGGGTCGAGAGTTGATATGAAATGTCCCGTTTTATTCGATTTGAGTTCGAAAACATCTCTTTATAGGATTTATGAATCATCATGTAATATTAAACCTTTCATTCTAAATGAATTGATTCTTTTTTCTTCTTTTGTTATTATGGTTTTATATTATAAAGAAAATATCGGAAAATATCACATTAAACAAAGTCAAAAATAAAATAAAATATGAAAGAAACGAGCGATGGAAAGGAAGCGAGCGACATCTGGTTCCTGTCACTTAACTTTATTAAATATTGATTGTAAGACACACTTATATAGCGAAAGAAGACTCTAGTTATGTTCACAAATTTAGCTAAAATCACCCAAAGTATTTTTAAAAAAATATTCTTATCAGAAAATAAGTTTTGATTGCCAATTCTGATACTGTTTTCAAGTGTTTTAATTTATTTTTGATATAACCAAATTACAATGTTTTCAAAATCTAAAATACAGTGGAGCGAAAACCTTTAAAATTAAAAATCGGTTAACACAAAATAATAATGCGATCTCGACAAAATTTCAGGTATTTTCATACATTTTTTTCTTTTGACCCTAGGATGCATGAGTTCCACGGTATACATATTTACCTGACATGGGTGAAATATACCCATTATGAGAAAACACAATAAATATTATTTATAAATTATATTTATTTGACCATTTTAACATTTTGTTATTAACATAACATAAACTAATTAATTTACAACGTTAATACAATTAATTATTACATATAATACAGTGTGTTCCTTACATATTGGTTTATTACAAGAAATACAATGTCTGTCACATTTTCTATCTTTTTTTGTTGGACACATAACATAAGTGCTTTTATTTTTAATTTTATATTAACAGGTTGATCTTGAATATTTTCTCTGTTTATAAATTTTTAATATTCTCCAAAACAGGTTTTTGGAGATGCTTATTTTTTCTCGAAACGCAAGAAACTGTTCCTCAATAGTGTCATTTTCTTTCGACAGCATAACAGTTTTGCACTGAGTTAGGTATAAATAAATTCCAAATATAAGAGATAGGGGGCTAATTTATCTGTTTTCAATCCCTCAGATCGCGTCCTTTTATCATTGAACCTCAAAAAACTTCTTATATCTTCAAATCTGTTTGTGGACATACAAGCAGAATATATAGGATTTGAAAATGTGTCTAAGAATAGTTCTCGTATAGATACATCCCAACTTTTTTCAACACCATAGCCATACCAAAGAATGCATTTATATCGTCTTTCTCAATAGGTTGCCATATTTTATTTTTCTCGGAGCATACACGCCTAGCTTCTCGATTAGTACAAATGACGATTTCTTTTACAATATTTGCAGTTATAAATTTTTTCCAAGCATCCACATGAGTAAATATTTCTCCTTTTTTAGTAGGTCCGGGTGTAAAACGTATTATTTCATATGATATAAATTTACTTGCGCTCCTTTTAGGATGTCCTGACCATTTCTTTCCACTTGTGGAAGTCAAAAAACCATCGATTGTCTCCATATCCATATTATTCACACTCTCACTGCTACTACTTTCACTATCAATTGCATTTCCTGGCAATGAATTATAATTTGGGTCTATCCTATCTTCACCGAGAGCTGCATCTTCAACATCTCCATAATCAGAATCTTCACTTGATTCTGATCTAACATACGAAGTTTAGTCGAGCCATTGCAGCACAGTTTCTTCAAAATCAGGATCGGTATATTTGACAGATTTCCCTTTCATACCACTTGTCGATGCCATTTCTACAATGCTCCATGTAAAGCTAAAATAAATATAATATAGAATAGAAACCTACCGAATTACAAATATTTTCTACGATTGAAAACACAACCACAAAACACAAAACAGCTTCGGCAGATTACAGCTAACTAACGTAGTAAAGGACACAAATTCAAGAATGAAAGTGGAAAATCACTAATAATTAGTATACTAACCAAAATTAAATGAATATACCAAATTTTAAACTAGAGGAGGTGAATTTGAATGTCACAAATTAGTTCGGGTACAAAATACCCATGTCATGTAAATAATACTAAAAATAATAATATGTAAATATTTAAATAACAATAAATTTACGGTACACGTTAACACTTCTATTTCATTTATAACTAACCAATAGAGGAATACATGACATTTGATTACATTTCTTACACATCTTGTCAGTAAAAAACAGAATTTTATTACAATGTGGGTATAAAATACTCATGTTATGTATGCATCCTAGGGCTAAAACGAAACAAAAATCGCTTAATACGAAAAGATTTCGCTTCTCGAACGAACAAAATATGCTATTTTCCGAAAAATCAATAAATTTTTATTTGTTTTTATAAAAAAAAATTTAAAATTACATAAAAATATTAAAGTTTATTAAGTTTTTATCGAGGGGTGATTGGAATTAGGTGTATACGTCTTTGGAATTATGTGGAATTATTTTGGAATTCCTTAGGTAATTCCTCTTAATCTATTGTCTTCTACTTGGAAATGAAAGGGGAAGTAGGTGTACAAGAGATTAGGTCGCGATTCACCCCTCGGTTTTTATTAATATTTATACTCGTTTTATTGTTTTTTATTAAATGTATACATAAATACATATGTACCATATGTATAAAATGAATAATACATAATTTGAAATGTAGTGTATCTAATATGATGTACTCTAATAAATGTAATTTTGGTGAGTAGGTATACATATTTTTTGTGTGCAATGCAATATGTTTAACAGAAAATTCTTTTAACACTAAGAAATATTTCGGTCCCTTCAGTTTCGTGTTAAGCGATTTTCACTGTATTTTAAACCAACTAGTGTGTGAGTTTCCCTTAAAACACCCTTAACTTTGAAATGATCCTGCTTAAAAAAACCGTAAGAATTGTCTTTCATAAAAAAATGCCACCCCGAACTACAAGTAAAGTGGTGTAAGGTGTATGTAAATTGAAACCAAATCCTACCATTAAGATAAATTTCCAGCTTAAATTTCAAATTTCATACCTCTGGAATTTTCTGATACTGAGATATGGTAGTACACACACATATGCCGATCATTCTGCCAATGTTTCTGTTTCAAACCACATCATAGTGTTTCAATCAAGATGAAATAAACTGCAACGGATCGTTGCTAAACTTTATCCAAATTCATTTGAAATATTAATATGTTTGTTCCTTTATTATTAATCAGATATCACTTGCAATTTGTAGTTCATGTTGACATTAATTAAAAATAATTCTGATTTAATAGTCGAGAAATAACCATTCTACATTGGATTTTTGACATTTCGGTTATTATTGTAACCATTCCTGAAGACATGGAGGAATCGACTTAAAATCAAAAATAGCCATCGATTCTAATCTAATACTTGAGGAATAACAATTCTACATTACGTTTTTGACGTTTCGATTATTATTGGTAACCATTGCTGAAGACATGGAGGAATCGACTTAAAATCAAAAATAACGATCGATTCTCATCTAATACTATAGGAATAACCTTATTGCATTCCATTTTTGATGTTTTGACTATTAATGGCAACCAAGATATTTAGAAAAAACTAAAAAAGTACTTAAATAAAGTACTAATGTTTGTGGGCCGATATGTACCAAAAACTAATCAGCGCTTCATTTTGTTAAAAGAATGTAGGTTTTCAATTTCATTTCAATCGTTGCAACGGTGTGGAAAAAATCGTGGGTCAAAAAAACGATAACATACATCCATCCATACACCCACCCATACATCCCTCCATACATCCATCCATCCATCCGCACGCACTAAATGAAAAAATCGCACTTTTTGGCCTCTCGACGAGACCCCATGTAATTTTTGGCAAAACCGTCACGTGCTAAAATTCAACCTAATTGAATACTACAATTTGTGACTTTAATTGAGTCCATGGGTTCCGTAGTCTTTACCTGAGGACCCTTTGAAGCCACGCTTGCCCGAGAGCGATTACAATACTTTACCCATGCTTTGCATTGGATAAAGTAAAAATAAATAAACATCACAGAGTTAGTGTGAAACTTCTTAAGCAAGTGAATGCATTACTTTATTTACATGCTTCTCTATGTAAGGAAAAGTAAAAATATCATAACGATTTCCAAAACCAGGAATCAAAACATATATTTTGATCACAATATTTGAAATTTATTTTGAAGGTGAGGCTTAGATGGCAAAACTAAGAGACCGTACTTTATATCTTCTAAAATATCAAATTCGTATTTATTTGTCATTGAAGGGAGAGAATGAGCAATTTTATGGAATTATTTAATAATTTTATATACAATTTCAATATTCTTCTTTTTCAATCTTACATTAATCAAATAAGAAAAAAATCTTCCAAATTTAAAAAAAAAATTATTATTATAAGAATAAGGAAATTGTATATGAATAATTTGAACAATCAAGAATATTTTAAGTTTGAATAATAATTTTTTGTTTACCCTCTTCTGAACACCTCCATATAAAAATATAAATTGGCCAATTTTAAAGTGAATTATATTTTAAATTAAATTAAAAATTTATAATTCCAGCAGAAGACATACTCTTTTATTGTCTCCTTCAATGAATTATATATAATAAAAAAGTATCTTTATTCAACTACCTACTTAATGAGATTCATTCTTTTTAGGAATACTCACCCTATTATAATTTTATTTTTACTTACAAAAAAGTTAACCCTCCCAAAATTTATCAATTGTTTAAAATTTTAATTCGATTTTTAATTTCAAAGAAAATAAATATATAAATCTTTTAAATTTCAAATTTGTATCTAATTTAATTTACGAGCTACAACGATCTGACAAACAGACAAACATGGATTGTATTTACGATAGTTGGAACCCTCTTTACTTTTGGACAGAATCCTGAAAACAAGGGCGGGTGAATTTAAAATGATCTTCAGAAAACATAAGGGCATAAATTTAATAATTTTATAGGAAATAAATAAAATTTTAAGAAAAAAATAAAACCGACTTCAAAAAAATTAAATGCAACAAATAAAATACACTAAAAGGTATAAAATAATTATTATCTTATTTAGTTACAACCAAACGACGAAATATTAACATGAAATTACTTTTTTAAGTCGGTGCCAAACAAACTATACCTATAAGCGAGCGTACCCACCAAACGTACTAAGTAAGATCCGTCGAGTGCGATTCATAAAAGGTATATGTTTGGCACCGACTTAAAAAAGTAATTTCATGTTAATATTTCGTCGTTTAGTTGTAACTAAATAAGATAATAATTATTTTATACCTTTTTGTGTATTTTATTTTTCGCATTTAATTTTTTTGAAGTCGGTTTCATTTTTTCTTAAAAATTTTCATTTTTCTCTTTTTAGTGATGTTAATAATAGTGATCCTATCATCAGAACTTTACCAAATTAATAATGCATCATTCCTAAGATACCCCCTTCCCAATAAAAAAAGAATCATCGAAATCGGTTAATAAACAAAGAAGTTAGTCCTGAACAAACCTAACAAAAAAGGTCTAATACCTACGAAAAAAAAAATTGGGACCAATCCGAAGGTAGACTGTACTCAATGCAAAAAAAATTTCAAAATCGGTTCACAATTGGCGGAGATATCTGAGGTAATATAGGCAGAAAAAAAAAAAAAAATCAGTCGAATAGAGAACCTCCTCCTTTTGTTGAAGTCGGTTAAAAAGAGCGTAAATTTAAGTATTTCGCATTTTAGTTCAAAAATCGATATTTAGCTATGTGGAATCAAATTCAGTGTGATGCAAACAATACGCCTATACACGCAGGCTAAAACCCATTCAAGGACTGACCTTTTACTTGTATTGTGTACACCTGGTTTGGTCGTTGACACTTAGATAATAGATATCATTGATAATTAATGCCCTATCCAAGTTTCAAATGCGTCTGATAGATTCAATCGCCAAATCTGCTCTTTATCTATTAATTAATGATAATACGATGGTAAATTGAAAATCAAACACAAACTGTTACTATTTCGAGACATCGATACTCAGACGATTTGAATTAGACGGGGGTGGATGCGATGCACCGAGGGCCTCTGCATTACTTGTAATTAATCCGAAATCAATGTACCTTCCGTTTGATTTGATTAATTTGAGATGAGGTTCAGTAGCCAACGGAGTAAACCCACCTATGGAACTATCTAATTTTGCTCGTCTTCCCTTTCGGACATGTTTAGAGAGGGGATGAAAACATGGTCTGCGGTCGGGTTTGAAGCAAATACCAATATTAGATGTATCCATCTAATAAGCTACCAATCTGTGGGGAGTAGAAATAACTTTTAAATAAATTCCTTTATCTAAGTATTTTAATATATAATATAAAGTCCAAATAACAAATATAACAAAATGGATAGAATTCCAAATAAATTCTTATTTCATTTTCCACTCGAAATAATTTTAAATAACGTTTCGGTAGATTCCATTGGAAATACAAATCCGTGATGACCCGGTTAATAAACAAAGTTATAAAACTGTCACAATATATTTGTATTCAATATAACAAAAATGTAATATATTTTAAATAAGGAAACAATTCTAGAAAAATAATTATTTTCAAAAGTTACTGCATATCGGTATTTTAAATATAATTGTGTCAGACCGCATACCATGGGTTCTATTACATCATATCTTCAAAAATACTAGAGATATCAAATTCGTTCTTATTTGTTGTTCATATGGAAGAAGAAGAATGTATGAAATTTTCAAATAATTTTAATAATTTAAATTAACTCATTTCTAAACGCCGGCAGGAAGAATAATCACCTAAAAATGGGCACTTTGGGGCTCTTTCACTCTCAGCTAACTAGCCTTTTATGCCCCCGGTTGAGCTTCTATTGCTGCGCTCTTGAAAAAATAAACTGAAGTGTTCTGATGTGGCCATCCACTTGACTTTACCATACAACCAGGCCCCTAAAATTATTTATAATCATTTAGGGGGGTTAGTTTTTGCATTTTTATGCTTCTGGGGTCCCACTGATTATGTATACAAAATTTGGTTGAGTTTGCTCAAAAGGTCTAGATTTTTAATTTTTACCCCCCCCCCCTCACCCCCTTGATTTTGGGTCGATATGCATTAAAATCTAATCAGCTCTTAATCTCAATGGACCAAAACTACGTGTGAAATTTGGTTTCGATATTCAAACTAGTTTTTGAGCTAGCTCGCCCACAAACATTTGGTAACGCACAGATTAACCAACTAACAGACAACCTGACAGACTAACTAACAGACATTTTGACAAAACAATTATTATCTCGAAAAATATAATTTTTTCTATGTTCACTTATTAGAGCTTTTTTTTAGAGCGAAATGCCATGCTTTCACAATGGAGGGGCCAACCCAGGCCTTTAGGGGTTGCACCTTCTTGGTTTAATTCCTTCTCTCATCATTTTCATTAAAACAAAATTAATCGAAATAGTTTCAGCCGTTTTTGAGATATTTCGAAAAAAAGAAGGAAAAAAAACACTTTTTTCATGGACGATTACAATAAAGTAAAAAGTATACGTACTTGGTAGAATTTTGAATTAGTATATATAAATTAGATAAAAAAAAAAATACATTAATAAATTGAAATATTCTTTTTGCCGAGAGTATCAGAATTTTTATATATTGAAGGAGACAATAAAAGGGTGTGTCTTCTGCTGGAATTATAAATCTTTAATTTATTTATAACGAGACTATAGCTTCCTAATTCCTGTGAATCAATTGTAAAAGACTGACGAAGAGGGCAAAGCTCTCGAAACTATAATTTTATAAATAAATTAAAAATTTATAATTTCAGCAGAAGAAACAGTCTTTTATTGTCTTCTTCAATATACCTTAATAATTATTGAATTTTGCATGACCCAAAACTTAGTCCTGGTCTGGTAATTTCTGCTCCTCTCCAGGGTCTGCGCCCTGGCACCGCTGGCACCGCCCTAGTTACGGCACTGCACGCACTGAAATTTTAAAGTGAATGAGATGAAAAAACTATATAGGTTTTTGACAGGGATAATCACATCCTATGATAAGATAATTTTCATTATTAACGACCTGACAAAAATTCGACCAGCGCCAAAATAATGATTCGATTAAAAAGTTCGTTTGTTATTTAGTTTAAGGACTACAAAGCTATCATAGACGGATTGATAGGAAGACAGACATTTTAGTGCCCCGTTACGATACATATTTACTTTTGAGCGAAGCCCTAAAAACGAATTTTCAGCGGTTTGGTCATGATGAAAGCGCCTGTTCCAGCATGACAACATCAGAGAAATATTTTCTTAAATGTGTTTCTCATCACATTTCAAATGGATTGTCACAGCCTCCTATTTCTTTAAGAGATGGCAAGGTCGACCCATGTAGTAGGGACCGTTAATAGCTATCTGAGTGTCTATGGCTATGAACAGTTAACAGATTAAATTTCTACTTATACAGGGGATGTAGCTCAGTGGTAGAGCGTTCGCTTTGCATGTGAAAGGCCCCGGGTTCGATCCCCGGCATCTCCAATTTATTTTTTACTACAGTTACACACCTACTACACTTGCTGTAGTATTATTAATTGCCGCCTATTAGTAAAAATAATAAAATAAATAACCCTAATTCTATTTAAATGCATTTTCACAGGGATACCTCAATTCCCATGTAAAAAAAAATATGTTTTATTTTTAACTCCACAAAAAATTCAACCATCCCCAAAACAAGTTTAATTCGATTTTTGATTTCAAGGAAGCTAAATACATGAAAAAACTTCAGCTTATAAGATAGAATGCTCTGACTAACTGTTAGTCAAAGATTCGATTAAAATTTTAATACAATTTTTGGTTTCGTGGAAAATGAATAATATTCAAGTTCGTTTGTTATTTAGTTTTAGAGCTACAAACCTATCATAGACGGATTGATAGGAAGACAGACATTTTTAGTGCCCTGTTAGAATCCATATTTACTTTTGAACAAAGCCCTAAAAACGAATTTTCAGTGGTTTGGTCATGATGAAAGCGCCTGTTCCAGCATGACAACATCAGAGCAATATTTTCTTAAATATGTTTCTCATCACATTTCAAATGACATTGTCACAGCCTCCTATTTCTTTAAGAGATGGCAAGGTCGACCCATGTAGCAGGGACCGTTAATAGCTATCTGAGTGTCTATGGCTATGAACAGTTAACAGATTAAATTTCTACTTATACAGGGGATGTAGCTCAGTGGTAGAGCGTTCGCTTTGCATGTGAAAGGCCCCGGGTTCGATCCCCGGCATCTCCAATTTATTTTTTACTAGTTACACACCTACTAAACTTGCTATAGTATTTTTTTTTTTTTTTTTTTTAATGCAATCGAATGCAAGAAGGGGTGCACCAGTAAAGATGTAGCCCCTATGGATCTCGAAAGACCCTTGCATTACCGAAGAGAAGGGAAAGTTGATTAAGTGAGAGGGTGTAGACGTAGGTGTCTATGCACCCTGGTTTTGAAGGTTTGAAGATCATAGGTGCTGGGAAAGATAGAGGCTGGGAGAGAGTTCCAACTCCTTGAAGTCATGGGGATATATGTATTCGCGAATGAAGTGGTCCGGCACTTTTCCAATTTGACCGCGAAAGAGTGTTGGGAGTCGGTAAAACGTGTGCTGCGTGCAAAGCATGCTTTGGGGGGAATTATTGATTTTATCTCATCAGAGCACCTGCCGTGATAGTATCTATAGAAAAGGGAAAGGGCAGAGACATCTCTTCGATGAGCCAGCGAGTCGAGGGAGTCGGTGAGGGTAGAATCGTCAATTAGCCTGACGGCTCGTTTCTGAATTGCATCAAGGGTAGCAAGAGAATATTTTGAGGCTCCTCTACACAGATGAGAGCCGTATTCGAGACAGGGGCGGATTTGGGCCTTGTAGATGGTGAGAAGTTGTGGGGTTTGTAAAATCGCTTGGACCTGAATAAGAAGCCAATCTTCCTTGCTGCAGATTTTGCCACAGAGGAGATGTGTTCATTCCAAGACAAGTCAGATGCGACAGAGACCCCAACATGGATAGGCTGTCCCACATTTTCAGGGTATTCGAATCGAAGTGAATATCAGGGAAATCTCTATTTTCGCGCCTAGAAATTAGACAACATTGAGTCTTATTTGAATTAAAGTTAACTAAATTTTGAGAGCCCCATTTATTCAGTTTGTCTAGGTCGAGAGTAATTGAGGAGGCAATATTGATTCGATTATTCGGGAGAGAGGGTTTGCCGTGTAGAGTGCTATCGTCGGCGTAACAATGAGTGGGGTTTGCCGTTTGATCAATAAGGTCGTTTATATAAATAATGAAGAGTGTGGAGGAGATTACAGAGCCTTGGGGAACACCAGAGTTTGTGGAGAACGAATCAGATGATGTTCCATCCACCACAACTTTTATACTTCGGTTTGTCAGAAAGCTTTCTATCCATTTGCGAAGTGTTGGTGTGAATCCAAAGGCTGGCAGTTTGGCAAGAAGATTTTTGTGCCAAACCTGGTCAAAAGCTTTGGAGATATCAAGGGCTACAGCGAGGGTTTCTTTTCCGGCCTCTAGAGTATTGTTCAAGGTGTGGGTGACATAGGTTAAGTATTATTAATTGCCGCCTATTAGTAAAAATAATAAAATAACCCTAATTCTATTTAATTGCATTTTCACAGGGATACCTCAATTCCCATGCCAAAAAATATGTTTTATTTTTAACCCCTCAAAAAATTCAACCATCCCCAAAACAAGTTTAATTCGATTTTTGATTTCAAGAAAAAATTACATGAAAAAACTTCAGCTTATAAGATAGAATGCTCTGACTAACTGGTAGTCAAAGAGACATTGTAGCGAGCGACACTATGATAGGGTGCCGTTTACTTTTAAACAGAACCCTAAAAAGGATGAAAGAACTGGCCTCGCGTGTCAAGCTCGTATCTCGTATCTGAGAACGCATCGTTTCAGAGTTCCGGGCAAATAAACTTAAATAAAAAAGGATTTGTTAATAATTTATTGGCCCCTTTCTGAATTATATAAATCTAAACTTAATACAATAGAAATCGAGATCTTGTTGACTCTCTTAGAATTTAAACAAGTTTGTTGCTGTTGGTGCAACTTTCCTCCCAGTTAGCTATCATTAATTGTTTGCAGCAATTATATCAATTGAGAAAACATGGCATATTAAAGATATCTATTTTAAAATACACATAATCCTCGAATTTCACTGAAGTTCCTAAGAAACCGTATGAATCAAAATCGAGGATTTAAATCGAAAACAAACTAAAAATGTGCATAATTCAGTCATTTATTTCAAAGTAAATTCAAAATAATATAAAAATTAAAAATAAGAGTCTATTCATAAATTGACTAATATATAAAGGTATAATAAGTATTTAAATTATTCAATTTACATAATATAGAAATAAGAAATATAAGATCCTTAAAATATTTAGCCAAAAAATTTAATTACTATCATCCCTTTCATCATCATCATTGAGTATACAGTCCTAAGACTGGTTTGATGCAACAATACTGATATTCACTTCGATTCGAATACCCTGAAAATGTGTGACAGCTCTATCCATGTTGGGCGTCTCTGTCGCATCTGACCTGTCTTGGAATGAACACATCTCCTCTGTGGCGAAATCTGCAGCAAGGAAGATTGGCTTCTTATTCAGGTCCAAGCGATTTTACAAACCCCCACAACTTCTCACCATCTACAAGGCCCAAATCCGCCCCTGTCTCGAATACGGCTCTCATCTGTGGAGAGGAGCCTCAAAATATTCTCTTGCTACCCTTGATGCAATTCAGAAACGAGCCGTCAGGCTAATTGACGATTCTACCCTCACCGACTCCCTCGACTCGCTAGCTCATCGAAGAGATGTCTCTGCCCTTTCCCTTTTCTATAGATACTATCACGGCAGGTGCTCTGACGAGATAAAATCAATAATTCCCCCCAAAGCATGCTTTGCACGCAGCACACGTTTTGCCGACTCCCAACACTCTTTCGCGGTCAAATTGGAAAAGTGCCGGACCACTTCATTCGCGAATACATATATCCCCATGACTTCAAGGAACTGGAACTCTCTCCCAGCCTCTATCTTTCCCAGCACCTATGATCTTCAAACCTTCAAAACCAGGGTGCATAGACACCTACGTCTACACCCTCTCACTTAAACAACTTTCCTTCTCTTCGGTAATGCAAGGGTCTTTCGAGATCCATAGGGGCTACATCTTTACTGGTGCACCCCTTCTTGCATTCGATTGCATTAAAAAAAAAAAAAAAAAAAAACAATCCGTCTCCACTCGACTCTGTCCCCCGCCAGCTGTTTGACCTCTCTAAATGTCTGGCATCCCATATCTCCAATTATTTGGTTGAAATATTCTAATCTGGGTCTTCCCCTTCCCCTTTCTTTCCCACCTCCTCCTCCAAGATATCCCTAAGCAGTCCCCCATGTCTCAGTGTGTGCCCCATCATCTGACCTCTCTCTTCTTCAGACTCTTCCACAAGGTTCTTTCTTTCTCCGATTCTTCCAAGAACTTCTTCATTTGTAATTTTATCCATCCATTTGATATTCATCATTCTTCTGTAGCACCACATTTCGAAAGCCTCTAATCTCTTTCTCTCCACTTTTCTAATGGTCCAGGTTTCACACTCGTACATGGCTATGCTCCATACATATGTCTTCAATAGCATCTTCCTGTTTTCTAAGCTGATTGAGGAGGAGCATAGTAGTTTTTGTTTTGAATTAAACCCCATTTTTGCTTGGGCAATTCTTGATTTAATTTCGTTTTAGCTCCTCCTATCCCATGTTATTTTATTTCCTAGGTAGCGGAATTCCTTAAGTCCTTCTAGGTTTTCTTGGTTAATTTTGATGCATTCCTGTCTCGTTTGTTCTTTTTTGTACATACTAGGACCTTGGTTTTATTCTTGTTTATTTTCATTTTCATTTCATTCCTTTCATAAACTAATAATTTTTTCTTCCTGAATCACAACTTAGTACGATGGAATTCTGGTTCGATAATTGATTAATTAGAAACAATTTAAGATCGGCTAAACTTGATTATGAAATCCGTAATTAACAATTGTCTTTGGTTTATGCATAATTCTTTATAATCCCTCTAATATTGAGTCAAGCTTTTATTAATATCTCGCTGGACTAGAAATATGTGCGGCAAAATGTTCACTTTTACCATTTTATTAATTTTTATCCGTTTTTTTAAAACCGTGTAAAAGGAAAATCGTGAAATTAAAATACCATGTGAATCGGGGGAAGGTGTATTACTTACTAATTCTTCTGCTAGAATTTGTTGAATCTTTTAAGAATTATAATTGGGATTGAGATTGAGATATAACTCAAAAGCAGAATAGTGTGAGATTTTCTCTAAAATTAATCAAAAATTGAAAATTATGAACGAAAATAATTTCACAAACAATAATTTATTAAAGTTAACCGCTTCGTCGATTTATTTCGAGTTCTTCAGTAACTCCGATTTTTGTTTGTTTTAAGTGCTATGTATATGAATCTATTCAATAAATTGAAACTCGTTATCATTAAATATAATTTTTATAAAAAAAAAATAAAACCGATTTCAAAAAATTAAATCCAACAAATAAAATAATAAGAACTCTAAAATCAAATCAAATGCACTAAAATATATAAAATAATTATCTAATTTAGTTACAACTTAACGATGAAATTTTTACATGAAATAACTTTTTGAAGTCGGTGATAAACATACATTTTATGAATCGCACTCTACGGATCTTACTTAGTACGTTTGGCGTGTAATGGAGATAACATCGTGTAAGCTCGCTTATATAGTTTGTTTGGCACCGACTTCAAAAAGTGATTCCATGTAAATATTTCGTCGTTTAGTTGTAACTAAATTAGATAATTATTTTATACATTTTAGTGCATTTCATTTGATTTTTGAGTTCTTATTAATTTATTTGTTGTATTTAATTTTTTGAAGTAGGTTTTATTTTTATTTATTTTTTTTTTATGAAAATTATTTTTATTTTTCTCTTTTCAGTGATGTTATTAATAGTGACTTAATATAATATTTTGTATGCATCTCGTAAGAGAAAGCGTCGGGCGAATGAATCAGAAAATGATAATAGAAATTCAATTAATAAATATAGAAATTCTCTCGAAACTTTTGCGGGTTTTAAATGAACGTTTTAAGATTGTTTTTTTTTATAAAAGATTTTATTTATTATAATTTCGATTATTTGCTCTTAAGAATTGGAGATTTACGTTATTTTGTCATTGATCATATCATCAAAACTTGACCTAATTAATATGAGATCACCCCTAAGGTACCCCTTTTCCAATAAAAAAAGAATCATCGAAATCGGTCGACGTGGCAAAAAGTTCTCGCTAAACATACATAAAATAAATAAGGGTATCCTGACTACCTTGCAGCTATACTGATCCAAACGCAGAAAGAATCATTAAAATCGGTTCATAAACAAAGAAGTTATGCGCCAACATACATAACAAAAAGTTCCAATACCAATGAAAAAAACGGGACCAATCGGGAGCTATACTGAACCCAATGCATAAAAATAATCAAAATCGGTTCACAATTGGCAAAGAAATCGAATAACATAGATACAAAAAAAAAATCAGTCGAATGATAACCTGCTCCTTTTTTGAAGTCGGTTAAAAACACAGAGAGAAACTATCGCTGGACATTTAATAATTCTTTTAGAATATTTTGTCATACAAATCAGTGTTGCTGAAAAATTCGAAATATATCTATAGACTTCCCATTATATATTGTAATTTATGAGCCTTTTGGATCTAAACATTTCATTCATATTAATATCAATTGTGAAATTTGAATAGAATATTGTGAAAATATGTTAAAATGGCTCGCTGACTAAAATATTATCTATAGCGAAGAAAGTACGCAAAGGAGTGAAGGGGGTGCGAGTGACGTTCAGCCTTCCGCTCTCTAATCTAATCTTACCGGCACGTTTTCATCTTACCCATCTACTACTACTACCAATACTACTATTAGATATATTCCTGTATTTTATATTTGAGGTTGAAAAGGGATTGACCTAGATAATCAGCGGGTGAGACTTGTGAGCCTCTTCCGAGTGGAAATATAAATCATGTGTTTGTGGTTTTCTCTGAATCTGTGAAATACATTTTAGACGTTAGTCTATCAGGTATGTTAGCATGTGGTTAATCAGCACTTATTTGTCTTTAAAAAGAGAATTGTTATTTTAATAGAAAAATAAAACATTAAGATAATAGTGAAGATTTTTCGAAATATTACGATTGTTTCTGTAGAATTTAATCCCTGATCTTCATAAGATAATCAGTCCAAAGATCGATTTGACTCAATTCTTCGAATCCATACGATTCTATTTTCTTTATTGGGCCGCGCAGGAGGGGGCCTCCTCTTACAGAAAAGAGTTACAAATTTGGTAAATATATGGCATTTTAAAGTAAAGTTAAAATTTCATAGGGCGGGTCATTAACTGATTTGGATAAAATACCCTTGTTTGATTTTTTTCTTCTTTACATTGATTAATTGTGATCCGCCCCATATGTCTTACTATTAAAGGTGTAAAAATTTAATAGAGAACCTCTCATCGCCCTTTAAGTTATGTCATTTATAGTCTTTTGGATTATACCCAGGACGCTGAGGGATGCCACCGCTTTATGCCACCGCTTTATGCCACCACACTCCTTTCCATGAGAGTGTGATGGCCTCAACTCTATCGGAACCCGCCCCGACGCCAAATCGCTCCGCGATGTTGCTCACTCGACTGGAGTTGCCCCTATATTTTTCAATTTTGTTTCGGTGGGCAAAACCCAGCCCAGCCAGCGCGGAGACGATCTGCACGTCTACCACCCAAACCACCCCCGACAAATCCTTCGCCACGATGTCTGGCTTCCGGTTACCTGCCGAGGTGGAGTACAAGTACTCTAACTCGAAACGCATTTCCTATTTTATCAATTCGTCCGCCAGACATCGAACTACCGCATCATGTCTCCTGACCCGTCCATCATGGGTCCTGTCGCACCCCTAAGTTAATTCTCAAACATCAGAGTTTTAAGCCATTGGTCATCGTCAGACATGAGCGCAACGACCTAAAGTTAAAGACAATATTAGCTGTCCTCTGGATGCATCATATTAATTAGGTCAAGTTCTGATGATATGATCAATGGCAAAATAACGTAAATCTCCAATTCTTATGAGCAAAAAATCGAAATTATAATAAATAAAATCTTTTATAAAAAAAACAATCTTAAAACGTTAATTTAAAACCCGCAAACGTTTCGAGAGAATTTCTATATTTATGAATTGAATTTCTATATCATTTTCTGATTCATTCGCCCGACGCTATCTCTTACGAGATGCATACAAAATATTATCTTAAGTCACTATTAATAAAATCACTGAAAAGAGAAAAATAAAAATAATTTTTATAAAAAAATAAAATAAAAGCTACTTCAAAAAATTAAATGCAACAAATAAATTAATAAGAACTCAAAAATCAAATGAAATCCACTAAAAGGTATAAAATAATTATCTAATTTACTTACAACTAAACGACGAAATATTTACATGAAATCACTTTTTGAAGTCAGTGCCAAAGAAACTATATAAGCGTGCTTACACGATGTTATCTCCATTACAAACCAAACGTACTAAGTAAGATCCGTGTAGTGCGATTCATAAAATGTATGTTTATCACCGACTTCAAAAAGTGATTCAATGTAAAAATTTCATCGTTTAGTTGTAACTAAATTAGATAATTATTTTATATATTTTAGTGCATTTCATTTGATTTTAGAGTTCTTATTATTTTATTTGTTGGATTTAATTTTTTGAAGTCGGTTTTATTTTTTTTTTATAAAAATTATTTTTAATGATAACGAGTTTCAATTTATTGAATAGATTCATATACATGGCACTTAAAACAAACAAAAATCGGAGTTAATGAAGAACTCGAAATAAATCGACGAAGCGGTTAACTTTAATAAATTATTGTTTGTGAAATTATTTTCGTTCATGATTTTCAATTTTTGATTAATTTTAGAGAAAATCTCACACTATTCTGCTTTTGAGTTATATTTCAATCTCAATCCCAATTATAATTCTTAAAAGATTCAACAAATTCTAGCAGAAGAATTAGTAAGTAATACACCTTCCCCCGATTCACATGGTATTTTAATTTCAATTTTGACTATAAGACTAAGAAGAGCTCTATTGACCTGTATTGACATCAGTTTTGTATTTGGAATCTTGTATAATCATTGGGTGTTATTTTATAGGCTGATAATGATTCCGAAACGTCTTTAAAGATAATCTATATATAAAATAATAATTAATAAATGTTTGTATTGTATGTAATTGGATGTTGATGAAAGCAGTCCACGGTGGTTGTAAAAAATAAGACTATAGAGGTTTTATTATTTTACATTTATTTGTTAAACCGACGTTAACATATGGATCATCAATTGCTTTTTACTGTTTTCTATTCGAGATGAAAAAGAATTTTTATAATGTTTTTTTGGCATTGTCAAAGGAGACAGAAAGTAACTATTTTTTGAACTACTTTCATTGACTTTTTGTTACCCTGAAGAAGGAGAGAATAAATCTCCGAAACGTCGGTTTAACAAATAAATGTAAAATAATAAAACCTCTATAGTCTTATTTTTTACAACCACCGTGGACTGCTTTCATCAACATCCAATTACATATTTATACCAGTCCGTCTCCTAAAGAAAATCTCTATCAATTTGTATTGAATTACAATAATTAATAAAATATGACAATTTCTTTCAAAAAAAATTTGTTTGTTTCCTCAAATAGATTAAAGAAGAATAAATAATAAAAAATTAAATAAGAAATATCGTTTGATATTCATCCCCTTGATAAGTTAGACCGTACACAAAATTTGGTTACTAAATACCTAAAGAAATCAGAATAGATTGTAATTCACTGAATCTGAGCTGTGCTGGGTAATTTTTATTAAACGTCAGAAGGGTTGTATTCACCTCTTCGGGAAATGAACTCTAGTGCCAAAAAAACCAAAGAAATCCAGACTTTTTTGTCTCATTTAGAAATCACATTTATATCGCACTAATTATTGCACTTGAAGCTTTAACCTTTATTTGTAAAATTTTGTGGTCTAGTGATTCTAAATTTAAACACATAGTCGAGCCATAGGACAAATTGCTGTTTTGAAAATTGAATTTCTTTAAAAATCGTAGGACAAAGAAATGGCCATTATCAAATTGAAATATAAACGATCAAATGCCGATTGTAGCAGACTTAAAATTTCTAAAAAAAACTACTATAGTTTGTTCTGTCATTTAATAAACTCAAGCTGTTATGTATAATTTTTATTGCATGTCAGAAGGGTTGTAGTTACTCTTCCCTAGTAATTGAGCCCAAGTAAAAAATTATCCAAGTCAGCTCGGATTTAGTAGATATCATTCTCCCGCGATTTTATTTTAGAAACTTATTAAGTCTGCTAAAAGAAATTTGAACTTTTATAACGGTAACTAATTATAAATCACTCACAGAATGATATTTCCTTAAATTAATTAAACCCTCTTAAAATATTTTTTTCGATGTTCATAATATGAAGTTACCTTATAAACCATATTCCGGATAGTAAATAAAAAATTATTGTTGAGTGTTTGACGACTAGACTAAAGATGAAAAGATTACTCTAGATTCATTATAAAATTTTAATTAATTTAATCATTTCCCCATGTCTGGTACCATTCGAAAGAATGTCCCATCAAGAATATTATATTATTTTAATTATTCAGTCTATTAATCATCATATTTATAGTAGCAAAAGTTTTTAATTAATTGCTGAGTTGAAGCTCATGTAGATGATAATGATCTAAAATTTATGCCTTTCACTGATAAGGTTGGGAATATTTAAATTTTAACTACAGGGGATATTTTGATAAACATATTTGAATATCATTTTAATATAATATGAATAAATAATAAAATAATACCGTAATTTTAATTAATATCAAAATGGTAAATTGATAGACATAATAATATAAATGTAATTTACATTATTATGAATAGAAACAATAATAAATATATATTTTCTATTATAAATTCGATACCTATTAGATAGGTATTTCATTTAAAATCAATTCTGCACGTTCAAAAAATAATTCCTATATTTAACATAATTGTATATTAATAATTAATATTGATATATTGACTTTCTATTGGCTTTGAAATTGATACATTTATATGACAAGAGATATGGTATTACCCTAGTGTGTCTGTCTGTAGATAACAGGAACGTAATTAGGGAAAGGTAGGGGTTGGAGGACACGGTTCTCTCTGAGTACAGTTGGTCCCTCTTGTAGAGGGGATCTACAGCTGATTAATTATGATTGTATTTATAAAGAATACATTTAAAAAAAATTGAAACTTTTTGTTAATTTCTTCGGCTGTTTTCTATAATCATACGGTTTGAGCTAGAAAGCTAAAACTTTATACCTACTAAAGTGTATTTATATATCAAACTCTAATAAAAAAACATTAATTTAGAATGGATTACCATGAAAATGCCAATAATTTACACATCTACATTATATTTTAAGTCGTACAGTTTTAAATCAAAAGGGCCTAAGTCATGGTTAAGTGATTGGTCACATGGGGTTAAGTACACTTTATTTCTTAAAAAAATTTACTATCTAAAAAATAATATGATAAACAAAAAACCTACCTATCATTTCTGACTTAATCCCTTTTGCACTGACATGAAAGATATAAATATATTGGTTTAAATTACAGCTTATGAACTTAAACCGTTCATAAGTTTTATTCATTAACCATTTTTTTATTCTTTCTTCAATTGTACCATCATTTTTTCACTTTGAATTATAGAATCATTAATTGCGTGACTGTATGGGCATAGTTCTCTAAAGCCAAAAAAAGTTCTAATGGATAGTAGAAAGCCCAAGATATAATCAGTTCTTTATATTAGAATTAAAATATTTTGTTCCCACTTTTTATACGTTTGCTTTCTTGAGGTTTCGTAAAACCAGGGAGAGGGAGAGCCAGAAAAAATGCTGCGCTTGAAAATTATTATTCTCCACATTTCACACATCAGAAATAAGCAAAATAAATAGATACATAATATTCCTTTAAATTTTTCTAGTGGTTAATGCATACATTTAAAATGAATTTTTTTTGTTATTGGTATACTTCGTCCGTAGAATCAAAGCATTCGTTTTGCAGGAGCGCCTTGAAAACAGAGGAATGCGCGGTAGACGAGAGAATCCGGTTGCATAAGTTTAAGGCAATAATTATTTATTTAACTGTTTTGAATAAAACTAATCCAACAACAAAATAACATTAATCAAATTTGATTAAGCTATTAAAACGAATAAAATATTATTAACAAAATATATTCTTTTAAAAATTTATAAATCATTTTATTTTAAATATTATTGAGTACCCGGTATTTTTTCTTTTTGGGAATAACAAATTCAATCCCTTTAAGTGAAAGTTTTGTAGTGCAAACACCCTATTTTATTGGGTTATAAAACAACATAAAATTATCGTCTTTTTTTAATTTCATTTTGAAACTCTTCTCGATGGTAATTTTATTGAAATGTCTAAAAACATCCGTTGTCGAGTAGCAAGTCAGATATAAGTTGAGCAATTGCAATTGGCAGAGAGGGTGGTTTTGGATGAGGGGGAGCAGCCGATAGATCTACTAGGGCTGGTTCGTTATCTGGAGGAATGGCTTTTCTGACCCAAATCGTACTGTTATTCGTTAGTATAACGAGGACTTAAACGAAACGCTCGTCTCTCTCGCTGGATTATGCCCTAAGTGCCATTGTACAAACCATTTAAGCTCACCAAATTGTCTAATAAACAAATATCTAAATGGCCGACATTCTATTCAAAGGGAATCAGCCTAAAGGGGTGAAGGGGGTGGGTTTAGTTCCAGCCACCTTTTTACGATACCATATCCTCAACTCAAATAAAATAAAAAATAATTATCATATTCTTTGTTTTTTAATTCAATATATGTATAATTCGCTCTTCGTATTATCCCTTATGGTTTCATTTGAATGCACCACGGGTTTTGTTCTAAAAATGTTTATTCAATTTTAACTCCTCTTTCTAGAGCCGTTATCACACTGCTAGGAATGCGTAATTTCAAGAAGACTTTACAGTCTAATTATCCAGTTTTTTCTCTTTTTTTATTAAAAAATTGCGTCTAGTGTATCAATACTTAAACCCTTTTGGTCTAAGAGCCATTGAACTTAAAAATGAAAGTATTTTTAAAAATTGTATACTTTAATTCAAAACGATTAAATTAATGAAAACTTAATAAGTATTTTAATAATTCTGAAATTTTTTATCATTGAAAAGTTTGGGATTAAATTGAAAGTTTCTTCTTTGCCGAGAGTAGCAGAAATTTTATAAATTAAAGGAGACAATAAAAAGAGTGTCTTCTGATAGAAAAATAATTTTTTAAATTTATTTATAACGAGACTATAGTTTCGAGAGCTTTGCACACTTCATCAGTCTATTACAATCGATTCACATGAATTGATGTGATGAACCTTGTAGTATCATTATACCTAATTAAATTAAAAAATTAATTTTTCCATCAGAAGACACACTCTTTTAGTGTCTCCATTAATTTAGTTTGGGATTGAGAAATAAAACTTAGAAAAAAGTAAGTACAGCTTATGATTACAAATTTGGGTGCTGAATTTCACTTTATTAACTCAGAAATGTTTTAAAGCTATAAAGTTTTAAGATTTTATGTTTTTCATCAGAAAATTCTGAAGAAATCATAGAGAGTTTGGACCATCTACTAAATCTGAGATGTCATGGATAATCTTCATTACATCACAAGGGTTGTGTTCACTCCTTCAACGCTAATATTCGATTTTTGAGAGGGAACACAACTCTTCTGGCATGTAATAAAAATTATCCATGACAGCTCAGATTTATTAAATAACAATTTCTCGTGATTTCTTTAGAAATTGAAAGTCTGTTATCATGGACAATTTGAACTTTTATAAAAAATTCTTAAGTTAGAAAGCCTAAAATTTGATCAATGCTTTGTTTTCAAAATTTGTATTTTATTGAACAAATACAAATATTTTGACAGCAGGGCAAACTTTCTAGTTAAATTATTTCTGGTCTCGGAAATTCAAACAGACAGAAAAAATCACTATTATTTTCAAAGAAATAAAAATAAAAATTTGAAAATTCTATTTATTAATTCGAAGGCTTATTTATTCAAGCTTTTAAGATTTTTTAAACTATTTGAATAAGTTTGTTTATTTGTACATTTCTTGAAAGGTTATTATAGATTATGAGCTTAAATTAGCATACAAGTTTTCGAGCAAGCTGCATCTTTGATACCAAGTTTCAGCTTTTTAATTTTATCTATGATATATTAGCAAAGACTGATCTGAGGCAACCACTCATTTGACTGCCAACTCTTTCTATAAAAATCAACATATCCTTAATTATATGAGAAAAATTTTTATTCATATAAATTTAGAAATATTAGGTATTATAAATTAAAATTATTATCATTTCCGTCCATAATTTAATTTATAATTTGAAAATTATATTGGGAAAATAAGGACAAGTTTTTATGTGTGACTTTTTTATTTATCCACCAACGTTTCGTCGACTTTGCCGACTTCTTCAGGGGCTTCAAATAGTCATGTCACACATTCGTTTAAATTTTCTCTCACCTTCGTTACCATTGAAGGCCATCAGAATACAATTTTCAAAAGATATTTGGCACATTCACAAAAAATACAATTTTGCACAAAAACTTGTCTTTATTTTCCATATAAACTTACAAATTATAAATTAAAATAGAGAACAAAGAAAATATTTTTTATCATAGACAAAAGGTTCAGGCGGGGTTAGAACCCCAGATCGATTGGGAGGCGTTTGAATATAGTTTATTAGGTTTTGAGTGGATATTAATGAAGCAGTCCAAAATTACAA
Organism: Forficula auricularia; assembly: GCA_024734495.1. NCBI lineage: Eukaryota > Metazoa > Arthropoda > Insecta > Dermaptera > Forficulidae > Forficula > Forficula auricularia. The sequence continues at coordinate 34,936,421 of JALMQS010000225.1, read as the reverse complement.
AAAATAAAGATAATTTAAAGTAGATTTTTATTTATAAACCGACTTTTCTGAGGCTTATTCCCACCTTCTTCAGGGTTTTGAAAGGTCAGTGAAGGAAATCAATACTTAGTAAATTGGATTGTATCTAACTTTATGAGATTTGGCTCGTGATTCCGGCTTCTTTCCTTCTACTCTGTTATTTTCACGATGGAGGGGCCATCCCATACAGGCATTTAGGGGATGCGCCTTCTGGTGTATCTCCTTCTCACATCAATATCATAAAAAAAGTGACATTCCCCTCTGTTTCCTCTCTTACATTGGACCTTTCTAAACCCTGAAGAAGGAGGAAACAAGCCTCCGAAAAGTCGGTTTATGAATAAAATTTATTTTAAATCATCTTCTTTTTTGAATTTCGGACTGCCTCATCAATATCCGCGCAATTCACTTATCAGTCAATCTTCAAAAATTACTTCAATTTTATTAGGTATTATATGTATGTATAATATTTATGTAGAGTTAATAAAATAGAAAATACTAAGATGGGTGACAGACTCATGGTTAATACCAATGAGAAATCGGAGACGAAACGTTATAAAATTGAAAATTCTCTTTTCTAATTTACTAACACAAAAGAAATATTAGCTTGAGAGCTTGTCTCTGTTGGTTAATTAACGAGCGCGTTCATTAATAAATATCTAATGAGAAACTTCCTCATTGAATGAAGACGATAAAACTGATAAGGAGTATTTTAATAAATTGTGTCGTTGGCTGATAATGAAATGATGGCATCCGAATGTCATTTATAAATCAGTCAGGACGTTGAGGTTGCTGTTGTTATTGTTGCTAGAGCTTTTACCCCCCACTTTTGCACCCCTGTCAGCCCCTGGTCCCCGCCCTTCTGTTCTCCCAAGGGGTGCCATCTCTTTACTAAACAAGCCGCTTCCTTGAAAGGTGTGTCTTTGTCTCGCCCTTAAGCCCCTTCCCCCTACACAACAGGCAAGCTTTTAAAGCGAATATTTTATCAAAAACCTGGATCGGTTGTATCCCATCTTTACATAAATATTCGCTTTGTTTAATTATTCAGATTTAAATGATGTTGACTTCTTGTCCTGTTTGAATACTTCTTTTATCTATATGTCTAAAGATTCATCAAAAAATAAATAAATAAATAGTCTTTATACTGACATTAAAAATAATAATAATAAATATTATTAAAAAAAATTAAATTTTAATGAAAAATAATTTTAGAGGAACATAATATTTTCTTTAAAATGAATTGAAATTGTAAAAAAATTTAGGATATTAGTTGAAGGAAGAGGTATCAGCCAAAGATGGAATCACTGGGTTCAAATTTATAACGTGCCTGGACCCAAAAGTATCAGAATGAAAGTCAGTTTCATTCTGATACTTTTGGGTCCAAGCACGTTATAAATTTACATGAAGCTAAAAATTTTATTTTTGACAAACTTTGTTCGATCACATATGTGTACCGCATTTTGTGTATAACTCCTAATTAACTGAAGATGGCCAAATAAATTCAGACCGAAACGTTTTATTAAAGGTGTTTTATTGAACCCAGTGATTCCATCTTTGGCTGATACCTCCTCCTTCATCTAATACAGTTTCATCACAGCCACGAACTCTAACAAAAAATTTACGATTTTTAATCAATCTTTATTATAGTTATTGTATCAATGGTATGGACAAAATCGTAAAAAGTTCCTTTGTGGCATCAAAATTGTCTTTGGACTAATTCCAGGGTCGGATCTAGGGAAGGGGGGGGCAAAGGGGGCACATTTTGGGAAGTAGGAAATTATTTGTAGGTACTATATATATATTTTGTATTGGAAGTTCGTGGCAAATTCAAGTTTGATCCCCTTGACAAAAGACTTAGATCTGGTTCTGAATTATTCCATATTAATGATGAATTCAAAGATAACGTTTCGCCTTTAAAAATGCAAATTTCAAAAATATATCCTTTATGATTTTAACAAAATTAAAAAAATTAAAGCTTTGTTGTATAATTATTAAAGATTAGCAAAACTCCTTCTATACAGAAAATTAAAATAATAATAATTATAGAGTATTTTTAGTGTTTAGGTAGAAAATTAATATGAATTTATCTTTTATGTTTAGCTCCCTTCGTATTAATAATAGAAAATTTTGTAATTTTTGTAATGGATAAATCGATCATGGTGGATCGTCCTTGGGGTGTTGTGGAGACACTATTTAAATATTTAACCCTTTTAACTCTTGAATGTCGTCGAATGTATTCTTTTTTTTTATTTTTATTTATATTTAGTATTTTTGATACATATATATTTCAATATTTACAAATCCAATACTAAATTTATAATATTTCCAAATATTTCTCAATAGAAATGTTCAACTGTCCCTCTTAAGATATATTCTAACTTGGTTCTTAAATTGAATCAGACTTGATGCATTTCTTACTTCAGCTGGTAAAGAATTAAATTCCTCAAGTCCTCTAAAATATAATGAATTTCTTGTGCTCTCTTTCCTCGCCCTCTCAATAAATATATTGTCTCTAATTCGCGTCCCATGGTCATGGATCTCATTGACCAATGTGAAATTCAGATAGGCTGGCAGCTGGCTATGATATAATTTATATACAAAACACATTGTCTGTAAAAATAAGAATTGCTTCACATTCATAAGTCCTAAGCTTTCCAGCATACTACTTATTGATGTATATCTGTCACATTTTAATATAAATCTCATGCATCTATTTTGTAAGAGTTGCAACTTATCAATATTCTCCTGAGTGCCAAAATATAATATTGTAGGACAGTAAGAGAAACTAGGACTAATTATAGTTCTATACACCTTAATTCTAGTGTTCATATTCAAATTATTACAAGCTCTACCAAAGTATTGCACTTTTCTGTTTACATTCTTCAAGAGCTCACTATGATGACTCTTAAAGTTCAACTTCGAGTCAACCACTACTCCGAGGTATTTAAATGAATCCACATATTCCAAATTTACACCATTCAGATAGATTGGACTTAACCCTTCTCCACCCACCCCCAATTGCATTACTTTAGATTTCGTACAATTTATAAACAGTTTATTCATATTTAGCCAGTCTTCCAACTTCCTAAGGGTTCCATTCATTTTCTGACAAGCCCTCTCAACATCACAATCCTCCACTGATATTAGTGTATCATCGGCAAACAGATTTATAAATACATCATCATTAATACAGTTACAAATGTCATTGATATATAATACAAACAACAAAGGCCCAAGAATACTTCCCTGGGGGACACCAACACTATCAGTTTGAGGATCGGAAATCACATTATTAATTTTTGTAACATGAGTTCGACCAGACAAATAACATTTAAACCACTTCACTGCACTATCACTAAAACCATATCTTCTCAATTTCACCAGAAGTAGATCCCGATTCACCGTCTCAAATGCACGCCGAAGATCCAGCGAAACCGCCACCACCACATTTCTTGGGTCATCGATCCACTTCTTCCATCTTGTTATTATCAACTGTAAAGCTGTCTCACATGAATGCCCCTTTCTGAATCCCGATTGATTTGGAGTCAAAATATTATTCCTATCGACATAATCAAGCAGTTGTTTGTGCATTACAGATTCAAACACCTTCTCTAAGAAGGGAAGTGAATTAACAGGCCTGAAACCATCTGGTTCCAGGGCGTTCCGTTTCTTTGAAATCGGTATAATTACTGATTGTTTCCAAGCCTGAGGAAACTTGCTGTCTCGGATAGACATATTAATAATTTCTTGAACCTTTTCCAGAAGAAAATCCCCGCCAAGTGAAAGAACCTTATCACTGACAATATCAGTAGATTTTTTTTATTCAAATTCATAATTGCTTTAACTATATCTTCCCGGTCGATCTCCCTAATTACAAACTCTTCCGTTTGTTCGCCTTCGTCTAGGTATGGATATGTAACATAGTCATTTTTATCCTTGTCATCTATCAACTTCAATATACTTTCTTCAACAAACTGATTATACTTATCAGCAATAAACAATTCATCTGTGTATGTTTTTCCATCAAATCTCATTTTAGCTATATGGTTTTGCTGTCTCCAGTCAATAGCAGTCTTTATATTCATCCACATATGTTTAGAATTTTTACTCTTTTCTATCTCTTGTGCATAATAAGTCCTCTTTTTTGCCTTTATTTTTGATGTAACAAGATTACGCGAAACCCTGTAGATGTCCCAGTGTTCCCTTGTATTAGTAATGCACGCGGCTCTATAATTTAAGTCACGTCTCTTTGTCAAATCTTTAATTTCCTCATCATACCATTTCTGAAAATGACTAGGAATTATTTTTGATTTCACTGGGGCCACAGTATCAAGGCTTTTCTTTATATTCAAATACAAACGATCGATAAGAAAATCAACATTTATATCATGGTCATTCAGATTCAGCCAGGGCAAGTTCACCAGAATACTCTGAATATTTTCGGGATTAACATCCTTTAAATTTCTAGTTTCAATCACTTTATCCAACGGTAATCTATATGAGTTTCCTGTTTTGTCCGACCCATAAATCTCTATAATGGAGTGATCAGAGAGTTTCGGGGTCTTAAGTATGTGTGTCGAAATATTTGACTTGTTAGCAAATACCAAATCGATCTTTGTTTTGCTATTTTGGGTTATTCTTGTAGGCTCTCCAACCAACTGATGTAATCCTCGTCTTTCCATTTCTGATATTAATTTTTCTCCATAATGAGCATCCTTCAGCAAGTCAATATTAAAGTCTCCCATTATAATTAAATCCTCCATAAGTATCTCATCCAATATATCATCGAATATATTCAAGAACTCCATCTTGGAGCCAGATGGGGATCTATACAGACAGACAATATTCAATGTGCAATGTGGCTTCTCTTCAATCATAATACCAAGTACCCATAAATGTTCTCCAAAGGTCTTCTCATAAAATACATGATAATTAATCTCTTTCCTGATATAGTACAACAGTCCACCAGTATATCGGCTATGCGAGTCACATCTAACAATGTCATATCCATCCAAGCTTATCTCACTATCAAAAATATTCTCCGTCAGGTGTGTCTCATTTAACGCTAGTAGTATAATATTATTTTCTTTTAAAAATTGGAAAACTTCCTCCCTCTTGGATAATAGACTCTGAATATTAAGGCAATATACTGACGGGTTAAATTGCTATTGAGTATAGGTAGTCCTTTCTTTAACACCTCGTACAATCGCTTCATATGCTTTACACGAGCGACTCCAGGTTGTATGGGCTGTATCGAGGTTTAGGTCCAGTTTAGTATTTCTCTGAACACAGTTTGTACATTTCATTTTTGTACTATTGCAGGCCCTAGTCGCATGTTCTTCTGCGCAAAAACCACAAGTAGGCGTCTCTCTAGTACAAAAACTTATTCTATGACCGAATTCGTTACACCGGAAGCATCTAATCATGTCGAAAACCTCATAAATCCTGCACCGTTCAAATCCAACAGACAGCCATTTTCTATCACTCACAGTAGCAAAAGTTTTCGGATCCATCTCGATGCATATGTCAAAGTGCCCATCTCTTGGTTTAGTCTTAAATAAAAATTTTACATTAGCCTCCTGACCAAGGCCCACATCATTTTGTTTAAGAATCATTTTGACCAACTCATCATCGGTCAGATTTGCCTCATTCATAATATCTTTTATCTTCAGTCTCGGCAGCCTTCGCTTGGGTTTGCTGAATTCGATTTCATCTTTAAATTGATCACTTATCATGCCAGTAACTTTAGTTAATTCTTCTTTATTATTCGACCGGAAAATAATAGTTCCATCGCTCCTCGAATTTGTGACCTTTACATCATTAAAAAGCCTCGGTTCCATCTTCGAGATAAGATCCTTTCTCAATTCAGTATTAGTCTTGTTTGTTTTCGTCTTCATAATCATGACATCTTTAAACTTGGGCCTCAATATTGGTGCAGTGTCACCCTTAACCATTTGGCTATCTGCGGTCACTTCCGAGATACATTTTTTATTTTCACAGACACTGTCAATGACATTCTTGCTTATAAGTTCATTTCTAAGTTTCTGATTTTCAGCCATAATAATGTCCAACTTACTCTGCATAAGTTCGTTAGATTTAGACAAATCGGCCACCATCCGGATAAGCCGATTGATCGAATTCTCATCCACCTCAATTAGATGAACATCATTAACATTAGAAGTTGACGACTTAGACATAGTGCATGATTCACATATCCAAGTCGTTTTTCTCTCATGTGGAATCCTCTAGGTTCCACTTTAGCGCACTTATAATGATATTTCTTCTGGCACTCTGTACACTTCGCAGTATTTTATTATCCAGATTCTCAGGACACAGCACACAATGAGACATATTTAAGATAATTAATATAACAATAATATAATATAATATAACAATGAAAATATATGTAATATATTCAAAAATCAAATAATATTTTTGAAAATTTCTTAGAAGAAAAATTAAAAATAAGAAAAACAGTGAAAATGTTTAGAGTTTTGAATAGGCCAACCACAGCATAATAATAATATAATATAATACAATAATGTGAATGAACATATATTAATATATTCAAGTATCGTCAAACAGAGACGTTTTGTCACAGCTCAGCCACGGAGGCAACGCAAGTGGCAGGATGGACAGGTTTTAGGTTAAAAAAGTCTGAGACTTTGATGTAAAACTTTCAAAAACCTTTTGTGAATCACAATCATTTTCATTCATGGAGAAATCACCGCTAATACTTTTACACTGTCACCCAAAATAAACAGCTCAAATTCCAGCGCTAAAGAAAGTGGAAGATATCTTCAGCACTATGAAAAACACTACAACTATGCAGCAAACCACGGCTTCTGCAATGATGTAGACACGCACAATATGTTTGTTTATTTCTGGAACTTTTTTGTGATACCGTATTGTCACTAGTGATTTTTTTCCGGTGAAATGGCAGCAACTTTTGCATTCAATCAAAAAAAAAATTTTTATAAACAAAAAATGTAAATAGGTCTGATGAGCCAAACAATGGCGAAACTAGTAACAATAATAAATAACTCAACATGAACATTTATTAAATTTCATTTATCCATTACAAAATTTTCTATTATTAATACGAAGGAGCTAAACATAAAAAGATAAATTATAATAATAATTATATTTCAAGTCTGGTTCTTCAATGATTACTATCTATGTACGTAGTACATTCGTTCTACTATCTTTAAATCACAATCAATTTAAACTTATTTACTTATTTAGGCCTATTAGATTTAATGCACTTACACCATATTCTAAGATACTGAGCGTCCGTACTTTGAAATTTCTCATTGGAAATATCAAGTACATAATATTGCCTGACTTATCAGCCACTAAATTTCAAACAAAGATCCTAATATCTTTTCTTCGGGAATCCAACCCAAATGCCAGAAAGTTAACCATTGCCGATCCTTCGGAACAAATCAAGACAAATTTTGACAGGGCTATAATATGGCCAACAATAATTGGGATTTGTTTCCTAAGGTCGTTAAAAAAAGAAAAAACAACATATTTGACTGTATGTTTAGATTTCGAATCATTAGCAATATTTTATAAAAATAATTTTTAAGAAAAAAATAAAAACCGACTTCAAAAAATTAAATGCAACAAATAAAATAAACTAAAAGGTATAAAATAATTATTATCTTATTTTGTTACAACTAAACTACGAAATATTAACATGAAATTACTTTTTGAAGTCGGTACCAAACAAACTATACCTTTAAGCGAGCTTACCCGCCAAACGTACTAAGTAAGATCCGTCGAGTGCGATTCATAAAAGGTATATGTTTGGCACCAACTTCAAAAAGTAATTTCATGTTAATATTTCGTCGTTTAGTTGTAACTAAATAAGATAATAATTATTTTATACCTTTTAGTGTATTTTATTTGTTGCATTTAATTTTTTGAAGTCGGTTTTTATTTTTTTCTTAAAAATTATTTTTTTGTTCTCTTTTAGTGATGTTATTAATAGTGATGATATCATCAGAACTTGACCAAATTAATATGACACCATCCCTAAGACACCCCCTATCGGATAAAAAAAGAAACATCGAAATCGGTTGATAAACAAAGAAGTTAGGTCTAAAAAAATGGGACCAATCGGAAGGTAGGCTGAACCCAATGCAATTTTTTTTTCAAAATCGGTTCAAAATTGGCGGAGATATGAGGTAACATAGGCACAAAAAAAAAAAAAAAATTCAGTCGAATAGAGAACCTCCTCCTTTTTTGAAGTCGGTTAAAAATAAAATGGCAAGATCTTCAATGAAATACTATAAGGGTATATCAGATTTTAATGTGAAACAAGTGACCTAGAATCCTTAACTCATAATAAATGAATATTGCATATAATATTTATTTACTTTTATCTTTACATCAGATGGGTTGGTTTCGAAAGAGCCAATAGACCATTTGCTTTTTTTCTTGGGTTGGATTCAGGATGGGACGAAATCTCCTCTAACCAAAAAGCTAGAACATATTAATTAATTAAGCAGTGGACAATCACATTGATTTGAATTTTTTTTACAAAAATTATGAATGGAATGATATCTATTCAAGATATATAGGATTAAGTTTTCCTAAATACGACGAAACTAGCGCTTTCTGAAAGATTAGATTTTCTGTGTCTCCAGTGATGTCCCCATAAATAAAATTAGTTTTAAAAAGCAATCAAAAATTGGATGTAATGCGTATCTTATGACGTTATAATCCTTAGATATTTTCTTAAATATTAACATTTTTGATTAGCTTATCCTCGATACATGTCACTTAATTATCAAGAACTAAAATCGGGTAATTTCAACATCCTAAGATGGTTCACTTAATTTTCTTCTCCAGGCTGTCTATTCAAACTGTTAACTACTGTCTCATCCATCCATAATAAAGATAATTTCCATAATAAAGAGATTGACGCTCGTTTCAATGTTTTAAGAGATAATTTGTATAAATAGTTCGATTTGATCGTTGCTTTATCTCTCTAATGAAACTCCTTAAGCACTTCTTTTCGTATACTTAGAGCACCAGCGAAGAAAATTTTCTCTTTAATAATATAAAATCAAATAGAAAATAAATAGATATAAGATTAGACGTGGAAGAGAGATAGAGAGAATAGAGGGGCGAGAGGCGGAACCGGAAAGCGAGTGTGGGAAGATATTAAATTAGATTGCTTTAATGGCGTAATTAGCCTATCTAAACGCCCCTTTCTCTCAAATATTAAACGTGCAAATGACAATAAAAGCCCTTCAAGCTAATATTAGCTAGTGCTAAATAGAACTGAATATATTTAGCTACGCTTGTTGTTATGTTGTTTTTTTATTCTCATATCCGGCTTATTTTAAATATTTTTTTTTTTTTTTTTTTGGCTTTTCGGCCTTTCTAGCCATAAGCCTAATTACGATACTAGCTATATTTTTAAATTTCATTCTACCCCTGGGGTCAGATTTGGCCGGCCGCCTCGAGTCGGATTCGAACCCGGGTCCCCTGGTTAGCTCGCTGTCACGCTACCGCCTAGCCTATCGACCCCCTATTTTTAAATATTAAAAGTAACATATTTTTTGTTTTGTTATACTGACAATTGATATAAAAAACAAACAGTTTTGCTTCATTTTATTTGGATGAAATAAATTTTGTCCTCTCGTTTTTGCAAACAAATTACATTTAATTATGTAGTATCTTTTGCTAAAACAGCCGATTTCGGGTATAGTGGAATTTATATAAATAGTAAACCAATTCCACAAGATTTCATTTGAATTCTAAACTAGTCAACACTCTGAGTCAGTCTTTGAACAGTGTGCATCTCCGTGCGAAGTCCGCTCAGATAAGCTATTTTATTTTTATTCTTCATATATGTATATACTCATCTATATATTTTTCTTATATCCCAATATCATTTGCTTATTATTAATTTTAAAATTATTTTCTTATATTGATAATATCCTTTTAAATCAGGGGCCCACGCACTTGGCGTGGTAACCTCAAGTAAATATGACCGAAGATACGGGACAGCCTCCCCCGGCCCCATACACAATAATGAACAAAAAACCCCATATGTAAATAGATATGGCATGGCTGATTGTGGCCCATATTTTGTTTTATGTTGAAAAAAAATCATTTACTGAGATAGAAACAGAAGTTCTGAATTCAGATGGCTCAACTTGCAGAAAAGAATAAATCTGTAAAATCAACACTTCTAGGCCAACTTTCAATGAATTTTGGCAAATTTATTTTTAATAATTTACAAAATATAATTCACAAATAATATTGCATAAGCGCCTAAATAAATTTAAAATTCGAGTAGAATTTCAGCAGGCACCAGCTGCCAATGATTTTGTCAAGAATTAATTCTTCAAAAAAATAACTATTATGCATATGTTCCTTTATTTCTCACAACTAAACAAGGAATAGTGGAAAATATCCCATTAGACATAGACGACTTTTATATGATCTAATCTGTTTGTCTGATTATAAAATTATAAACGCTGAAAGATTAAAGGATAAAACTCACAAGATAAATTTGGAGATGATTCTGAAAATGTTAAATATATTCCTTCAACTACTGTTAAAATTAACTTTTCGGACACAACGTCTTCCTGCATATAAAAGATTCACTCAGTGAGAGCAGTAGTTGAATCATATATTCCGAAAGTAAATCAATGTACCCGGTGCTTATTATACGGACATAGATTTAGAAATTCCATTCAGGGGTTGTTCAGGTGTACCAAGTGCTCCTCAAGGGGCCATGATCATTTGGAATGCGTAGAAACAATACACATCCTGTTTTTTGCAAAAATGAACACTCTAGCAACAGATTTATCCAAAATGTCCGAATTTGAAATACAAAAAAATTAAAAAGTTGATGGTTGAAAAAAACTACTCGTACAAAGAAGCCTCACAGTCAGTTCGATATAGGCCTTTCTCAAATGCGTTAACTACAATTCCAAGCCCTCCATTGGTATTTGATAATAACAGCTTCCCATCTGTGACTCGTAATAACTCAATTAATTACTCCCAAATGAGAACAAATATGCAAAATAAAAAAAGAAATATAGTTGTAAAACAAAAAGAAGAAAATGCAAATCAAAGAAAAATTTTAAAAATATCTTACAGAAAGGAAAAAAAATCCCCACCAACAAAAAAAAATACATTTAATTTACCAACATCACAAATCAATTATGATTCTTCGCCTCTCCTCAGAAATAATAATCCACCCCAATATCATAACCATTAATGAAAAAACTAACAATACATCCTCTGTAATTGATAATCAAAGTCAAGAATCGACGTCATTACATCCTGAAAATCCTTTAAACACAAATGATAATTTAAAAGAAAACAGAAATATCACAAACTGAAAATATATAAGAAATATTTGATTTTAAAATTTAAACACATTTTATAACTGATATATTATATTTAAAAAATAAAAAAAAATAGATATTTAATCTCATATTTTCATTTTTAAAATTCCAAAGAAAAATAAATAGAAACAAATAAAATCACATATATTATATTCAATTTATCTATTAATAACTAGCCAAAAAAAAAGCAGCTGCTCTTAAGAATATGAAAAAGCACTGAATATCTATTTTTCAGTAAAGATGCAGAATCCATCTCTTTAATAAAATTATCTGAAATGCCATAAAAATATTTAATATAGATATCATAGCACCAACACTGAAAACAGCTTCGCCAACACAAATATTCTAAGAGCTGGATTCTCAATATATGAAGGACATTCTGTGAATCGTTATGAGGTATATTGCAGTAAAAACTCTATAACACTATAAAAAAAGCAATATCAACTCTTGAACAACATTCATTTTGAAATTTGTACCATTTGAAATTTTATGCAGATACAAAAATATTGTACTGTTTTCCATTTATTCCACCACCACAGGCAATGTCACTTCATAATTGGCAAGCATTAATTAATCAATTAAACATAGAATTATTATTGGCTATGATGGAACAACTCTCTACACCGGCAGGTTACGCGAGAACGGCGGAGGCAAAAATATGATAGGTATGTCGATTGCTACTCGCGCACGTATATTAAATGACGAACGCGCATACTTAATATTTACCACATCCATTTCAGGAAATTGCTTCACCTTATGATCCAACGGCTGCAGCCCTTTCATACCCTCCCTGGCAGGGGAGACCTTCTTGAAATAATGGCTGCGCGGAAACTGTTTGGTATGCGCTTCCTCTAACCTGCTTTGCAGCAAAACTAAATTTTAAAGAAAAAATCATTTTAGAAAATAAGTGGGAAATACAAATCTATTTTAAATAATACGCATCATTATTCATTTTAACAAAAGGCTATGCAAATTCAGATGAAATATGTATCGGTATGACTTAGTATTCAACAAGCACACATACATTTTTGTCTTGGCATAATTCTAAATCAAATAAATATGATACTCTCCAATATGGTATAACACGATGCACCAACAAGGAAAAGAAGAAGTCATTGCATTACGAAATATGTAAATTTCATTATTTGATGCTACAAAAATGCGGCTGATAAATTAAAAGGAGAGCTGGCAAAATTTTAAAAGAAGGCAAAAATGGAAGAACGAAAATATGTCGAATACACCAAACAGCAGAAAATCTTGGAAGCGAATAATTGTTGAAAAAATATACCAATAACACAACTCGAAGTACAGATCATCTAGATTGAGAATTTGCGAATATAATATCAACACCTTCTATGGGGTAAAATAATTATTTCCATGAAAATGAATTTTCATCTGATTTTCTTCTAAATTTACTTTCTAATTTATAAACAGATTTCTAAACACCTTCACAGATTCTAGAAAGAGTTTACTCTCTGGGCGATGGCCATTTCCCTTGCATTATTTCAAAGGCTTTCCTCAGCTACTCTATTTGCATTACCTCGAACTTCTTTAACAAATTTTTCTAAATAATAATTTACTAGTTCTGTGGACCACTCATAAGATCTTAATGGTTTGAAACTTGGGTAAGATCTTAAAAAGCCTCATCATATAGGCCTATTACTCTATCATATTATTGGGAAAGATATTTGAAATAATTTTAAAAAAATAGAATTGAGTAGTGGTTAGAAACACTCATTGCAGGCCTTTGGTAAATGGTTTTTGAAAAGGTAGAAATGCACTCTGAACAATCTTATAGTTTTAAATATGCTATTCTTTTTAGTTTTTTTTCTAATCATTTGTTCACTGCAACATATGTGTCCATTCAGGGGCATTTGACAACATGTGCAGATATTTGTATAAGGTGATTTAAGGCCAGAAATGTAAATACAGCATAGTCATCTTCATTACAAATATTTTCATTCTGGAACATTTTTTATCTGCAATAAAAATCTGCAAATAGGCCCTCGAAGAGCCTCCAGAATCAGTCAGGAACGATTTTGGCGCCATTACTCTATATGTGCTACACAGAGGGTAAAAAGAAAAGAATGTACAACCCAGAAGTTAATCTGGCATGTGAGGATGATGTTTGCCTATCACCAACTTCACATTCTCACCAGATGACTTGAGGCCGTCATATCAAACCATTTCAATGCAAGGTAGAGCTAAGCAGTGGGGCTGGCCCAGGGGGCTCAGACAAAGCTGACACACACTAATTTCTGTAAGAAGAAAATATGAGTTATTATTCATATCCTCGCTCAGCCTACATTTGGCTGTGTCCCAAGCATGGTAGTAGGCACTGGTCTGTGCCTTCCTGGATAACAGCGTGTTCGACTTCTCTCCGGTCCCCTGCCATTGATGGGAAAGTTGGCTGTCTCTCAAAACAGTATGCAATACAACATGGGGCGGGTCTCTCTTGCTCCAACACTAATATATGAAGTTTATCAGACCCATTTGGATTGTGGGACGTGCATTATTTCTGTGCACTAAACCCATTCATCTGATGGGTGTCCAGCTTGCAGATGTGGCAAGACTATTTTTGCGGGGCCTCAGATGTACCTACAGTGTATTGAATTACAGATAATCGCCCCTAATATCCTGAAGAAATTCTATGTAAAAATTATATTATTAAAAAAATTGCTATAAATGACTGTTTAGTGTTAGAGTCAATATCAAAATTCAAATTTATTTACTACTCGTAGAATTCAAAACAATGCAATTTTGCAGCCAATAGCTAGTGCTTATTTATGTTAAAAGTACTTTAGCTGCTATTTTAAAATTTTTAATTTAGTTTATGCGATTTGAAATTTATTATATACAAATTTTAAATTAAAACGTACATAACAACTCTTATTCTACTGGCCTTTTGGTCTTGTGCTGTTTTAGTCGTAGAGCTCGTTTTAAAATTGATTATTGTATAATTTACACTGACGGATCTAAAGAGCTTCTGGCAGCATTCTAGTTTGATCCCTTTTCTTTTACAAAAGGCAAAACAAAAGCTTTTTAAAATCCCGAAGAATGCTTCAATATTTTGGCTAGATAATCTCACCAATGTAATTAAAATTCTTTAAACAAAACTTCAAAGCATCATCCTCAGCCCGCTTACAATTCTCCTCAGCATCACTACATTCAATATCGTTTCAAAAACAAAAATCCATCATACCTTATTCTAAATACTATAGTGTCGTATATGAAGTCTCCCATTATATGAATAAGGCAAAGCGCTTTATCACAGATGCAATCATACGTCTAGAATATGTGAAGAAATGGACCTTTGGCCTCAAAGCACTCACATACAAAGGCATTATAAGCCATTTACTAGCCATAAAGAAATCCTCTCAAAATGAAACAAATACAGAATAGCAATCCTTCTGGAAAATACATCTCAAATAAAATCCTTCTTCTGTCTAGCACTAAAAAAACCCCGTTTACAGTAACCATCAACACAGCTAGCCTACTCAGACTGTATCTGCTCTTACACGAAGAAATCCCCTTTTCCCGTATGCTTCAAACCGGTTTCTCAGAGAATCTTTTTGTTTCCAATTGAATCCACAGTGGGAATATCCGTGTGACTTTAAAAGATAGCAACATATCATGAATGAGAACGCTGCAGCATCAAAAAAATATAGAACTTCCAACAAATATAACTAACATTTAAACCATAACAGTAGCTTGGCCGAATGTTTACATTCAACATGGCATTTCTTTCAGGAAAAATTCAACAAATTGCAGCAATCCATCATTTGGCATACTTCCAAGCAATGTCTGCATGTTTCTTACACACAGCTTGTCAAATCTGTATTTGTGTATACAATTCTCTTGCCATTTCGTAGAAATGTATTTTTGTATACTCTGACCAAATGTTCTAACGGACAAGTCAATTTTAAATAAAGAAAAACACTTTGTCTTCCTTTAAGAATGTGTCATGGCTTAATCAAACTTCCATTTTGCAGTGTGTGCATCTATGTTTCTCTTCTGGCTTTTTTTGCTTTGCGGATGAGTTTAGTACAAAGGCCTAAATTTTAATTTTTTGTCACTACAATTCCCCCCCCCCCCCATTTCGGGCGGTTAGTTTTTACATTTTTAGTCTTCTGGTAGCCCACTGATTATGTATACAAAATTTGGTTGAATTTGGTCCAAGGGCCTAGATTTTCATTTTTTGACCTCACCCCCCTATTTTGGGCAGTTTGTTTTTGCAATTTTTGTGTTCTGGGGTCCCTCTGATTATGTATACAAAATATGGTTGAGTTTGCTCAAATGGCCTAGATTTTATTTTTTGCCCCCCGCCCCCCTAATTTTGGCGCCAGAAAAAAAATATTTTAGTTATCATAGGTTCATTTTATAGTATATTTCATTTTTCTTGTTCTTTTTAGTTTGAAAATATTATAATTTTAAATTTTAACCACCTCTCAAGTTTCAGCCGTTTTTTAGATATTTTGAAAAAAGAAGCAAATACTTTTTTTCATCCATGATTACAATACTTGACTATACACTGTATGGTAAAGTAAAAAAACGTTGGGACTTGAAAGTAAGAAAAATGGATTGGGACATCAGGATGAAATCTCCTTAAATAATACAAATTTAGTATTCAAATTCTCATGGCATTATACATAATTCTGAGAAATTAATTAAAAATTTCTCAGGATACAATAAAGTTTCAAAATAATTTTCAAATCATCACTTTTGATGACTTACAAATAGTGTATGTAATTAAAGTCGTCATTGCAGAAAATACACGATTTTCATACATTTAACACACCTTCACGATCAAATTAGCAGTAAACTGACCAAATTGCTTTCGTCAGATCATTTATATTTATGACATCTTGAGTCTGGAATTCTCTTCTTGAATTTCATCTTTCCAGCAACATATAATCTTCAGTCTTTCATGAGAGCTCAAATCGACCAAATCCCTGAAATTTCTTTCTATATTCCTTCTTTTTTTCCCTATGTAAAGTCCCATATCGGACTACAGGAGTTACACGCCTTTTTAGTTCAAAATCCTTTTTGTACCACTACCGTAAACATATTCATAAAAGTTCATCAAGTCATTTATGGTACATGCAGTAGATTTTGCTATGAAGATAAAGTAATCAATCAATGGCAGATCTAGGAATTGTTTCTGGAGAAGGGGGAACTAGACACCCTCCTCCACCAGTGTAAGAGTATAGAACTTCAAAATTTAAGGAATACAAAATTGCTAATACATATTTAGATTCTAAAAATAATCCTTAATTTAAGATGTTTTTTTTTGTTTTTGTTTTTTTAAATTCTCAGTTCAAAATGAGCTAAACTCAAAGATTTTCCGAATGTAACAAAACCCTAGTTACCGTCCCCTAAGATCTGCCGATAGGGTGCAGTGCTGTAGCCCCACTTGCACTCCCATAAGCAGTAAATAGGTATATAATATATTATATATATTCTTTTAAGAAGAAAAAATTATATGTAATGCTTCTATTAAGAAAAAAAATTTCAAACACTGCTAGAAGGAGAGAAGAGGGAAGCATCTTGTTTGTTTCTTTCGTTAACTCTTTGAAATCCTGAAGAAGGAGAGAAGAATCCTCGGAAAGGTTGGTTTTAAAGGAAAGGCCAATAAAGAATCACAGTCCAATAAATACATCTTATTTGGAAATGTAATAATTTTGTTCCTCACTATCCTTGGGCTGCCTTCCATTACTTTTCAATTAAGGTAGTTCTTTCAGAAATTCCAAAATTCAAGAAGTCTTTGAAACTTGGAATATAAGTCATTAAAAGCATAATATACATACTGTTAAAATTTGAAGACGATTTATCACACCAAACATGAAATAATTGCAATTAAAAATGACATTTATAACATAGGGTAGATAGGGAAAGGTGGGGATATGATCATTACTTTATTTTTTTCATTGAAGGACTTTCACCATCTTGATGAAAAACTAATATTTGTTAGAATAATATATTGGGAGTAATTAAAAAAAAATTTGAAATTATTTATGACGTAGTTTTGATAAAAAAAAACATATTTGGGCGATTATTTTTATTGGATGGCATATAAGCGCAATGGCTTGGAAACGATCCGGCTAGTATGTGTGTATCTATATAGAGATTTCGTAGTGTGAGTGGACAGTCACGTTAAAAAACATAACCTAAAATATTAGTTCCGTTCATATTTATAGGGTGGTTACGAGGCTAAAACTTTTTGTGTGGATTGTCGCGAAAGAACCTCCTTAAATAGACAATATTAATTAAAAGTCCCTAGGCTGATGATAGTTAGAAAGATAAAAACCTGACAAACCCCAGAAGAGAATATAATTTACTCACGTTTTATAAATGAGGTGAAAAAATAGGCAACAAAACAATATACAGCCCTTATTAATTATTATTCAAATAGTCTAATTAATTGTGTGCTTTCAACTTTCCAAGGCCGTTAGCTAATTTCACCCTTAAGCGCCGTAGTTATATGTATGTTGTATGGTATTTAGGAAATAATAATTTTATAGATATAAACAATGAGAAAGAGAATTTGTTCAATTATTTAATGATTTCGCATGGTTTTTGTTGTTCCTCCTGTTGTTGATGGCTGTTGTTTTTTGTCTGTATTGTGTATTGTGTGAATTCTCGGGTTGGATTTGATTGTGCCACCGCGCCGCCCTTTGACCCTTCCACCCCCCTTGCCACCCTGTACAATCAACAAGTTTGTCTGTTTTCTGGCGACGGTCTTTGCGGATTAAATATTCATGCGGTTTCCACACCACGACACACAAACAGAGATTTTCTTCCACCTTTGCACTGAATTACCCCTTCCCCAACGCCCATCCATTTCTAGCACACTTACTGGAAAAAAACTTTTGTCTCTTTCGCGAAATAAAATATTCTATCTATTAAGACATTTCCGTGAAATTAATTCGTTTTATTTGACATTTTCATAAGAAATTATGACAAATGTGAGGATATGAAAAAAATGAGATCAAATTATTTAAATTTTATTACATTAACTTTTTATTTTTATTTTACTAACATTCCACATCCCTTCGTGATTAAACTACACACGGCAGTGTCAGCCAAACGACGCACCGGCCATGTGTATATTTACACCGAGGGGTGAACCGTGACCTAATATGATATACACCTACTTCCACTTGTACTTCCAAATATTTCCAAGTACTTCCAAATATGTCCAAGTATTCCAAATATTTCCAAGTAATTCCAAATATTTCCAAGTACTTCCAAATATTTCCAAGTACTTCCAAATATTTCCAAGTACTTCCAAATATTTCCAAGTACTTCCAAATATTTCCAAGTTCTTCCAAATATTCTAAGTACTTTCAAATATTCCCAAGTGCTTTAAAATATTTCCAAGTCCTTCCAAATATTTCCAAGAACTTCCAAATATTTCCAAATGCCTCCAAATATTTCCAAGTACTTTCAAATATTTCCAAGTACTTACAAAATACTTCCAAAGAGTAGGTGTCTACTTCCAATCGCGGATCACCCCTCGATTTACACGAACCATTTCGAGCTACTTTCCACCTCCCCATAACTCAAAAACTATTACACCTACACACTTGAAATGTTGCTTATCTAAAAAGGCCCACTGGAACACCTATAATCCCAAATTTAATGAATAAACCTATTTTAGTTATTGAGTTATTAAACTCTGAAAAGTGCCATTTTTATCTCTGACTCACTGACGTACATCAAAAACCTAGAGTACTTCCGCTAGAATGCTGAAATTTGGCATACTGGTAGAGTTTGTGCTACAATTAAAGGGAAAATCGAAAAAGTGAAACTTTCCTTTTTTCAGCTAAAATGAAGAGTTATAGTTTATTATAGACTTAATTAACATATTAATAAAGTAAAGAGTGTGTAGTTTCACAGTGAATTAAATACAACTCAAAGAGATTTATACAAACTCAATATATTTCGGATTATTAGTCCATCATCAGGAGTTTACAGGTTTTAACGTTTAAACGTTTTTAACCTGTAAACTATTGAGTTTGTATAAACCTCTTTGAGTTTTGTTCCATTCACTGTGAAACTACACACCCTTTATTTTATGAATTAATATCATGTTTCACCTAAAACCTACACCACTTTCTCTAAGTAAAATTAATTAACATATAGTGAAAATAAAATGAAGCTAGAATGCTGAAATTTGGCATACTGATAAAGCTTGGCACAGTAATAAAGGAGGATATTGAAAAACTGAAAATTTCTTTTCTTCGGGACTCGAAATGAAGAGGTGAAATTTATGAAAAACAGACCGGGTTTTTAACAGATATTTTATGAGAAATATTTAATAATTATTAATATAAATATTTAAATGTAATTATTTAGATGGGGGTCAGATAGGCTAGGCGGTAGCGTATCATCCTGCTAACCAAGTGGACCCGGG
This sequence comes from Forficula auricularia, assembly GCA_024734495.1. Lineage (NCBI taxonomy): Eukaryota > Metazoa > Arthropoda > Insecta > Dermaptera > Forficulidae > Forficula > Forficula auricularia. Next base: position 34,916,612 of record JALMQS010000225.1, on the reverse strand, counting down.
CTCGAATCCGACTCGAAGCATCCGGCTAAAATCTGACCCCCGGGGTAGGGACAAATTTAAATAAAATAAATAGTATCGTAAATGGGTAATGGCTAGAAAAACCGAAAAGCCAAAAAAAAAAAAAAATATTTAGATAAAGTAAAGAATAAAACTTTTCAAAAATTAATGATATCTGACCAAAAACATAAATGTGAAAAAGGGGCCAAATTCGATACAAACGTCTTCGGCGACACAATAGTTGAAATCTAAGCGGGGACCAAGTTCCATAGCAGTTGCTTACATCATAGCTAGTGAATTTATAACTTGGTAAGTTATAATAGTCAATAAATTACGTTTAACGTGATGATATTTAATACAAGCTTAAAATTTAGCTTTGCTAGTTGTTCTATTTAATACTACAAACAGTTTAGTTGAATATAAAACTTGGCAAGTTATAAATTCAATATCAAAGAACATAACAAATTTTCTTTTAAATCAATTGAAGAACGTTGTACATTCCTATAGCTATGATTTAACCAACTGCTATGGAACTTGTACCCGTTTAGATCTCATCCCTTTTGTCGGCGAAGACGTTAGTACCGAACTTGGCCTCTTTTTCACATTTATATTTTTGGTCAGATTAGACACTAACTTAACAAACGAATTTGCTAATTTGTTTATCCTTATGACTTCTATAGACTGGAACTCGCCAATATAACTAGATTTAAATTTGTGTTTTATTTTTTAAAAAATTGACACTCTTTGTTTAGACTGCTATGAGCTATCATTTTTATGTTTGGAATATCTTAATATTTGATTTAAAACGTTAAATTAAAAATATTTTATTCAAATAAATTGAATAATTTAAATGAATAATTAACGGTAAATAACATCTAAGCTATTTCAAAAATAAATAGATAAATTCTCTATTTATTTATTATAAATTGTAAAATGAGAAAAAATAATACATATACACAATAACCCAATCGAATATTTGCATTCATTGAAAATAATAATATTTTCCATTTCCTAAATAATAAATTAAATATTTATTTTGATTTAATCTAATGAGTATTTAAAAAAGTTAATCTCGATATTTATCATAATTATATTATATAATAATAAATTCATGTTGATATTTGACTTTAAATTATTACATTTATTAATCTGCAAATATTCATAGGCTTGGCTGAAAACTTTATCCCGGTATATAAAAATATCAATTAAAAATTTATTTCCTGTATATGAACGCTTAAAATATAATATTTATTAAATATCTTTTATTATAAACTAATGCTAGAAATTTCCTTAAGACAATTTACACAAAAGACCAAAGAGCAGTTTAATGCAATTGGGAATAATTTATTCATTCAAATAAATCTATCTCTTTAATTTTAAAAATATTCGATTGGAAATCGAGAAGAAACATTTTTACTTAATATAAATCTAGCTGTATCAATAATTTTTTTAAAATTCCTTCTCTGGAATTCTAATTGAAACTAAACAGATTTAATATGAAATCAATAAACATATAGATATATTTATTTATTTATTATATACCATTAATAGTTAAAAAAATGTTTCCTCTCGATTTCTAATCGAATATTTTAAATATTAAAGAGTTTAATATATATATGAGTCATCAGTAGAGATTGTGGTGTTGGTGCAAGGTGAAACATCTTTAATAAAGATAAGAGTTACTTTCTGTATTTCCTGAAGATGGGTGTCTATAGCCCGAAATATATATATTGAAAAAAAAAATTTATATCTTTTAATTTTTTAATTTTTAATTTTAATGTGAAATAAGTGACCCAGTATCCTTAACTCATAGTAAATCCATATTAAATAAAATATTTATTTACTCTTATCTTTATATATGAGTCGTTTGCAATCCATGGATGCTGTAGATATTGAGAATTCCTAAAATTTCAAAAAGTCAAAAATATTTTGATATCATGTATAAATAAATTTATGTTAAATTTGAAAAATAAAGAAAAACTCTGCATTTATCGATGACATTTAAAAAATGAGTAAAAAATAAATTATATTTTAAAAATTGAAGGATTCTTTTTTGGACAGCATCCTCAGGTTGAAATGTCACCGCCCGCCAATGATATACCGGGTGAGTTTTTTATCTTGAGACAGTCTTATAACTCAAAAACAGTGCATTATATGAAAAGAAGTTTCAAATAAAAGTTAATTTATATCTAAACTATACTATTGTTTGTCGACCAAGAGCAAGCTTTCAAGGGGATTTCAACGTCAAGTTCTGTTTTTTAAATAGAAGCCTATATGTTTCTTTACATATCCTTATTTTTCTTAAAAAACTGAACAACTTTTTATTAGAACTATTTTTATAGGACATCAATTAAACAAAATATTAAATCAATTATATCTCAAAAAATCCTAATAATGATTTTGAACAAATATTCAACTTAATTATCAAATAATAATGATAAAATATGTAATTATTAAATAATTAGAATATTACAACCCGATAAAATGAAGCTTGCGAGGGTGTATTCCTATAAGGAAAACGCTCGGCATAGATTTCAATGACAGCCCAATAACACTTCTTCCACATTCACCATCAATAAAGACCATTTCAATTCTGCCTTCAACAAAAAATCATCCATTTTTAGTAGTATTTCATATAGAGTTGAATAAATACAATTTCATTGAAATATCTTTAAAATAATTACATTTTTCACCCTTCAAAATATCAGAAACCTAGGTAAGGGTCCCCCTTATGATCACTTTATGGATTTTGATAGAGAAATAAAATTTAATTTACTTGGAAATTTTACTATTAATTTAATTAGTATTTAATATAGAGATGAATGGGTATAATTTCATTGAAATATCTTTAAAATATTTACTAATAAATGCTGGATATCTATAAATAAAAGAGTTTTCTCATAAAAGTGGTCCAAATAAACCTTTAACAACAGTCAACAAAATTTACTAGAGAATACGACAATAATTAAGTTTCTAGGATGAGTGGTTTTCATTTTATGAAGGAAAAACTGCGATTTTTTGCAAAAAACTCCAAACTTCAATCTCTTTGCGGTACGGGTTACTATTATCCAATTAAGATGAAACTTTGTTCAAATTATAGCAGATTTAATCTAGTTTAAAAATGTATAGAGTGGCCTAACTTGCTCTTTCATGGTCAAAATGGGGGGAAAAATCGAAAAAAGTATGAGTTTTTGGGATATTCAAAAGTGATCCCGGGGGCTGTTTTTTGACACGCGCTAGTACCGGTTCTACTTAACCTAAATAGATGAAATTGTTATTCTTTTACGTGTAATTTAAAGAACTTTAATTCATCTAATTGATATCTTTTTGATTTGATAAGCCGTTTTAGAGTTATTCAAGAAAAACTGAAAAAACTCCAAAATTTTCTCATTTTGAGCCGCGTAAAAAAATTTCCACAACACAGATATGGGGGAAAACTTAGAGTGGTAATATTGGAGTACCAATAAAGGTATTCCACCAATAAAATCTTTATAGGAATTATTTTTTCTTAAAATCGAAATTTGCCTGGACTATTTACCAACTTTTACTTTATCCAATGCGAAGCATGGGTAAAGTATTGTAATTTCACTTCAGTTTGAGTTTATTATATTATATATCTATATAGGTACACCCTTGCGAAACAATTTTAAAACAAAATATTATTATGTACGCCAGTGTTTCTCAACCTGTGTTCCGCGGAACCCCAGGGTTCCACAAAGGGGGGTTTAGGGTTCCCCTCGCCTTGGAGCCAATAAAAGAAAATAATAGAAAAACAAAAATAGTTGTTGGTAGTATCAGCCTTCAAAAAATTTGTCATGTAAAGAAAAAAAATACTAAATGTAGAGTTTAAGTATTAGCTTTTATAGTCAAATAAAACCATTGATAATTAAGAATGCGATGAACTTAACTTTCTTATAATATAACGACTACGTTACATTAGTAACAAAATGAAAACATCATTTAAATTGTTTAATTAGTATTTTGACATTAATGACGTTTGAAATAAAAATATATATGTATATATAGAAGGTTCTCTCTTATAGTGATTCTTTCAGATCTTTAATTTTTTTCTTTTTAATTCAAAACAAGATTTTTAAATGTTTTTTTTAAGGTATTTTTAATTTTCTTTAAATATTTTTTTAGTAAATATTTATATACTATATTATAATAGTTCGACGTACTTTTAATTTGTAGATGGCGATGTATTTTTCTTAATTACATCGGATATTATTTTAGTTCCAAGTAAATATAATAGATGGGGATTTTTAATTATTCCTTGTGATTAATCTCATTGATTCCTAATAGATGACGTTGGTTTTGGGGCTGTCGTTGAAAAGTATTATTATTGATAGAATGTTGTCTATCTGTCGAGAGCATTGAACCTCGTGAATTAAATAAGTTACAATAATTAAATTTACAATATTTATGAGCATTAATTTTCCCCGAAATCGAAAATCATATTGAAATGTTAATAGAGACTGGAATTCTCTTCCATCGTTCGTATTTCCCGCTACCTATAACCTAAAGGTTAAATATTTTTTAATAAATATTTATATACTATATTATAATAGTTCGACTTACTTTTAATTTGTAGATGGCGATGTATTTTTCTTAATTACATCGGATATTATTTTAGTTCCGAGTAAATATAATAATAGATGGGGATTTTTAATTATTCATTGTGATCATGTGACTAAAGTCTTCAAGAACTTTTTTGATAGAATAATAAACAAGATGTATTCTAGGAACATTTGTAATATTTGCAGTGTAAAAAATATCTTGCAATTTTACAACCCTTTGCGTTTTGGTGGATTTTTATTCTTAAATATCTAGTGTTGACGTATTTAATTTCCTTTTCTCACTTTGATATCATTAAGATTATAAAAATTGGCTTTTGGGCAGTATCTGAATCAAAGAGAAGCGAAAGAGAGGGAGAATTGACTTATGGTTTCCGAATGAAAGACCCGAGATGTCCATATCTTATCGGACACAAAAGAAACTGCTGAGAATGCCGAAAATAAATCTTCCGCCTCTCTGGTTGCTCTTGGTTCGTAATTACTATCAGCCCTCTCCCCATACACAGCCAGTTATCTTCTGAAAACCCGCATCTCAGGTATATTTATTTCCACACTCGAATGAGGCGTGAGCCGCAAATCAGCAAGATCGGAGGCAGGTGGCTGTTGTCCGAGCTCAGCTGCTGACTGCCCTTTTGACGTCGCCTTTCAAAAGGACAGCCCTTTTCACTCTTTTCTCTAATGAGCCCTTCGCCAATTGCTTCCAAGTTAAAGGCTCATGACTGATTTATGACTTCGGTTGAGTTTCAAAAGCCATACAATAAAAAATTACAAAAGAATGAACACAGAGAAATTTGTCATCGACTTGTTTCAAAAGAAGCAAATAATTGCACTTTTATTTGGTGCTAATTCCGATAATTAAATTTTAAAGTTTATCTTATTTGATGTTAATTGCCATTTTATAATATTTTTACTGTTCTGTTATTATAATCCAAATTGAAAGATAAATTTGTTAAAAATGATCAAGGTTCAATTTTATTTGCAAATAGTCATGTAATTGCTTACAGACCGAAAGCAAGTGAACATTTTGGACGATTATTTCAGAATGCTATACATATCCCAGACCACCACACACTCCGAAAGTGAAATTCTTACTCGCCGAATCCAGTCATTTTTAGGGGTAAATGACGACTGAAGATGTATTTATTATGTATTTTTAACAATGACAATATTTACTATTTGATACGAAAGAAATGATTTTTTTTACATTGAATTTCCTTTTATTAAATAAATAGTAATAATAATGAATTTAATACGTTGGCCAACCCGGCAGAGAGGAATGTTTTGTTGACTTCTATCGACAACTCCAAAACTCATGTACTTTACGGTAGAGCCTAAATCTTACGCAGCTTTAACGAAGAGGTGACGAATGGATTGCCTAAATTCAGGCTAGAATTTTTCTTTAGGAATAATCTAAATGTTTTTAAATATTGCTTAGGAATAACCTATACAATTTAAGTATATGTATAATAATTATATCTATACGTTTATGTATGAGCCCTTCAGAGGTCAATCGAATAATGACTTTAAACCAAAAAATTTATGAATAAATGAATTTAACTTTTAAGGACCAATCATAGATTTTAGAGGTCTTAAGGGTTTGGCTAACGGCCCGGCAAGCTTAGTTAGCGCTTGGGTTCGATTCCTAAGGGGACGAACCTCTCTGATATGCAATGTAAAAATATTTTCTCTAAAATCTATGATTGGTCCTTAAAAGTTAAATTCATTTATTAATATTATAGGTCTGGGTTGATTTTTGAAATAATTTCCATCTTTTTTCAAAAAAAGACACTCAAAAAGATACTTAAATCTTTGCTTTCATCAAAAAATTTATGTTTTTTTTTAAATCCCAAATTCATTAGAAAACAATTTCACAAGAAATATTATAAAAAGAAGGGTCTACCAAGGGTGAATCAAAGGGTTAGAATTTTCATTTTTCACCCCCCGCCCCCGGTTTGGGTGGTTATTTTTTGCATTTCTGGCGCCCTTAGCGACTAATTTTTGAGATTATATTGTTCCCTAAATAATATTAATCATATGAATTTATTTATATATATCTATATATTTTTATATAGTCCGGAAATATAAAGCGGAAAACGTTGAATTGAAAGGAGTCTTGAAATTGGATTGACTTTGATCTCCACGTTCCTCTCCCCCCCCCCCCGATCTTCGTTCCTCCTTCATCGGTCCCGTTTTCCTTTTTCCATATTAAATGCAAAGTAAAGAAGTGGGAGTTGAGAGGGGAGGTCGCTTTTCTTATCATTTTTCCCGGGGATTGGGCAAGCCAGCCGATTCAATAAGGTCTGTGATAAGGGCTGCAGCTATGCTATCGTTTCAAAGAAAGTTGGCATTCAAAAACGTCAACATGCAGTGTGTTAAACACTACGAATAAGTGAAACTTACTCATGAACTAGATAAGTATAAATAAAATATATATCAGGAGGGGGGGGGGGTTGAAATTGTTTGAAAATTAGCATTACTTTATAAGCTAAAAATAAAAACGGTCAAGACAATAGCTCCAACAAAGGGTAATAAAAACCTCTTCTGATTCTTTAGAAGTGAATAAAATATAATGTACAAGGAGGGTTGTTATTTTTCATGAAATTGAGATGGGGGTGGGGGGTACTTTTCATAAAAATGAAGGGGAGTGAGTGATGAAGCTAGGGGGGAATGTATAAAATACATTATATAAATAATAAGTATTTTCTAAATGGGTAATAATGTAAAATAATATAAATGAGTCTAAATTGTATATTAGGTATTATTTAAAAATTATTTCTATTATACTATTATGAATTTTGTTTGCCAAATATAACTCTAATATATTTTAAAAAATCTGAATAAATAATTTAAGATTTCACTGTCCGAAAGTTGTTTTTGAATTTTCGGAAAATAAATAAAAATATATTAGTGTTCTATCAACGCATCATTGGGACAATATGGGTGAATAAAGTCTATGGAAATTAATAATGAAGGCTGGTGAATTAATATATATTACGTTTTCAATACTCGGATATTGAAGGAGACAATAAAAGAGTGTGTCTTCTGCTGGAATTATAAATTTTATGTATTTATAACTCTTTTATTGTCTCATTCAATATATAAAAATTCTGCTACTCTCGGCATAAACTTTCAATTTAATACTCGGATAGTTCTTTTCAAATATTGATGATTTATTAATTTTATGACAGCGATTGATTTGTGTTAAAAAGGCGAAACTTGAGATATAGGTATTTATTAATAGAAACATTTTCGCTAAATTGCAGCTCATTAGATACAAGTGTTCAAAAGATTTTCGAATAACAATTGTATTTTTTTTAATTCGTAAGGTGTGAAGCTAGTAGGTATATTTTAATTCAATCAACTAGGTATTTGTTTTTAAAATACAAATACTTAGAAATTATTAATTAAACACTACTAGAACAAAGTAATGTACCTACAACTGGGTATATAAATAAATCATAACTAGTGTTGAAGGAGACAATAAAAGAGTGTGTCTTCTGGTGGAATTATAAATTTTATCTACTCTTATTAAACGAGCAAAAATTGTATATTTATTTGTTTGTTTATATATTTGTATCTTGGTTATATTTTGAATTCTACCGATTTTGATGAAATTCACGGGTTATGGGGTTTTTGGGGTGATAATTCGATCTGTCACGGTCTCATCTTCGACAAAATTGTTTTTGATGGGTTTTTTCGTAATCAAATTAATTATTCTCAGGTAGACAAATCCCATTCTTAGGGGTTTAAAAAAACGTTTCCCTTTTCCTTTTGTACCCAGGCAGACAATGGGTTCCCTTATTTCATTGTTCTAAAAGGCCCTGAAGAAGTATTGTGATTGTGGATTTTAACATATTTTGTTCTCCATAAACGTTAGAAATATTAATAAACGTTTTATAATTGTTTTTATAAAGAACTTTATTTATTTAATAGAATAAAAAATAATCAAGAATTTATTTAAAAATATATTTCGCATAAGCAGGTCTCAATTTTTTGAAAAAACAACACATTTTGATAGGTTTTATTTATTAACAATTGGATGAATAAAAATGAATCATATGGTTGAATCAAAACAGGTGCAGGAGGTGGGGGATCTGGGGGTAGGGCGAGGTTTCGGGGGTGGGGTTAAGCGGGGTGGGGGTACAGTAGGCGAATACTATATATATTTGTATTTTTTTTAATTTGAAAACGGCTTTCAAATAAAAATCGACCTTTTTATCAGAATTTTAAATTAAAAATAATATTAAAATAAAGTTTTTAACTGAAGGAAGAAGTTACCGAGCATTGCTCGGTGCCTCCAGGTACTTTATTTATAAAGATACTATAGTTTCGAGGGCTTTGCCCTCTTCATCAATCCATTGTAAAAGACTGATGAAGAGGGCAAAGCCCTCGAAACTATAGTCTCTTATAAATAAATAAAATTTATAATTCCAGCAGAAGACACTCTTTTATTGTCTCCTTCAATATATAAAAATTCTGCTACTCTCGGCAAAAACTTTCATTTTAACCTAACTAGTGTGTTTTCCTAGACATGGAATTTATTTTTATCAGACCCATTGGAATATTAAATTGCAAATTTTTTAATGGCCATACCATACCATGATGAAACATTCTACTTCTGAATCGATTATCAAATAACAAATTAAAAAATATCTAATACCATCGAATGCAAGAAAAGGACAGAGAAGACGAGTAGGTAGTAGGTTAGGTAGTAGGCTACGATAGTAGGTTTTAAGGAAAAATCAGAAATTGAGAAAAGAGTATAAGTAGATCCAACACAAAACATACACCTGTTAAAATTTCATAAATTTAGATCCAAAATCACCAGCAAATACTAAGATTAGAAATTCGGAACCGCATTTCTAAATGTGGTGACGAATCGAATAGGCAGAAAATTTCTAAAAATTGCTGTTTATTATTGAGAACTCCGTAGTCCATACCATCTTGTTCTCATGCGATTCGAGTATCCAGAACTTTCAAGGTAGGCTCTTCTCTTTTTGAATATATGTACTTAATTTTATCTGATATTACAATTTATTTTATTTTAATATATGATTTTTCTTAATTATTATGTAATCATGCATATTTGAAATTTTTTGAATTAATTAATATTAGATGATACTAGGAGTAGATATTACTAATAGGTTTTTATTTATGTTTCCAACGTTAGTTTTTATATAAAAGTTCAATTTGCCGAGAGATATAGATTCAATCATCCTGGGAAAAAAGTCATGAGATTATCTTGAACTGTTTCCGAGGTGCTATTGATGATATTACATTTCCGAGAGGGTTAATCGGTTAACATAACTCTTCTGACATGTAATAAATCATGCATAACGGCTCGGAATCAGTAATAAATAATCTCTTGATTTTTATTCAAATTAGATTTTATATTAAGATTAAAAATAAATTTATTCGTTTACATTTTACAATCCTTCATTTGAAATAAGTAGACAAAAAATAAGATAAAAGGGAATTTTTTTTAATACATGTATTTAGTTCGAGTTTATAATATAGGAATTATAATAGATTTAATTGTATATAGCGAGAGTTCCAAAAACAAGCTCACACTTGTTCGTAAACAAGCTCAGACCTGTTCGCTCAAATTGGAAGAAATATTTCAATTCGATACTTGTAGGATTTCCCTTTTAACTATTAGGTGCCCGTACAATAACTATAGTACTCTCTATTGCAGGGTCCAAAGTTCACTCCCCACCATGACTCCATGCTCCCTTGAGTCCATGCGACTTGAATTGTGAACCCCGGCAAGCTAAAATCAACGCTTTCCAGCAAGGACTCGTACGTTGAGAACTCTCCAGTGATTCTGCGCGCACCCGCGCGTCTTCCAGATGTGATTTTTTTCCATTCTTTTTTGAATTTTTTTTATTCTACCTATTCATTATTTATATATTTATACATCAGTTAAAAAAATAAATTATATCAATATTAATATTTCGATTTTTACTACTTTTTCAAATAAATAAATTATCTTCACCTACCAGGAATGGCAAAAATGGGAGTTAAATGTGGGTATAATTTTTGATTACATATTTGAATTCAGCAGCAAATTTTAATTCGGAATCAAATAATAGCGTGGCTAAAAATAGAAGAAATAACCTATTTTTTGTCTTCTTAAAAATTGTCAAAATTTAACCGGCTATAACTCAAAACTACTTTTTTTTACTACTAATTATTCAAAAATTTATAATTGAGTCAATTTCTAGAATTTCTGGGCGGATCAAAAAGCGTGTTGTTCAGTCTTTTCTCTAGAAACAGGAGATGCCATTAGATCGATTTGGACCAGGATGATAAAGGCTCTTTTCCCTGACACCTCATATATTTTGATTGTTTCCGTTTATGAAAATATTCAAAAATCGAAGAACAATGGAATATCTATGGTATACTCGAATTAAACATAAAAGTTCAAATCACCTGGAGTAGAAGAGTTAAGTTTTCCAAAGAAAATACGAAAAATTGTCAACTTCAAAATCCAAGGTGTCCGAAGTGTTTTTGAGTAGGTATATATTCGGCAACATTAATAGAGAACTCGTAAAGTAAAACCTAAATCTTTTTAGATGCAACTTACATAGACAATCAATTCGCAAGTCTTTTCTCATTCATGACAATCCGTCTTACCTGAAACAAGAAAGAAAACAAATTAGGAGATAATTTTACCCAAGCTAATAATAATGCATTGTAATACTAATGAAAGAATATGAACACTAAAAGCGATAAACCGATCTACTATTAAATCAAATAATGTAACGTTTTTATTTATCACTATATTTTAGATTTATAATCTCAATAAATAATCTATACTTTAATTATTTTTTTCCTCAATATTTGGTAAAGGACCTATAAACGAAAGTCAAAAACAGACTAATTTAATATCAATATAAATAATTATTCATTTAGATGGCATTTAAAACATTACACATGTTGGTTAAATTATTTACTTAATTAATAAAATATAAATAAAGATAATATTCAATTCATTTGATGAATGCTTGTTCAGCTTGCGTCCTTTATTCTATGTAAATTTTGATAAAATAAATTTAATAATATAAACTAAAAATTAATATAATGAATTATTATTTAACTAAAATAATATAAGTACATCAACAAATAACAAAATAAGATAAGGAAATTCATATATACTCATTAACGTTCATTCAGTTCAAATTGTCAATGTATTCATGTCAGAAGTCAACATTACGTTTCTAATGAAATTTTTATCTTTTTTTCATCAACACTTTATGGATGTTGAAGGAGACAATAAAAGAGTGTGTCTTCTGCTGGAATTATAAATTTTATTTATTTATAACGAGACTATAGTTTCGAGGGCTTTGCCCTCTTCATCAGTCTATTACAATGAATCATAAATTAATTTCTGTGAATACATTGTAATAGACTGATGAAGAGGGCAAAGCCCTCGAAACTATAGTCTCGTTATAAATAAATAAAATTTATAATTCCAGCAGAAGACACACTCTTTTATTTTCTCCTTCAATATATAAAAATTCTGCTACTCTCGGCAAAAACTTTCAATTTAATTTATGGATGTTTTTTGTGTTCAAATCAAATAGATTAATCCCAAATTCACTTTTTTTGAAGGTGTTTATGCATTTTAATTATTAATTAATTTTATTTAAATACTAATTAGATTATGAAGGATTATCTTCAAACTAAAAATCATTTATCGTTTTGAAGAAAACAGATTTTTTGAAAATATTATCAACTGTATATTCTTTTTTTCCCTAGGCCCTTGGCCTCGTGAACTAAATGCACATTTAGTGAGTCGCCACACAATGTTATTCATAATAAAAAATCGTGATTCGCAAATGGATGAATTTTGTGACAAATAGATTATTAGATCCACTGCTTATGTTTGGTTGATGATTAATTAAACAATAAAAATAAAGTGAATATTTTTTTAAATAAACCTTTTATTTCAAGTTTATTTATTTATTTCACATATTGAGAAGTTAGAAAGTAAACAAAAATGAAAGAAAAAGAGGAATAGAGAAAGGAAAGGGGATTTGAAAATGTGCGGAAAGACGGTAATCTTTGCAAAGATAAATATTATATTAGGAAATCGACAAGAGTAAAGCCGCTATGGCTTAAGAAGGATCAAATCGTTTAAAATATCTGTTTTATAGGAAGGAAGGGATGGAAAGTCAGGCTTCTAGGCCGATGAAGAAGGAACAGGGGAGAATGAAATTCAAGCTAAGATAATTAATTAAGTAAGCGGGATTTGAAAAAGATTAAATCGTATTAGAATATCATATTAACACCGTTACGGAATAGAGAGAAAAAAATCTGGAATTAAAGTGAACAAAAGGGGATAAAAAGACTATTAAGATTTTTTTATATCTAGGCTTATATAAAATATATATAAATCTAGAAATGTAGCTATAAATTAATAGTTAAGTGTAATAGCTAGAATATTCATGAGAGAGACCATTCGATTGCACTGGCAATGTGTTTTAATAATGTTTTTCATTTCCATAATTTAAATGAAAATCACTGCATCATTTTATTTTAGAAATAAATCAAATTCGCACCTGTCTCGAAAGTGGCTCGTATTTGTTGAGTGAACAGCCTTAATGCATTTCAGAGACGGGCATTAAAACTAATAAGAGATCGAGCCTTATAGGTAGAATAGAACCGTCCTCGGCTTTTCCTTTTATAATAAATACTACCATGTTTGTTGTGATTCTGATGAGTTAAAGTTAATATAATCAACCCCTAGGACTTAAATTGTAAAAACATACCAACGTTTTTAAAAAGCTCAATATCAATTTGCTGTCGAATTAAATAGTCGGATAATTGTATTCGTCATTTCGTTTATCCTTATGAGTTCCAGAAACTAAAACTTTCATCCCGTCTCTGACATTTATGAACCTAAAACCTAAACTTAACACTCACGATCCTTGAAATTTCTTACACTTCTCATTCTTGGTTTCACGATGGTGTCTTATAGGGGTAGCACACTTAAATAAGTCGGGCTCGGTAACCGAAGTTTCACATCTTCCAAAATACTTAAGACATCAAATTTGTTCTTAAATTCTGCTAATAAAAATAAAGAATGAAGAAATTTGTGTAAATTTCCCCTCAAGTATTAAGTTAATCCTGTTCTGAACGCCGACATGTACAAAAATCATTTAAAAATCGCTCTCTCACAGTTTCTAGATATCTTTACCTCAAATCAAATTATAAAAAAATTATAAAAAGTATATATTTATATATACTTTTTATTTTTTCCAAAAATAACCATTCAATTGAAATGACAGTCAGTCAGAAAAAATAAAAATATTTCCATATTCGATGTAACAATTTAATTTTCAAATATGCCACAGGACATGAGCCTACATAAAATAAAAATTATCGAAATGCAATCAGTCACAAGGAAGTGCATACTTTTTGGATTTTTATAACAAGATAAATACATCAGTGGCGGATCCCTAAAATATCAAACATTTTGAGTAGGTATTTTCAAAATTATAAGGTCGACTTCAAAAGTTCAAGAGGATATTTAAATTTTCAAATTATTATCCAAAATTTCAAATACTTCTATAAAAAACATTTTTTTGTTTTCAAAAGTACCTATATTGGTTCTCAAGATGAAATAAAATTGTTGCATAGTTTCCAGGGGCAATTAAAATTAATGATTTTCCTAAAAGGGTGCCGATAGAAGGTTTGAAGTCCCTGCCTGGTATATATTCCAGTTCAATCATGTCAAAAACAGGTTCAGACGAGTTTTAGTCGAATAAAAATTGTTCTCGCTGAGGAACTATTAAAATAGTAATAATACAAAAAAGGAATAAATAAAGATGATTCGAGCATATTTGGACTAATCCATTTCTAAGAGCTCTCAATATATAAGATCGGAAAAATAACTAATAGTGCTAAAGTCAAGTCATAGCTTTCTTAAAGCAATAGAATTAGGAGAAATTTAAGATTTTCTTAAAGAACAGGCTGATTCATTGTGGAAGATGGTTTATTCCATCCAAGGGACTGTGGAGTTTAAGTCACAAGAATTAATTTAGTCTCTTACTCTCACTCACACAAAGCAGTTTGGGGCGAAGATCGCAAAATATATTAAAAAAAATCTAATGTTAAATTTGAAAAATAACGAAAATGATGCTGTATTGATGAAATTTGCAAAAAAAAAGAATATTAAAATAACATTTCAAAAAATGAAGAGTACTTTTATAGGCAGTATCTCCTGGCTGAAAAGTCACCGCCCACCAATTGATATATCAGGGTGGTTCTTATTTTGGATATTTTCGAATTTTTACGCTGATAGAAGCTTATATGGTTCAAAATATTTAAATAAAAAAAATATCCCCCAAATTTCAAGTCTCTTTCTCAATTTTAATCTGTGCCGCACAGCGATTCAAGTTTTAAATACCATGGGGTTTTTGGCATTGAACTATCAATTTTTTTATTCCGGCCAAAGTTATCATTCAACAAATTTGAAACTCTGTAGATTTTATCCTTATAATAGCTATCCTTAATAATTCTTACAGAATTTAACTATTATAATTTTGGAGTTACAGCTATAGAAATTACTACTATATCTTATTGTTACTAAGTTAAAGACTCCAAAATTATAATAGCTAAAAATATGTAAAAATTCTTAAGGATAGCTACTATTATATGGATAAAGTCTACAGAGTTTCAAATTTTTTGAACCATTTCTTTGGTCTGAATAAAAAATTGATTTTACTTATGGAAAGTGGTGTAGGTTTTAGGTGAAACATGATGTTAGTTAATAGAGTAAAGGGTGTGTAGTTTCACAGTGAATGAAATAAAACTCAAAGAGGTTTATACAAACTCAATATATTTCGGATTATTAGTCCATCATCAGGAGTTTACAAGTCAATACTGACGTACTACGTATTGACTTGTAAACTCACATGATGGACTAATAATCCGAAATATATTGGTTTGTATAAACCTCTTTGAGTTTTATTTCATTCATGTGAAATTACACACCCTTTACTCTATTAACTAAAAAATTGATAGTTCAATGCCAAAAACCTCATGTTATTTAGATGAGAAATTTGCATCGCAGTGCAGCACTGGTTAAAATTGAGGTAGAGACTTGAAACTTGGGGGATATTTTTTTATTTATTTCGAACCATATGAGCCTATGTCAATGTAAAAATTCGAAAATACCTAGAATAAGGACCACCCTAATCTATATTTTCATATCATCAATAAATGCCTGGAACACTTTAATCCAATATAATTAATCTACATTCACATTAATTTCCCTTCATTGGATTAACTGCTGTCGAATTTTTTAACGGAACTTTAAAATATTAAATAAGAAATTGACCGTCTTTAAACATGTAGGTACATTGTACACTGTACACACACTGTGAAATTAATGAAGAATTCTATTCAGACTACTATTGTGAAATCAAAATTTGGACATTTCTAACATTTTAAGAATTCTTCTACTTTTATATGTATACGGGGTGAAATCGATTTTCAATGAACGAATAAAGTTGGTTGGAAACAAATCTCATTTTATTTTAAGCGCTATTCGAAACCACACAGCCACACTTGGGCCTTCTTTCTTCAGCACCCTTGATCGTCTTATTCTTCTCGTGAATTCACTCCAAAGCCCACTTCCGAGGTCCTTTCTCTTTCACTTATATTTTTATTCAATGCTTTTCAATTTTGTTTATCATTTTAGAATTTCGTAAGAAAATATGAAAGATGAAAATTGTCTTACTTTATATACCTACCTATTTATTTATTTTTTGCTTTCAAAAAGAAATCGAAGTATATTATCTTCTTTTTATTTATTTATTTATTTTTTATTATTTTGTAGATGTTTTGGGTTCTTTTTTTATCTATACTTCTAGATATATCATCCAGATCTCAGAGGTTCTCAATCTTTTTCTTCCAATGAACCCCTTTTCTGCAATTTTTTAGGAATGCCATTCCCCGTTGTTAAGGATTTTCTAACTCAAAAATTTGATTTGAAATAATATGCTTTTAATATTGAATATACAAGGTATCATATTTTAATTTAGACATAAAGATATGTAATATTTACCTAATGAGAAAGCTTAAGTATTTTTTTGCCACTTATTTAAAACTTATGAAATTTGTATCAGAATTCAGATAGACAAATAGACAGAAAAAATCATAATTACATTTCTTCACTTTTCAGACATTTTTAAACACAACGAGTAAAAAAATTTAAGCACTTCGCCTGTCTCTTTGCCTTACTAAGTAATAATCATTTTCAAATGAGAAATCTTATAAAATAAATTCTGTTATTATTTGTTAGTTATATTATACAAATAAGAAGGGGTAACTACAAAAAAATATTGATCATCATTAATGATAGTGATTCCCATCCCTGTCTATGTAGGAGGATCCCTATACTTTTTTATAAAACCGTTGTTGTAATATGACTATTTAACGATTTGTACAAGTCAAAGCGGAGGAACGAGGCTCAAGTAATTCCTGAATTGCTGAAGATTGACCTGGATATGTTTATACATAAGCCAGAGTTAGTTCAGATCAGCGAGACAGATGGCACACACGAAAGGCCTGACACAGACGCATGGACACCCTTCCTCTGTACATTGACGTAATAACCTTGTATTATAAAATACCTCATGTTATTTATTTAGAAACCCTAAATTTATTATAACAACATTTTTCTAATAAATTTCACCTTTTTTTGGTTTTTCATAAAGAGAAACAAGGAGGTTGTCCTCTGCTTGATGCAAATAAACATACACACATATATATCAAATATATACTATATATATCGTATATGATGTATATATATTTCAGTAAAAACCCGTTTTTTAGTAACAATGGGTTCTTAGGTACTAGTTAAAACTCGTTTCACTGAATACATTTGTGGCGACTCGATTTTACAGACATTGGTTGATTTTGTTTCAAAGGCCTAGAATCTTCATTTTTGAACTTTCGCCTCATTTTGGGAGTTTATTTACAATAATTTTTAAACGAAAATGTCAAAAATTACATCATCCTCAACTTTGGTTCTAATTTTTAGTTTAAACATTTTTGAAAATAAACACCCAAAATGAAGGGGATGGTCAAACATGAAGATTCTAGACCTTTGAACCAAACTCAAGCAACATCACTAAACTCTAGTTGCCACAAAGGTATTAAGTGAAACGAGTTTTAACTAGTAAGAACCCGTTCTTGCAACGTATATATTATTTGTTTGTTTGAGACTATAGTTTCGAAGGCTAGGCCTTCATCATCAGTCTTTTTTAATTATAAATATTATTTTTCATGAGATCAGTACCGCGTGGATATTGAAAATTTTTTTGCTCTTACTCAGCCGCAAAGCCAGTTAGTCAGTTTTTTAGTTTTATTTACCAGGTGAATAATCTCTTGGCTTACTCCATTTTATAATAAAGAATAATTAAAAATAGATTTTGATAAGATTCCCCATTTGAAAATGACGATTCCTAAAATGAAATTAATTACCTAATCTCAAATTGAAGTTGAAAAGATAAAAGCAAAAATTACCCAAAATCTATATTCCAAACAATTGAAATTACTATAAATGTCCAAGAGCCAAACTCGAAGAAAGATTAAATTTAATAGAGAGGAGACTTTTATTTTAAAGTGCGAGCGAAATACTCCTTAAGAGGCAGAAATGAGGGTAGGTGGGAGAATAAAAAATTAATCATGATGAAATAATTAACAATCCTCAAAAAAACTTGTGTTTTATAAGTTTAACCATTTGAAAATTACAGTGATCGACAAAAATTAAACAAAAATTTCTCCCCATAAACCTAACAATGGATTCCAGTAGAGTTTTATACATCACTAATTATCATGCAATTTCCCGATTTTTTACATATTTAACTATATTATTTTTGAGATATTATAGATCAAAATGACGAAAAAGGGCATTTTGACCTATTTTCGAGTCCCATTAAATATTAAACTTCAATATTTGAATCAAAATATTTTGTTGACGTAACAGAAAACAGCCTCCTCTTTGATTTTCAAATCACCACTTGTTTTAGCTCAATTAGATCTCGAGTTATAACTAAAAAAGAAGCAAAAACCCCCACTTTTTTCATGCACGATTACAATATTTTACCATACCCTGTATGGTAAAGTAAAAACTAAGACCTTATGTTTTTATCTATGTTTATTATCCTTTATAATCACGTAGTTTTAGTTTTTTAGTTATAACTAGAGTTCTAATTGAGCTAAAAATAAGTGGTAAGTTGAAAATCAAAGAGTAAGCTGATTTCAGTTACGTAAACAAAATATTTTGATTTCTAATATTGCTTTTTAATATCTAATGGTATTCGAAAATAGGTCAAAATGCCATCTTTCGTAGTTTTGACCGATAATATCTCAAAACAGTGAGGTGTTGTAAATAATCAGCGTATAAAACTTTACTGGAATCCATTGTTAGGTTTACGGGGAGAAATTTTTGTCAAACAGTGTTATTATTCAAAATTTTAAATTGATTAAAGATAATCTTGATGTTGATTTTCCCAATTTGAAATTGATTAAACCCAGTTTAAGGTTGAAAAGGTAGAATTTGTATTACCTATAGAATATTAGAGAATGTTAGGAATAGCCGGTTAAATTTCATCGTGAATGATGTATGATAGACCGACACCTGACTAACTTAAGTCAAATTGAAACTTGAAAATAAACATCGAGAGAGGCTGAGAGTTGGAAATCTTTGCACAAGATCAAGAAGATAGCGCCATCAACTGGAGTTGGTACAAGGGTAAACTTTGGAAGTTCACGTCAAACAATATTGGTCAACTTAAACCCGCCTATCCTTAATTGCATTTATAACTATAAATTGTAATATAATGTTCTTGATAGTATAACACTGAAGGGAGAAGTGAAAACTTTTTCAAGACTCGGCAGATGTTCCAGAAATTTTCCTAATTTAAGAATATTTTCGTCAGTGATCGGTTTGAGCTTAAAAATTGGTGAAAAAAAATCGAATTCGAATTTTTTTACTTTAGCTTACAAGCCTAAAGAGGAAATTTTATTAGAAAAAATAAATGATTAATTTTATTAAAAACAAATTTCGTATGAATTGATTTTCTAAAATGAACTACCCCATAATAAATATCTGTTAATTCTTATTTATTTGATTAAAAATCTACCTAATAAAAATAAATTCATTGTAATAGGTGCGTGCAAAAGTTCGCGCGGAGTTTCAATAGATGTAGTTATGAGCGTCGTAACGTGTTGTCATTAATGCCTACTCCTACATATTATATATCCTTGGAAAGGTGACGTCTTCAGCTTTCATTAAAAAAAATCATTTGTTTTCATACAAACTGCTTCGATAAATATCACTTTCAAAATGAATATCGATAAAGTGCATTTACGGCATGTTATGCTTTACGAGTTTCGGAAGGGAATAAACGTTGCCGCAGCCGTGAAAAACATTCAAGATGTTTATCAGGATCAAACACCAGCTAAACGAACTGTGGAAAAATGGTTTGCTAAATTTCGGCGCGGAGAATTTAACCTTGAAGACGAGCCACGCTCTGGTCGACCTTCTGACATTAATGACGATGTTTTGCGTACTTTAGTGCTCAATAACCCGCGAATTTCAACAGAAGAAGTCGCCAAAATAACCAATTTGAATCGAGAAATCAAAGAGAAACGTCCGATTTTGTCAAATCGCAAGGAAGTCATCTTTCATCAGGACAACGCCAGGCTACACGTTTCGAAAAAGACGCTGTGCAAGCTGAAGAGCCTCTGAAATGGGATGTCCTAACGCTTCCACCGTATTCTCCTGATATCGCAGCATCTGACTATCACTTGTTCTGGTCATTGCAAAATTATTTAAATAGAAAAAACTTTGACTCTTTGGAGGCCTTCAAAAACGGCTTGTCTTCGTTCTTCGAATCTAAACCGCGCAGTTTTTATGATCGAGGCATCCGTCTGCTGCCAGAACGTTGGAAAAAGATTATAGAAAACGATGGAGAATATATCATAGATTGAATAAAGATTTTTGTTTGCCTAATCGCTGTGTGACTTTTACTCACAAACTCCGCACGAACTTTCGCACGCACCCAAATATAATTATTTAATGAAAAAAATGTATTCGATAAATTGTTTTCTTTCAGTAAAAGCAAATGAAAAGAATCTCCCGAAATTTCGAATAAATAATTCCCTTTTTTCAATGAAAATATTTTAAAAACAATAAAGATAAAAATTAAAAAAATAAATTCTCTGAAATGCAATTGGGGTAGAAAGAAAAGGGTGCGAAATATAATCTTGGGTACTTTTATAATAATCCCGGATATATGTCGATACAAGTCCATGTCCATTGGAAACATTGAAACAAGCTCAGACGAGGAATAAAAAAATTTCTATTAATCAAGTATAGTAGATACGAGTTTTATCAACAAGCAACTAATACTAATAATAAAATCGAATGCAAATTCTATTATATGGAGTTGAAATATGTTAAAAAAATTGCAAAATAATAACAAATGAAAAAGTATTATACTCTCAATCCATCGTTACAGGTTAAAACACACGTATGAAATAATTTTTTAGTAAAAAAGTAAAATAAGCTAAAAGTAAAATAAGTAAAGTATTAAAGTAAAATAAGCTTTCAAATCGATTCAATGCAAATAATTAAATTAGTTACACACATATTTATACTCAATTTTTTGAGTTTTAGGTACCTATGCAAAAAATCGAATTAAAAATAAAAAATTAAATATTTTTGATTTGAAAACTCTATTAGTAAATTAAAGCAATGTTCTAATAAGTGAAATACTCTGCCTATGTCTAAGATTATATTATAAATAATAACCCTATGATTAAGTGGAGAACACATAATTATGAATTATTTTACAAGAGCTAGTTGTGTGTCAAATCGTGATCTCACCTGATCCCTACTAGGAATTTTCTTGATACCTACCTCGAAGGATTAATTAAAAGTAAGGCTACAATTTGAAATAATTGAACTTATTAATAATCACGAATTAAAATAAAATTCCATAGATGAATTGGATTAGTTCGGAAGTTTGGGAACCTCTGTTCTAATTTCTTCTTTCGTCTTACTTTATCTTCATTTAGAACTTATTTCTTCTCGCGTTTCAGGTGGTTTTCTTTGTCATCTCGTTCTTGTTAGGTGAGAAGTCTGTCTTTTGAGGATCCTAGCAACTCTTTTAAGCACAATCTCATGCTAACTAACTTGCTTTTTACGTCGATATTCTCTCTCATACAGGGCCCTAGCCATGGGGGGTCAGAACAACCCCTCCCTCCCCAAGGGCATGGCTCTTTGGATGAGCAACGGTAACAACAAACCGTTTTTCTTATTCTAAAATAACAATAATTAAATATATTTTATATGCAGTGGCGAAGCCAGAAAATTTTCTTTGGGGGGGGGGGGGAATCAACCCACAAAGCAAAATATTAAGTGGGAATTTTTTTTTTATTAAAACCAATAGGTAAGTACTTCAAGAAATTAAAAAAGAACAAAATTCTTGATTAAACATAGGCCCCCCTTCCTCTCGTTTTCGGATTTTTTAAGAAAATAGAGTTTTATTTTTAAAGAAATTTTAATTTATTCTAATACTATATTATATACAGAGATCGAATATTATATTTATTTTTATATCTCTCCTAAAAATTAAATTTTTGAACCACTCCTAAAATGGTGAAGTGATGCAAAACCTTTACCTCTCACCTCTCGTTTAAGGATTTTTTTAAGAAAATAGAATTTTACTTTTAAAGAAATTTTAATTTATTCTAATATTATATTATATACAGAGCTCGAATATAATATTTATTTTTATATCTCTACTAAAAATTAAATTTATGAACCTTTCTAAAAATGGTGAAGTGATACAAAGCCCCCCTTACATCTCATTTTAAGATTTTTTTAAGAAAATAGAATTTTACTTTTAAAGAAATTTTAATTTATTCTAATATTCTATTCTATACAGAGCTAGAATATAATATTTACTTTTATACCTATCTCTCCTAAAAATTAATATTTTTTTTATTAAAACAAATAGGTACATCAAAAAAAAAGTACATAATTCTTGATTAAACATACCTATTAAATATATTTAATTTCAGTTATTTTGCCATATGAAACGGTTTGTCGTTGCCGTTATTCATTCCATGAGGCGTACCCTTGGTCTTCCGACCCCCACCCCCCCGTGTCTACTCCTCTGTTCTTTAATCAAGAATTATGTTCTTTTTTAATTTCTTGAAGTACCTATATGTTTTAATAAAAAAAAATTACCATTAAATATTTTGCTTTGTGGATTGACCCCCATGCAAATTTTCTGGCTCAGCCACAACCGGCATACGCATATATTTCCCTAAATACAGCTTAAAAGGATAAGTATTGAATTCTAAAAATAAATTACATTTTTTCCTATTTTAATAGGTACGATTTTTAATTTAGAGAAAATCTATTCACCTGTTAAAATTAAATAATAAATAATTAATAATGACAGTTACTTTTATATTTCAAGATATAAATCAAGTGGTTGGTGTCATACATTCGAGAGATAAAAATATCCTTATCACTCATTTTATTTTTATGATAAAAATCAAAAGAGAGAAAAACCACTGGTTGAAAGTAAAATATCATCCAATGTTTTAAATGTTTCCCTCTATCTCCTCCCCTATCTATTCTATTCTATCCTAGGTAGTTTAATGGCGGTGACAAATCGAGGGCGGTCTGCGAGGACAAACTCGTAAATCCTCAGCAGCCGTCATCTCTTTCTCTTGCGCTCTCTGCTAATGATAAATGATAGATGTTCCAAAGCAAAGTTTCTTAATGACATTTTATAACCCTGTTGTCATCAGTGATACGCCCATCAAATGTCCCAGGGTAAAAAAAAATAATAGAAAATCCACTTTCGAACTTGTTGGTTAGATTTCAAATTAACAATTCACTAGTGATAATGTTTTCAAACCCTCTCATCTCGTTCATTTATCATTTCATCTGATTTATTCACTCTTTTTTTGTACCAACTATCTAATTAAAAATTTTATACAAAATATTTAATTCATGAACCTTAGGAAAATTCGGAATCATTTAAACATAACATGACATTACGGTAAATTGAGTAAATTTGAAGCTTTAATTTTTAATATTATGTACATAAGTTCATTCGTATAGGTATTTTTAGTGCCTAATGATGAATGCAAGAAATTTTTTGCGAAGGGTCGAGTTTATGCGGACTTGAAAATAAAATTAGAAAAACCCTATAAATATTTATATAATTCAAATTAAGGTTTCATTCTTTTTTTTTTTTTTTATTTATTTCAATATAATTTTAATAATGTTTCACTATAAACCAACACCGCCTCCCTAAATTCGATCCATATAAATTGACGGTGTGAGATCTGGAGAGCTACAATTATGCCCGTTTTTAGATAATTTTTATACCAGCTAAATTTCGAACAAATAATTAAATTAAAATTATGAAAAAATTTCACGAATTTCGTTATTTATTTCTTATCATCGACAAAAAATAACAAATTTCATATACTTATCAAGTAATGTATTTAGTAAGACATAATATACGGTTACCTTAGTAAGTGAGTCCAACATGCACGTGTTATCATTCGTATCAATAGTCTGGTAAAATACTGCAAATTTGAGCAATGGTAGAAATTGTTGCCTTATTGATCACACCAGCTACTAAGCCCGCCTTCAGCAGGCATCTTGCTGGCCAGGGGCTTAGCAACTGGACTGGGCAGTGGGGTTTAAAATAATAATTTAAATTTTCCAATTTTAATCAATTTTATTTGTCAGTAGGGTTTAAAAATTAAAAAAAATCAGGTCGGGGACGTCGTGCAAATCAATTAGTATAGATAGATAGATTTTTAGCTTTAAACAAGGCGTCCTAATGCCTCCATATTGAATGAAAGCCAGCTTGGGCCTTGTGAAAAAGTAGGGATTGGAAACTGCCAATCCTAAGCCTGCGATTTAGAGAATGGCCGAACTGCCTGGGACTGGAGGGCGGGACTTAAGCCTAATTGGCAGTCTCAAGGCTAAGCTTTTCCAGGCTCTTCGATAGGGGAGGAGCCTAGGCTTCCAGGTTGCCTATATATAGTACAGGCGCTTCTAGAAATAATCTTTTCAGGTTTGCTAATAGTGAAAGTGAAGAGAATTAAGCCAGCATTTGGGCTGACTACTATTCCATTGTTAAATATAGTCAAAATAAATTCGCAACTTTTTTGGAAGTAAGGTCAGGTGGGGTAACTGGGCCAGCTTCTTTTGTTTTCCTCCATATTTTTGGCTATAACTAATCTTCCTCACAATTTATAGATCTCGTGACTATATTAATTAAAAGATGAAATTTTCTTCAAATAATCATGATACTTTCAACTTTTGATTATTCAAAATTTTGGAATTATCTTAAGTTGAATGTAAAGTTTTGCGGTTGGCCCAGTTAAACGCGTTGTGGGGTAATTGGACCAGCCCAGCCTATTTGCTGTTTTTTTAATTTTTAACATCTTTTGAGCAGTTGGACATGTTCCCCTATCCCTCAAGGCCCTGGCCGTAGGTAGAATTAGTCTCATTTGTATTTGGATTAAAAATAATCAAAGATGTAAGCGATTCGGGGTAATTGGGCCCTGACTAGGCTGGCCCAGTTGCACCAAGACCTCTATTTTTTTATTCTATTGAATTTTTTAAGCTAGATAAGTTTAAACGCCAAGTATAATTTTTAAAATCGATTTTTATTACAGAAAATTCAAAAAAAGTATCATAAATCAAACAACTAAACAAAATAATTTTATTTTACCCATTGAAATAAAGTTAAATAAGTTCCTTATGCTTAAGAAAGCCTTAATTAAGTACTTACTCAAGTCTCAATATTTTCAAGGAACTGGGTAAGGCAACTAGGTAAGCACATAACTAGGTAAATAAGTAAATAAGTAATTAACTTAACAAAGTACTTAAGTATAAAATAAACTTAAAGAAATTTCTCTAATTCAGGAACACTGAAAATTTCCCACCAATATGAAAAAGTGAATTGCGCTAAAAAAATGCGGTAAAATTAAAAAGCTCTGGGGTTACAGGACCCCTGGCCCAGTTGCCCCCGGCCCCAGTTACCCCACCTGACCTTACATCTATAAATTTTTTTTAAATATGGCACCCAGCATCTTTAACTTTCCTAACGTTAACTTGTTGAAAGCTTTAAATAAATAAATTTAATAATTTCTACAAATCGTTTATAATCATTAATATGAAATCATTAAACATTTTGATCACCACTGGTTTATTATGTACCTATATTTAGTAGATAGTGAATCCTGTTTTAGTTTTTGAAAACTCTACATAAAAACTTTTTATTTAACTATTTCCTAGATTTACATTTTTAAATTACATACTATTTTAATTTATAATTTAAAGGAGTTACATGCACTCTGACTGGATAATATACATATATACATATTTATATTTGGTATATATCTATATATATATATGTTTATTTGCATCACGCAGAGGACAACCCCATTAATTTCTCTTTATGAATCAACAACTCTGCTACTTTCAGCAAAAACAAAATCTTTTTAATTTGAAATTCTGTTTAAACACGTAATTAATTATCGCTATTTATTGACCACAAACAACAAATTATAAAATAATATAACTACGACTTCTCGATTGGCTTATTATTTTGCGATCCTTTTCAAGTATGGGCACCCACTCTGATTTTATGAAAACTGATCTGGCCACGAATTTGAATTTTGTTGATTAAGTCATAATTACACGTTTGTGCACAATAAACGAGTGTTCCTTCTGTGGTCAGTCGGTCGCCAGTCCCTTAATTATATAATTACACCAGCTGCGAAGCTCCATAGGGTTTTAAAATAATAATTTAAGTTTCCTAATTTTAATAGATTTATTTTATTTTTCATGAGCTATTATAGGGTTTTAAAATTAAAAAAATCAAGTCGTCGTCGTCGCGCAATCCGATTATTATAAGTAGGTAGATTTTTTAAAGGTCTAGGTTTCTCCAAAAAATCAGTAAAATTATGCTAATTTAAAAAATGAAAATAAATTTCTTTTGAAATAGAGTAAATATACGTAAATAAGAATTAAAATTTAATTTCTCTGTCAAAATCCAACTAGGTATTTTTTGTTCAAAGAGAATCCCTAAGTTACCTTCCTATTTATGATGGCTTTAGACACTTTTTCCTAAAATTTGGATGAAATTATTTTTTCTTTTCTCTTATGAATACTCCATGAAGTAGATTTAGGTAATTTTAATTAAAACTCTTTGAAAATTGAATATAAATAAAATCACCTAAAGGCATCTGGGTAGGAAATGGATGGCGACTTTGTGCTCATAATGGCATTGCTTATTCTACCCCTAACCCATTCTCTCTTCCTCTACTTTCTCCGGAGCACAAATGACTTGCTTTTGCTACTGGGGTATTTTAATTATTAACAATAATAATAATGAAAAATTAGTATATATCCTACTGAAATATTATCCGAATAATCTGACAATATAATAAGATTATGTTAATCTGTTGTACAAGAGCATTCTCCACCTCAGTGTCTCTGTTTTAACTCGTTGATTAACGCCTGAGGAGGAATGAATTAAATATTCCATTTAAAATCTCCTAGGCTCACTAGGAAGAGCATAGATATTTATAATGTCTAGAAAGGCTTAATAAATTAATGAGAACGGGGTAGAGAGTAAAGCCGAAGGCTGATAATTCACCATTTAATCATCCATCTTTAATTATCTAATACAAACAAACGCGGGGGAATGTTTGGGCTCGAGATTATAAATGCATCGATATAATGCAAAACAATCGATGCTGCTCGGAAATCGAAATTAATTAAATCATCACAAGAGGTGATTATTTTTCCACCACCTCACTCTCGGGCTTATAAAGATGGACCTTCTCTATTGTTTTCGGATTTAACGGAATTGTTATTTAATCTTTATGAATATGTATAAAAGCGACTTAGGCGTTTCTCTGCTTATTCATCTGCAGATTAAGAAGCGGAGTGGCCGAAACTGAAATCGTGTGATAATGGACTGAACAAAATTTATTCTTTTCTTTCTATAGAGTGTGATTCTAAATTAATGCCGGGTATTTTTGCGGATTATAAATTTTAAACTAAAAATAACAAAACGGAATACGAAATATGAAAATTAAATTGTAGGAAAAAATAAGAACTTTTTTAGGATCGATACCCTTTCAGCTAGTTTATTACGAGGGTGAACCGCAATTGTAATTAGGTGTACACGTATTTGGAATTATGTGGAATTATTTTGGAATTCATTAGATTATGTCCCTTCATCTATTATCTGCTATTTGGAAACGAAAGTGGAAGTGGAAGTAGGTGTACTCTGTACATGATATTAGGTTGCGATTCACCCCTCGGTTATTTAGGACTACTTAGTTTTGTTAATGATGAAGAGTTTGAACTAAACAGCTGAAACTTAGCACAGTTTTGTGGTTTAAAAATTTATGAATAAAAAGATAGTATAAATTATCTTCTTTTTTTGGACTGCCTCATCAATATTCACTCAATTTCACTTATCAGTCCGTCTCCAAAAATTACTCCATTATAATTCTGCTGAGAATGAAATACAATATATTATTGTTACTGCCACTGAATGAGGAGACAGAGGAGAATGTCGCATTGGATTTCCTTCACTGACTTTAAAAAACCCTGAAGAAGGAGGAGATAGCCTCCGAAACGTCGGTTTATTAAAATAGATATAAATTATCTTCTTTTTTTGGACTGCCTCATCAATATCCACTCAATTTCACTTATCAGTCCATCTCCAAAAATTACTCCAATCTTATTATAAATTTAAATTTGTTGGCCAAATTTCTGAACTATAATAAAACCATTTACTAGATATATACACGTTTATTGATTATTTTATGATTTTCAAAATTTTTTATTAGGAAGTACCTAAGTAAAAAAAATCTGATCAGTTCATTTTTAAGGAATACTATAATTTTTGGTAACAGATCGAACTTTCTGTCTTTTGTTTTTGAAATACTCTAACTCAATCCAGACAGACAGAAATAAGATCATGGTTTTAATCAATTTTTCTCAAAGTTTGAGACAATTTTTAAACAAAAATGTATTATAATCTAGCATTCTAGGTTCGAAAATTTTATAAATTTAATGTTTTAATGACCCCTCTAATTTTGAGTGCTATTTTTCAAACAAAATATAAACAGCTCTTAATCTGAATATAAAAAAAGAAAATTTCGTTTTGATACCATAATTGGTTTTTGAACTAGAGCAAACACAAAAGTTTTGTAACTTACTAACTTCTAACTAAATAACTCAAAAGATTTTGAAAAAATAATTAATATCTCTTTAAATAATTTGCATTTATATATTACCTAGGTAAATGTAATCTACCACATAATACAAAATTGCTAACATATTAAATAGGTACTCTAAATAACTTAAAAGAATTAAGGTCTCAAGAACAAGGAACGCAATACTTCATATACTTCGATCTATACTTAAAATATTAAATAATAGGGACCTATATGTATATAAAAAATTAGTCCGGAACAAAGGACAAATTTTAATCATGTAAAATGTAATAAATTCCATTAAAAATAAAATGATACACATCAGCCAAAATGCATTCTTTAATAGAAATTCGTCACAGGTTTTGGAGACCATGTTTTTTAATTTACAATTCTAATACCTACCTATTATGTAAACAAAAATATAATTTATTTTAATATGAAAATTCGAATGAATAATGAACTATTTAATGATAAAACAGCCCAATCTAACAACGTTTTTTTCACTATAAATGTTTAATGTTTTATTTAGATCTTCAGCTCTCACCCTCCAAATAGGTAGGTATATATAGGTATATATTAAATTTAATATGTTTATATAAATATATATTTATATATGTAAAAGGTTGGGATTTAAATGTTGT
The DNA here is from genome assembly GCA_024734495.1 of Forficula auricularia. NCBI lineage: Eukaryota > Metazoa > Arthropoda > Insecta > Dermaptera > Forficulidae > Forficula > Forficula auricularia. Next base: position 34,887,091 of record JALMQS010000225.1, on the reverse strand, counting down.
TTTCTAATGCTAAATATAACTGATGTATTTTTTTCACCTCAATCTGTGGTGTTTTTAAAAATGTCTAATTTGTCGAAATCCACCTGAAATGAAAATTTAATGCAAATGGGATTTGTGCAAATAGGGTTTTAATCTCTATTAAATTTTCGCTTTTCGCGAGATGGTAGAGAAATCCAATGAATAGCAAACTAACTGCTAAATTTATTCGCATTGCCCGAAAAGAAACTTGACAGCAGACTGCATTTCATTAACATAAACGTATTTTAACGCTTTAATGTCTGTCACCTACCCACACACAAACAGATATCCTAGCACAATTATATATAATATAAATATATATTTATCCAGCTTTTGTATGAAGTCAATGACCCTTTTAATAGCTCTCCGTTGAAAATTATATTAAGTAATTAGAATACTAACAAAATGATAATTATATTAATTCTTTCAACATTTCAGTGATTTATTTTAAAATATACAACAGGAGTGTCAACTAATTATTTCATAACATCTACTTTGCCTTAAAAAAATATATCCAAAATCTTATCTTTCAAAAATTATAGAATAAATGATTTTTACTTTAACGTAAAGTCATCACTTATTTATTAATAGAAATGTAATGTTTTTTATTTTGCTTTGTTTTTTGAAATATCTCGAAAATGGCTATAGCAATCTTTAAAAAAAAAAACAATAATAAGAAAAATCACGTGGTTAAAATGATTTCAAAATCCAGTAAGAATAGCATGCTGATTAAGTTGTAGACCGCAGCTGTGATATGTCATACTTGATAGAAAAACACAGATCAAGATCGAAACGTTGTGTTGTGTATATTAGTTAGTTACGTCAAATTTCACGAACCAAATTTAAGCTGAGTAAACATTTAATTTAATTTTAACTCACCTATTAAAGTATATTGTATTCATCAATGATACTTAGAGGAAATCATAGCGAACAGAGTGCGCAGGCCAAGTTCGAGCATTGACAGTCACACGCTATTTATACGAAGAATTTCGAGGCACTTTCGACACCCTTGCAGCTCAGAATCTCACAATTATACACAACATGTAATCGATCTTGTAGAGAGTATCAAATTTCAAAAATATAGTTTAAATAAATTCTGACAAATGGACCTGATATGAGAAAATAGCTAATTTTGACATATTGACACTAGGATGTAGAAATTTGTCAATTTTATAGAGTTTGGTGGATTAATAAAGATGAAAATTAATCACAAAAACTTTACTTCCTAAATTCCTAAAATGAAGAGGTGAAATTTGAAGAGTAAATTAGCCGACTTCAAAAAAATCAAAAATCAAAAAAAATCTACAAATTAGTTTACAAAAAGAAGAAAAGTATCAATTGGAAATAAAAAACTTATAAGAGTAAAAATGATGGAACTTGCGAATAAGAAGAATTCATTTGGAAGTCTGTTGTTACTCAGGACAATCAGAATTACCTGAAACAAGAGAAAAGACCAATTAGAAAATAAAATTAGCTAAATTTAAAACAATTGAAAATAATGGAATACTCAAATTTTATTTTCTATACTATACGGGAAGAGCCTATTGCAATCATGCAGAAAATAATTATAATTTATTCAATTTACGTTTGTAGGTCTCCTTAGACAAAAAATTATACTATTTAGAAAAATATTGAAATTTTTTCAGAAATAAGTTATGTTGATTAAAACTTAATCCTATTTATTGTGTAGTATAATAAAAATAAATTATATAATATAACACGAGAAGGTGTAAGAAAAAAAAGTCACATGACGTCCACAAAGGTAAAAGTAAATTTTATATTTAAGCTTATCAGGAGCCAATGTCATTAATTAAGCTCATCGATCAAATTTAATGAAAATTTATTTAAAAATAGATACCTCAAAATTATAATTAAAACATATTCAGAAGAAATAAAAAGTAAAACTAACTCTGAGAGAAAATTGTTTTATTTGATTAAAATTTACGAAAATTTAGAAATTCTCAAAAAATGGACTTAATCACATTGGTTTCTCAATACATTTAATATAAGCAATCTTGATATTTTAATTTTTTTTTATTTTTATAAATAATATCTTCTACTGAATCCGAATTGTTATGCGCAATTTTTATTATAGGTATGACAGAGCGGTTGTATTCAACCCTTGGGAATTGAACCCAAGTGCCAAAAAGCAAACGGACCGATATCTCCAAGAAGGAGGCAATTCAGTAGAAAACATCCTTCTGATTTTCTAAAGAAATTTAATCCTACAGCTATAATCAAAGTGAACTTTTCTAATATAAATTTCTTTCATCCTAAAACAATAAAATATTGTAGTCGAAGGTTGATCTATGTATTAATGAGGTTCGAGACAGCTCATCTATCTGGTTAATCTTCGAAAAAATATTTTGTATTTCTGCAGAGTCACAACTTCTGTCTACTAAATTTTTTAGTAATAACATTGTTAATAATGAGGTTACTTTCGAATAAAAATCTTTGTTTTGATAATATTAACAAAAAGAATATTGAGATAAATTTTTTCTCATTATAAAAACATTCATTTAACTCAAAAATGATTTCAAGAAATAGAGTTGGAATTCTACACTAGTGCTTTTGTTATATTCTGTTAAGTGCAAATAAATTTTTATTTTTACATTTATGATTAATTAATTAACTAGACTTTCAAATCTATTGAAAAATAATTCATTTGATTCATAAAAGTTGAATTATTGATCTTTATAAATTTGTTGAAAATGGTATAATTTGTATAGAAGTTATAGCCATTTTAAAAGCTCAGTCCATTTACTTCCATGTTAAAAGTACAATTTTCAATAATTTATTTCTCGGTAATGGGACAGACTATCAACTTCAAATTTAGAGAATAAATATTTAAGACATCAATGATTCTATGGTAAAAATTTGAGAAATTTCTTATAAAAATGATAAAAAGTTCCGCACCCCTTAAATCGCAGCATGTAATTATTTATTAACGTATCAAGATATTAGCATAGCAATCTTTGAAATTCTCCAATTGTTCAGCCCTTTCTAATTACACCGGTATTTATTTACAAAAAAAAAATAATTAAGGACTGTATCAAAGTTGTATATTGTTCATTTTAGATAAATAAATAAAAAATTTAGTAAACAAAAAATATCAGTTCAACATGTGAACTTTGGATTTAAAAAATAAAAATATTGTTTTCTAGTTCATTTGTCATGAAACATAACAAAAACAAACAAACAAATAAATCATTAACAATATCAGTGTAGATACAAGAGAGAGTGGGTATTTCATTTTTCGGGACGCTTTGGGCATTGCCTAGGACACCCTTAAAATAATAGTTATTAATATAAAAAGTTATTTTTATTATAGATTTAATAAAGCTGTAACGAACTTTTTATGTGACATTTATTTAAATTAAAAATGAAATTTTTTAATTACAAAAAATCCACATAAAAGAGTTATTTGTTAAAGTTGAAAAAATAATTATTGGGTGTCTGTTTGGCCGATTGGGTAGATTTATTGGTCTCGGATCAATCAAGCTTACTGCAAAAATTTGACCGGCTATAATCTGACCCATACACTAATTTAGTCACACTTGTGAACTCACACAAACACATACATGGAAACTGGCCTGATATGTGCCTGTTTGATTTAAATTAATTTTACTTAAAAAATAAGAATCAAAATTAACATTTTGTTTGATAGTTCATATGAGCTTATCATATTTAAAAGTTATTCGTATTTATTTTAGGAATTCTTTATATCTGTAGTTGTATTAATTTATGAAAGGGTTAAAATAAGAGACGTGCAGCTTTTATTTCTTTCTTTTTTATTCATGAACTCCCGCTAACGTTTCGGCTATTGGTTGTAGCCATCTTCAGAGCTAAACAATGACAAACAATGTTGACAATATTAAATCAGCCTTGTCCGAGTACATCAATCAATTATAATTTTGTTTTTCTACTCACCGGGAATTTGTCAATATTTATATAAAAAAAAATTTTTGGATATATACCAGTCATCAGATAAAACTATATACAAGAAATCTACATATGATATATACAAAACCAAATACAAGGTATTCGCCAAAAAGGTCAAAAGATCTAATACTTTTAAGACTATTACCTATTGTCTTTTTCCGTTTAAGATTCGTATTCACCTTTTATATTATATACCTATTGTAAACACCATCGGTTTCTGGTCTTAACAGTTACGTATATTCAATTTGACATGGACTAATTTAGCATTCTTACCCAGGGTTAGTTCCGCAAACTTTTCTCTATAATTAAAAAAATAAAATAAAACCGACTTCAAAAAAAATTAAATGCAACAAATAAAATAATAGAACTCAAAAATAAAATAAAATACACTAAAAGGTATAAAATAATTATCTAATTTAGTTACAAATAAACGACGAAATATTAAAATGAAATCACTTTTTGAAGTCAGTGCTTATTGTTAGGGCTCTCGTGAGGTGAGTGCTGTGTGGTGCTTTGTGCGCCCCCATCAAGTCGATGGGGTCCTAACAATCTGTTGAGTGCAGGTTGTAGGTTGCGTGTTCATATAGGGTGTGTGCAGGGGATGGGCTGCTGGTTGGCGTTTGGGAACTCCAGATTCGAATGTCGAATCCGTTCGCTTCCCCAGTCGAATCGAGTCGCTTCAATTATAGCATGGGTGATAATACTTCACTCATGCAAAAACGACGCAACGATCCGACTGAGTCATCTAGCGGCCGTGTCTCAAGGCTCGTCGCCATGAGCAAGAGCGGGCCGCTACAGGTGACAAACATATACATTTTATGAATTGAACTCGACGGATCTTATTTAACGTACGTTTGGCGGGTACACTCGCTTATATAGTTTGTTTAGCACCGACTTCAAAAAGTGATTTCATGTAAATATTTCGTCGTTTAGCTGTAACTAAATTAGATAATTATTTTATACCTTTTAATGTATTTTATTTTATTTTTGAGTTCTTATTAATTTATTTGTTGCATTTAATTTTTTGAAGTCGTTTTATTTTTATTTTTATAAAAATTATTTTTATATTTCTCTTTTTAGTGATGTTATTAATAGTGACTTAATATAATACCTTGCATGCATCTCGTAAGAGAAAGCGTCAAGGCAAATGAATCAGAAAATGATAATAAAATTCAATTCATAAATATAGAAATTATCTCGAAAAGTTTGCCGTTTTAAATGAATGTTTTAAGATTTTATTTATTATAATTTTGATTATTTGCCCATAAGAATTGGAGATTTACGTTATTTCGTCAATGATCATATCATCAGAACTTGCCCAAATTAATATGGTACCACCTATAAGGTACCCCCTTTCCAATAAAAAAAGAATCATCGAAATCGGTCCATAAACAAAGAAGTTATGCGTGAACATACATAATAAAAAAGGTCCAATACCAACGAAAAAACGGGACCAATCGGAAACTATACTGAACCCAATGCCAAAAATCATCAAAATCGGTTCACAATTGGCGAAGATATCAGGTAACATAGACAAAAAAAATTCGAAGTGAATTGAGAACCTCCTCCTTTTTTGAAATCGGTTAAAAATAATTAAGACCATGAAGTAAAAAAATAATTACTTTTTTAGTTTTGTGATAGTGTAAATTGTAACTGGGATAGCTCCCACATATCAGAAGCAAACAAAAATAAAACAATATAAACTGAGGCTAGAGAAGCTGAGATAATTGCAGAAGTTTCCACCAAATAAAAGCTTAAGAGTTTGTTTGTTCTCAAAAGACATGAGAGAGACCATGCTGTCCTTCTGGTTGAGCTGGAAACCCACAACTCTTCAAGTCCAGAACTGGATGTTTGACATTTGAAGGCATCATAGAGAGGAGTTAGAACGAGAGTGCTGCTTCTCTGATGGCATGAAATTGTGCCCAAGTATGTAGGCATAAAGAAGTTCGAACGTCCTGATATATTGAATGAGCCGGCTGTACTTCCTGCATCCTTGCTCTTCGTCCTTGCACCTCTCCCTGTTGCCTACCCGTTTAAAACAGATGCTTATTACCACGTACCATTGTAACCGTAAACACGCAGGAATGAAGCGATATTTTCTCACTTTATCGTGCCCATCTGATGGAGTATGCTATTTTCTCAAGGTACTTCTCAGAATTCCAGAGTTATTAGATTTTACAACAAACACTCGGGCCTGATTCTATTTTTTGAATGGATAGAAAATCTAGGACACTACCATGATATTTCCGGTCTTAAAAACTATAGTTCTCACAGAAATTCTCGCATTTCGATCCTCGAGATTCATTGAACCATTTTCGTTTTAAAACCATAATAATAAAAATTCTAAATATCCCGAATATAATAAACTAATTTCCATATGTGAACCATTTAGATCTTCCCATTTAATTGAAATATCGTTTAGATCAGAAATTCCGAACCTTGTTTGTGCCGTTTTTTTGTTTTAGGTAAACCCCTTGATTAAGAAAATAAAGTTCTACTTTTATAGAAATTTTAATTTATTCTAATATTATATTATATACAGATCTCTGAATATAATATTTATTTTTATATCTTTCCTAAAAATTAAATTTATAAACCACTCATAAAATCCTGAAGTGATACAAAGGGTCCCCCCCCCCTTACCTTTAATTTTCGGATTTTTTTTTAAGAAAATAAAATTTTATTTTTCAAGGAATTTTAATTTATTCTAATATTATATTATAAATAGAGCTTGAATATAAAATTTATTTTTATATCTCTCCTAAAAATTAAATTTATGAACTACTCCAAAAATGGTCAAGTGATACAAAGGGTCTCTCTCCCCCTTACCTCTCTCATTTTCGGATTTTTTTAAGAAAAATAAAGTTTTACTTTTCAAGAAATTTTAATTTATTCTAATAGTATATATAGAGAGCTTGAATGTAATATTTATTTTTATATCTCCTCTAAAAATTAAATTTATAATTCACTCATAAAATCCTGAAGTAATAAAAGGGTCCACCCTTTCTTCTAATTTTCGGATTTTTTTGAGAAAATAAATTTTAATTTATTTTAATATTATATTATATATAGAGCTTGAATATAATATTTATTTTTATATCTCTCCTAAAAACTAAATTTATGAAGCCTTCCAAAAATAGTGAAGTGATACAAAGGGTGCCCCTTACCCCCAACCAGGACAAAAATCCTAGTTTCGCCACTGTACATAGTATTACTAGTCACATGTTTACTAGACAATATACGTAAGATCAAAGATGGTGTCATCTATTGAGTTCCGATGGAGTGGAATAAAGCTATCGTGAAAACAAAATTTACTCTGACATAAGAAATATAGATATACCTATCGCAGCTGATTTTCCTAAATTGTGAATCTGAATTCTAAAAAAAATCAAATATAAAAATATAAATATTATTTTAAATTTTATATTGATATGTAATTTTGCATACTGTATTTTAATGACAATCACTCGCAAAAAGCCTACATATTTTTAAAAGTAATTTAAAAAATTACCATATATTTTTTTTGAAAAATATATAGGAATCTTAGTTGATTTGCTGACATGATTCTACTATATATGTCACTCTGTAATTACGTAGTTGGCCTTAATGAAATACAGACTTAATTACAGTAAAGAAAATATTTTCGTTAAAATAGGCAGAAGGAGAAGATGAAGGGCGTTCCTCTTTATTTTAGGTGTATTGGTGTTCTATTCTATTATCAGTTAAAGTAAGCGGTTTGTTAATGAACCCCTGGAAGGGAAACAAGAGAGAGAGAAAGGGGATCCGTCCAAAGCAAAAGCAAGCAACCTACTTTCTTTCCCTTCCTTTGTGAATTTCATCCTCGGCTTAAAATAAATATTCTAATCCCACTCTGAAGTCCAAACGCCCGGATATCCCCTCCCCACTACTATGTTTCTCTTTTTGGAGAAAAAACTTCAGATTTTGTTTTTCATTTGTTTATAAAAAGAAAATATCTCCGCAAAGTTTAGCAAATAAACAAAAAAATCTTTAAATGAATTATTCTCATTTTTTTTCCTCAACATTTTTACATACATAACCTGAATAATATATATATATATATATATATTATATATAAATAAAAAATAAGAGAAATAAATTCTCTTTTTATTCTGTTTTTAGATTCATCCCCAAGGTTTATTAATTTATCATAAATAAATATAAAACAATGCAAAAAATTCATTATCTGTATAAAACAAATAAAATAAATCTTTTTAGAGCAGTATATTTGATTGATTAGTTTTTGTTTTTGATATCCTTGAATAAGAATTGTTTGTTTTTTTAATAGGGCTGCAAAACGGTCATATGTTACTTTAAATAAAAGTAAATAACGGCTCGAAAGACGTTTTCCAAATTTTGGATGTTCTGCAATTTTTTTTCAGTGAAACGAATTTATTTAGAAAAATTAAGCTTAGCACCAATCTATTGTGTGATATTTTTATAAACTTGTGGGTCACATTTCAGCTTTGTAGCTATAATAGTTTAAATTGAAAGTTTTTTGCCGAGAGTAGCAGACTTTTTATACATTATACAATGGATTCACAGGAATTATTATTTATGAATTCATTCATAAATTAATTCCTGTGAATCTATTGTTGTAATAGACTGATGAAGAGTGGCAAAGCCCTCGAAACTATAGTCTCGTTATAAATAAATAAAAATGTATAATTCCAGCAGAAGACACACTCTTTTATTGTCTCCTTCAATATAATAGTTTATTTTAATTTAAAGGAGAATTTAATAAAGTAAAGAATTAAGAAGTAAGAAATCACGAATTCTAATCCGATCTTTGTTAAAAAATACAAACATATTTGCGTCAATGGCAATGAACTCTCTTTTGGCCTTCTTTTCTTGGAGTTATATGAGTATTAGGGTGGTCCTTATTTTGGGTATTTTCGAAATTTTAGGCTGGCAGAGGCTCATATGTTTCAAAATAAATAAAAATAAACTGCAATGGATCGTTGCTAAACTTTTATTCAAATTCATTTCAAATATTGGTATTTTTTTTTCCTATAATATTAATTAGATATCACTTGCTATTTGCAGGCCATGTAGACTTAAATTCAAAAATAGTGATAGATTCCAATGTAATACTCGAGGAATAACAATTCTACATTGGATTATTGACGTTTCGGTTATTAGTGGTAACCATTGTTGAAGACATGGAGGAATCGAGTTAAAATAAAAATATCCATCGATTCTCATCTAATACTTGATGAATAATAATTCTACATTGAATTTTTGAGATTTCGGTTATTATTGGTAACCATTGCTGAAGACATGGAGAAATCGACTTAAAATCAAAAATAACAATCGATTCTTATTTAATACTAGAGGAATAACCTTATTGCATTCCATTTTTGATGTTTTGTCTGTTAATGGCAACCTCTACTGAAAACGTGGAAGAATCGACTTAAAATCAAAAAGACCAAATTCTTTTATGGTAAACAACTCAAGCTTGAGTTGTTATTGTCTTTTGCATTGGATAAAGTAAAATAAATCCCCCAAGTTTCAAGTCCCTACCTCAATTTTAACCTGTGACGCACAGCAACGCAGGTTTCCCATCTAAATAACATGGGGTTTTTGGCATTGAACGATCAATTTTTTATTCCGGCCAAGTAATCGTTCAAAAAATTTGAAACTCTGTAGACATTATCCTTTTAATAGTAGCTATCCTTCAGAATTTTTACAGATTTTTAGCCTTATTATAATATTCGAGTCTATAACGTATACTAACACTAAGATATAGCAGTATTTAATCTAGCTGTAACTCTAAAATTTTATTAGCTAAAAATCTAACAATATTCTGAAGGACAACTACTATTATAAGAATAAATTCTACAGAGTTTCAAATTTTTTTAAACCATTGCTCTGGACGTAATAAAAAATTGATATTTCAATACCAAAAACCTCGTGTTATTTAGATGGGAAACTTGCATCGATCTGCGGCACAGATTGAAATTGAAATAGTAAGTATATAAATCCAGACAGACACACAGACAGATATTCATTCATTCTATATTCATACAAACACGGCACAAGAACCCGGGACTCATCTCCAAGACAAACACACAAACACATGTTTTCCACCCCATATGTCAGTCGATTCTTTTCTATATTTTTCAGTGAAAAGTATGAAAATCAATCAGTTCTTCGTTTATAAAAAAAATCATTTTGTTATCAAAACCTACATTCTATGATCTACATCTTGAATTATCTTGAATATCTAAATCACGCATGAGTAAGAGCTTCAACATTATTTCAACTTTTGAAATGTCAATATCCCCTCACGACAGTCTACCTTGACATATAGGTGTTGCTCTCTTTACTGAAAATTTTTTATCCTATACTGCGCTAATGACCCCCCAAGTTGACTTTAAAATCGCCAATTAAAAAAAAGTCTCATAATGTAAAATAATTTTATCATAAATATAAATTTATGTGATATCGAGACAATTAATAATTTAATAATTATTATTAACTTTCTAAACATATATTAATCAAAAGCAAATATTTATTATAAATTAAAAAACGAGATAGGAGGTAATTAAACATTTTTAAATATTGCCAATGGATTTTTATTGATTTTTTCTCTAATTCTGTCCCCTTTGTGGGTCAGATTTTTCACCCCCTCATTCAACCAATGATCATATTAATTTATGGATCCGAAATATATATATTTTTTGAAATTTTAATGCAGCCTAATATTAATATGTGTATATGAATAGGGTGGATATAACTAATTATGAACTGCAATTTTTCATCTCTCATTTTAATTTTCATAATTTTTTCCATGTGCTTTAAAAATACTGTACATGGGATTAATTAGACAGTTCAACAGACAAAACTAAAAATAAATTAACATACATATAAATTTGCAACAATTGCCATTGTAGTAGTACTTAGTATTAGTAGATTTGAGTTGTAGAAGTAGTAAAAAAATTAAAAAATAACTAAACTCTGGTTTGTCACTCTTCAGTTAAATTTAGGTTAAATTAATATTGAGTTAAAAGAACTCACATATGATATTTATTTCTTTAACTTTAACTGATTCCGGTTTTAACTGATTTAGTTGGTTTGACAAAAATATTCGACATTTTTTTTATAATGATATTGATACAAGAAGAAGTTGCACCAAAAAGGTACAACCTCTGTAGTCCGCGGTGGACCCTTGTATCGTGACGATAAGAAGAGATTTAGGGATTGGGTATGAGTCGAAGGTATCTGTGGTTGCTGGTCTTGAAAGATTGAAGGTTATAAGTTGCTGGAAAGACGGTAAACGGGCAAAATATCATGTCTAATTCAATTTTTAATATAGCTGTTATACTAGTAAAATAATATTGAAGGAGACAATAAAAGAGTGTGTCTTCTGCTGGAAAAATAAATTTTTAATTTATTTATCACATATCATCATATAAAAAGTATAATAATCCCCACTTCTACAGTAAATATAGAACAACTTTAGATTGAATACTTGATTTAGATCTTTGTGAAATTCTATGTTGATATACTTAGAAGTGAAATTTTCTAGCTGTGCAGATAAAATATTTATAAAAAACTATTCTACCTAAACAAAATTATATACATATATACCTATATGACAGAAAGATAATATCTCAAATGTTCAGCCAACTGGACGGTTAACAAGTTTGGCATTTGGGCTCAACTCCAGAGCAGAACATAGAACGTGTCTTTATGATATGAAATCAAGTATATCCAATAAGATTTTTAATATCAAGATTCATATTATTTTTTAAAAATAATTTTTGCAGTTCCTCTAAAAATGATCTCAACAAAAACACTTGTGTAAAAAAGCCAAGTTCGATTAATAAAATCCATTTGCGAAAAAAGTAGTGAGATCTAATGTGCTGCCAAGTTCAACATCATCAATTTATTAAATGAGTCGAGAATATATTAGTAACTTCAATTAAAACGCATGTTTTCATTTCACATGTCCCTGTATATTTTTTATTGATTTCACATTTTTAGTTGAAATTATTTTCCTAAAACTTGGCTTTTACGCATTAAATTATTATTATTATTATTGTTTGATAGGGCCTCCATCACTCCCCTCTTATTAAGATCCCATGATATGGTAACTAGTAATTCGTGACATTCATAATAATGCGTAAAAGCCAAGTTTTATGAAAATAATTTCAACTAAAAATGTGAAATCAATAAAAAATATAGAGGGACATGTGAAATGAAAAACATGCGTTTTAATTGAAATTACTAATATATTCTCGACTCATTTAATAAATTGATGATGTTGAACTTGGCATCACATTAGATCTCACTATTTTTTAGGGAAACGGATTTTATTAATCGAACTTGGCCTTTTTTTACACAAGTGTTTTTGTTGAGATTTCACTTCTTTTTGTTAAGTTGGATTTATCCTATAAATTTAACCCCTTCATTTCGAAGATGGAAAAGTTTCGATTTTTCAATTTCGTCCTTTATTAATGTATCAAGCTATACCAGTATGCCAAATTTCAGCATTCTAGGTTCATTGAATTTTTAGTATATGTTAATTAAGTCTATAACTTTCACTCCTTCATTTTAGGTCCTGAAGAAGAGAAAAGTTTCGATTTTTGGATTTTTCCCATTACTTGTACCCCAAACTCTACATGCCTGCCAAATTTCAGCATTCTAGGGTTAGCGGAAGTACTCTAGAATTTTGATGAGTGAGTTAGTCAGTGAGTGAGTGAGTGAGTGACGAAAAAGCCTATCTTTGGCTTCTTGTAACTTGGATGGTACAAACAGTAGAAATGAAATTTTCTAATTTAGTTAAGCTTATGGACCAGTATTCTGGAAAAAAATTTCAGCCATGTAGAGGTTTCCATTACGAAGTTAAAGAGGCGTCAAAATGGCCTGAGTTGTTTCCTCTAAAGGGTAGTCTGGCAGTGCACACATCCCCGCTCAAATCGAACTTATTAGGCACTGCCGTGCCCCAGATATTTGGATTTTATAAAAATACTAAATTTTTCTTAAGCTCAAAAAAACCGATTAGTTTTTAATTTTAATACATAGAATCTCAAAATCTAATTTATATTCAAGATGTACAGGTGCATAGTTTTATTTAAAACTTCTATAAAGGGTGGAAACTGTTCATATCATCTCTAAAAAATAGACAAATTATTTCTAGTGAAAATTATTATAACTGTGACGGCTGTAATAAGCCAAAAACCCACAAAACATCAGTCAGCCAAGACATAACTAAATCACATTGAATTTTGAAGATGTAGTTTAAATGCAGATTTGATTCTTGGGTGGTTGAGTTTTTTATAGAAAGAAAAGTTTCTGCTAAAACCAGCTAGAATGCACATTAATAATGAGAAAATCTATTTAGAATGCACATATGCACAACGTTTCAATACCTATTCCTGGAGTAGGCTAAGGATATTGTTTAATCACTAAGTCATGGGTTCGGATGCTTTTGACAGATGAATGGCTATGGTAGAATATATAAAGATATACAAACGAAAAACAAATTGTTGTTTCTTATATAGGTAGATTTTTTCGTGGATGTTTAACTCAATAAAGCTAACCCCCACTTATAATTATTATCTACCAGCTATGGTATATTACACCATCTTGTTTATTCTTATTTAGAAATATCTGATAGTTGGAAAACACTCTTTTTAAAAATTTTTTCAATCTGTCTGTATGTGGTTGTTAATTCTTTCTCACCAACGATAAGCCGAGAACGAACCGTATCTCATGGATAACCGGTTTTGGCGCCAAAAATTAGTATTTTCAAAACAATTTTGGGGTTTCTATCTTTCTGTGAAAATACAGAAATTCAGAAAAAAACATAGAATGAGGAGTTTTTTTTTGTTGAAAGTTTCTTTTTGCCGAAAGTAGCAGAATTGTTATAAATTGAAGGAGACAATAAAGAGTGTGTGATGGAATTATAAAATTTTATTTTATTTATAACGATTCAAAATTAAAAAATTTATAATTCCAACAGAAGACACTCTTTTTGTCTCCTTCATTTTTTTTTTTTTTTTTTAATTTTTAGCAAAATTCTCAAATTTAAAAAAAATTCTATCAATAAGATTAATAGACTGCATATTTGTGGGAAAATTCAGATTGCGCTTGCTCAAAGTGTGTTTGCTGACAAAGAGCGTACCGAGTATTGAAATTCAAATTTCTACTTAATTTAAAAAGTAATGTGCAAGATTCTTATCTGATTTCTGATATTTTTGAAAAACCATTGCAATAAATAAATATTAAATTTTATTTTAATGGTTTTCCTAGCAATAATTTTTAAAGTTAACAATTCCTATATAATAATATATAAATAAAAAAATAAAAAAATCTAAGCACGTAACATTATTTTCGAGCGGTGAAAAGTCACTGACAACCAGGGTCTGATGGTAATAGCAGTGGTTGTGACAAAATAATAGCAAAGATAGAGAAATAGCGAGCAAAGTGTTTGGAGGATGAGATAAATTTACCGAATCTCTCTTCTGTCAGTTTATTTTGGTGAAAAAAATAACATTATCACACAACAACATCAGCCAAAAACAAAACATGAAATAAATTATTATGACCTCACGAGTCCCTTCGTGACTTTGATACTTAATTATCAAAATAGATAAATAAATAAATAATAAATATTAACAACAATATTCCAGCGCCTCCCAATCGATCGCAGACCCCAAAGATCGAAAATAATTTTCTCTTCACTCGGAGCGCGACCATAACGAGGCCGTGTAAAGACAATTGATAACAAATTTAAATTTAGGGAACGAAGAAAAGCCCCGGCTGATCCTTTTGTCTATAATAAAAATGATCTTTTCTTCGTTCCTTAAATTTAAATTTGTTATTAATTTTCTTTACACGGCCTCGTTGTGGTCGCGCCCCGGGTGAAGAGAAAATTATTTTCGATCTTTGGGGTCTGAGATCGATTGGGAGGCGGTGGAATATTTAATTGTTTAATTAATGAATCAAGGCCTACGCTGCGAAAATGAACGAGGAAAGGATTAAAAAAGAAATTTCATAATTCATATATATAGGGTATTAGTTTGGGCTCGGGGATCAGTAGCTTAGTGGATATAGGAGCTAAAGCTCTTATGACAAAGAATTGCAGTACACATGCAAAGATCCCGGGTTCGAGCCCCGGCTGATCCTTTTGTCTATAATAAAAATGATCATTTCTTCGTTCCCTAAATTTAAATTAACAACAATGTTCTTCACTTCATTAATAATTGCAAAACATATAGTCCTAAAGATCTCGAAAGTTGAACAACATGGGTAGATCGGCTAGTTCTTGGGTCTGTGATTGTTCAAGAACATTTTGGAGTACGATTATTAAAATATCTTTTCAATAGCACGCTATATGAAGGAAGGACAAGTAAGATTTCATTTTGTGACTTCTAGGGGGAAAGAATCGATGCCTTTAATATTTTGAATCCAGATAAAAATAAAACGGATTTTGAGGTCCCCAGAGGCAAAAAAGTGACCAACAATACATTGGTTCATGCGTACGTATGTATTAGGTTGGTGCATAATTATGGAACGTTTGTATTGGCGCGTTTTTCTTTAGCCAAAAATGGCGTTTTGTTTTTTGTTTTTTTATAAAAACAATCTTCTCTATTTATAGTTAATAAAAATGCATGTCGAAAACCATATTCATATTCGTCATATTATGCTCTACCACTACGAGAAAGAATGGAAGGCAGCACAGTCATTTCGCGATCTAAACGAACTTTTTGGCGAAGGAACAATTACTGATAGTGCAGTACAGAAGTGGTTTGCCCGTTTCAAATCAGGTGACACTAGTTTGGAGGATAAAGAAGGAAGAGGTCGGCCATCGGATTTTGATGATCAGACCCTTCTGACAGCCATGGAAGAGGATGAAAGCCTTACAACACGAATGCTGGCTGCATACTTCAATGTTGACCAATCAACGATCGTTCGACGAATTTTATTAATTAAATTATTTATTATATTTATATTTATTATATTTATTTATTAAATTTTATTATTGTTTTTGCTGAATAAAAATATTTTTAAAAAACGTACCATAATTATGCATCAACCTAATATGTACTAGCCCCTGCGTTTCGCAACCATAAGTCTCAGTGGGTCAAAACATTGAAAAAAAAATCAGTTTTATTCAATTCTGACTTCAAATAAAATTCGACCTTTTTAACTGAATTCAAAGTCTAAAATAATATTAATATATAGCTTTTAACTAAAGAAGGCACTACATAAAGAATAGTCTAGGAAAGTTAACCGCCTGTATCTATGCAACCGAAATACGCCTCTGGATCGTACTGGCCTACTCTACAGGCGTCCTTGTTAAATGAATATTATACGGTAATTCGTAGAGCATTAAGTTTTGAAACTTAAGATATCGAGAGGCTGAAGTTCAAGTAATTTGAAAGAAGAAAGTTTGTATGGTGATTTCAAATAAGGGAAAAACTAATGTGAACGTTGTTGAAACCAGTTGATTATTTTGTAGAATACTTCATTATATGTTTTTCTTTCCATTCATTTTGTAAATATTAATTGGAGTGTAACGCGAATTGTTATTTTAAGCACATTAGCTGGTAACGTGCCTAGAATAAATCTCTTTTTTATTTCATCAGTCTCTTCTTTTATTTTATCCAAATAGTTGTCTCGGACTGTCTCACTCTTCTCTGGGAAGAAACATGGTCGGCTTAGTATAAATAACAGTTATTAAATTTATATCCCACTCTTCGCATCACAATAAACTGCTAAAAACCTCCTCTTGGTCCTTCTCAAAAGGGATCGAGATAAAAACATGGCTACTTTCCGTCACGCTTCTAGCTTGATATTTTTGTAATTGGATTTTTAATAAAGCAAAGTGTTGAGATCTACTTGGATAAAATTACCCTAGCACATATACACCCTATATATTAGGCCATTCAATAAGTCCGTATGATGACACATAGATGGCGTTACTACAATTTTTCAATATGATTTTTATTTAGCACTAACCTTCAAACGATACGTGTATAAATTTGAAAGCAATTTGACCATTGATTCGTGAGTTATAGCATTTTGTGTGACTCAGCTTTTGTTATTGAAAAAAAGTGAATTTCGAGTTTTAATAAAGCATTGCTTTTTGATGAAAAAAATACAATGGAAACCAAACAATGGCTTAATAAAAATTATTCGAACTCTGCTACATCGAGACGAATGGTAGAGAAGTGGATTGCTGAATTTAAACGTGGTCGTACCAGCACAAATGATGCATAGCGCAGTGAACGTCCAAAAAAGGCTGTTATTCCAGAAAAAAATCCATAAATTGGTCATGAACGATCGCAAATTGAAGGTGCACGAGCTAGCTGACATTGTAAAGATATCAGATGGTAGTGTTTTTACCATTTTATACGAACATTTGGGTATGCGAAAGCTCGGTGCAAACTGGTTGCCGCATGACCTCACAGTCGACCAAAAACAACAACGAATCGATGCTTCAGAGGAGTGTTAGGCGCTGTTAAACCGCAATAAAATGGAATTCTATCGTCGATATGTGGCAATGGATGAGACATGGCTTCACTATTACACACTAGAATCCAAAAGAAGTCCAATGATGAAGTAATCGCTGAAACTAAGGCCTATTTTGACGAGAAAGAGAAATCGTACTATAAAAGTGGTAAGGAAAAGTTGGAAAATCGCTATACTCGTTGTATCGCCCTCGAAGGCATCTATGTTGAATAATAAAATCGAGTTTTGTCAAAAAAAAATTTTCTTACTTATCCTACGGACTTATTGAATGACCTGTTACATATATTTGTATACATCTTCAGGAGGGGGCCTGTTCCAAAAAATAATATTTAATTTTTTGATAAAATAAAAAATAATTTCGCTTTGGGAAGACATGTTGCTTAATTTAAATCGAATAAAACTTAGAATACATATACTAGTACTTGGAGAAAATAATTATATATAAGTCACTATTAATAACATCACTAAAAAGAGAAAAATAAAAATAATTTTTATAAAAAAAAAATAAAACCGATTTCAAAAAACTTAAATGCAACAAATAAAATAATAATAACTTAAAAATCAAATAAAATCCACTAAAAGGTATAAAATAATTATCTTATTTAGTTACAACTAAACGACGAAATATTAACATGAAATTACTTTTTGAAGTCGGTGCCAAACAAACTATACCTATAAGCCAGCGTACCCGCCAAACATACTAAGTAAGATCCGTCAAGTGCGATTCATAAAATGTATATGTTTGACACCGACTTCAAAAAGTAATTTTATGTTAATATTTCGTCGTTTAGTTGTAACTAAATAAGATAATTATTTTACACCTTTTACTGGATTTTATTTCATTTTTAAGTTATTATTATTTTATTTGTTGCATTTAAGTTTTTTAAATCAATTTTATTTTTTTCTATAAAAATTATTTTTCTTTTTTCTTTTTAGTGATGTTATTTAATAGTGACTTAATATAATACCTTGCATGCATCTCGTAAGAGAAAACGTCAGGCGAATGAATGAGAAAATGATAATAAATTTCAATTCATAAATATAGAAATGCTCTCGAAACGTTTGCTGGTTTTAAATTAATGTTATAAGATTTTTTTATGAAAGATTTTATATTTATCATAATTTCAATTATTCGCTCATAAGAATTGGAGATTTACGTTATTTCGTCATCGTTGATCATATCATCAGAACTCGACCAAATTAATATGGCACCATCCCTAAGATACCCCCTTTACAATAAAAAAGAATCATCGAAATCGGTTCATAAACAAAGAAGTTAGGCCTGAACAAACCTAACAAAAAAGATCTAATACCAATGAAAAAAAACGTGACCAATCGGAAGCTAGACTGAACCCAATGCATAAAAAACCCATCAAAATCGATTCACGATTGGCGGAGATATGAGGTAACACAAAAATAAATTCAGTCTAATAGAGAACCTCCTCCTTTTTTGAAGTCGGTTAAAAATTATACAACATAAACCTACTAATTTTACTAATTTGAAATATTTTTCCGTATGGCTATTTCTAGTCCATTACAAATATTTCACAAGTATCTTATATACAATGCCGTTTTTAATTCCATTACCCAACAAATATGGTAGAATCGATTAATCTATTAGTAGAGTAGGAAAGTTGTATTCGTGAAATAATTAGAACTTTTTGCAAATTTTGACTATTTATAAGAAAATGACACTGAATTTTAATTTTTTTTTAAGTACCTTATCACAATTTTTTGTAGTATTTTCAGAATTTCTCAAAAATATCTTTAACGATTTTGATAAAAAATTTAAATAAACAGAATCTATCAGCGAATTCAAAAAGATTCTATTCATAATAATTTTCATAAACATGTTATTTTCTGAGCTAGATATTAATTATTTATTTCGGAAAAATGTGGTCCCTTACCAATTTTCTTTATTAAATTTATTAGGTAAATCACATTAGATGATATAAAATAGTCCAAAATGCATACTCTAATGGAAATTTGTCCCTTATAACAAATTAATTAAAATATAAAAAATGTGTATTGTTGAACTCTAATTGGTTTAGGCCAGAAGGCAAATAAAATTAAATAAAAAAAATAATTCAAATGATTTATTTATTTAATTTATTTTTTATATTATTTTTTTATTTTAATTTCTATGGGTGAGGGATTGATCTAATTAACTTATATGGGAAAACTGAAATTAAAATTCCGACATACTCAATTAACTATTGATTATGAATTGTAGCCTAAAATTAGAATTACGTTTTTACTTAAAAAATAAAACAAAAAGGCGAGTATTGGTCATCTGGCAGCTTTGACAAATGCCAGAAGGGCTGGAAAAATATTATAGATAGATATTAGATAGATAATTTTATTAGCGGACCAAGGCTTATTAGCCCCATTAGGCCTCTTCGAATTTAACAATCATGTTTTTTTTACATATTACATATTACAGCAAATATTATCATGGTTATTACTAGATTTTACTTTTGTGTGTATGGGAGGAAGGTTGAAGATCTTTTGATAACAAATAAATAATAATAATGTTTAGGTTTGAAGAGGCTTCCTACTTTTTTAGGTATTGCTATTTTGAAAATTATCATTAATATAAAACTAAGAAAAATGAAATAGAAACTATTTAAATGCAAACATTGTAATTTACCATTTTATTACCTTCATTATGTATTTATAAAGCTGTAGCATGTAAGCTTGGCTATCTTTTTGAACCCAAATCAACTTCTTACCTTATACAAGGCTCAAATTTGCCCCTGTCTCGAATATTGGTCGCATTTATGGAGAGGAGCCTCCAAGCATTCCCTTGCTCCCTTGGATGCAATTTAAAGGCGAGCTATCATACTAATAGGAGCAGTAACTAACACTCTCGACTCCCTAGCCGATCGTAAATCTCTCTCCGCCTTTTCCCTTATTTATAGATATTACCATGGCGATTGTTCTGACAAGATAAAACCATTAATTCCTCCAAAAGCTTCATTTTCGTAAAATACACGATTTTTTAAGATTCAACACCCCAACACGCTTAAATTCGATACTAACCGAACAAACTCATTCGGCAATTCGTTTATCTCTAAGACTTCTAGAGAATGGAACTTCTTTCCCCTATCCGTGTTCCCAGCTACAGATTACCTTCAGTTTTTCAAGATTCGCATCAACGGATACCTTCAACTACTAGCCAACCACTAAATCTCTTCTTATTTTCACTATACAAAGGTCTACCGCTGAAACAGAGGTTGTACCTTTTTAGTGCAACTTCTTCTTATATCAATATCATTATAAAAAAAGAAACATAACATAGAATATAAAGATACATAGATCTTAAAATTGATTTTTTTAAGTGAAACTTCTTTAGCGATGCTTCTGTTTGACAATTTTTGTTACAATAAAGGGGATGACTCAAAGGAGGGGAAAGAGACAAGCCTTGATTCCGAGAAAGAAAGAATGTGTTGGGAACCTAGTTGAGTGTCAGAGCATGCGTGATATTGTGACAACTCAAGCTATATTAAATATATACCATATATTGAACAAAAATCCTGATACATGGGTGAATCGAACCTGAAGCCTCTCGATTCAAAGGTATGCACTCTATCTCGACTATCAAAGTTTCACTTCCCCCGTGAGCTTATGTGGATGAGGCCTACACATTTTTTTTTATGGTGGTGTCTTTATATTGATCTTTATATTGATAGGTAGATCTTTAGATAGATAGATTTATATAGAGTAAGCAGAAGACACATTAGGGGATTGAATTCTTATAAAGATTTTAAAACAGTATACACTTGGGATTATATACATCACAACGAGAAAAATACTTTATTATGATGAGATATGAAGAGTGATCATATTTTATCCCTAAACTGTCTCTTAAATTATTTGGAAATTCAAACGAGGGTTGGTGAGAGACAGGGAGGGATGAAGCTTATTTCCTTTCTGGCTTTTAATTAGAGAATGAAAACAGTTTTTTCACTCACTCAACCCCTATGTATAAAAATGTTTTAATGTTGTTTTTGTTGTTGTTGTTGGCACTCTTTTTGAACTTTAAGCATTTCAAATAGAAATAAAAATTCTTTACCTCTTTTAGAAGTAACTAAATTTACATAGATGATCGGATTTCTTTTTTTTTCCTTTTCTTTTCAAATCTCTAGCTTTTGTATCCTCTACAACAACTGTGACAATAACATCAACTTTCTAAACAAACCAATCTAATGAAATGAATAATTGAAAGTGAACGTTATTCAAGCTTTTTAGAATAAGGATTTGGGTTTTGTATTTTAATGGAAATTTAGGAAATAATAAATAAATATATAAAACTTTTTTAAAAACATTTAAAGTAAGGGTTGTAAAAATTCAGCTAAATCTTTCAAATGGCCTGGCAACTAGAATATAGTATTATTTAGACTTCAATGATTATTTTGTTATTTGTGACATAAATGAAATAAATTACTTGGTCGGGAGGCCGTAGTATTAAATTTAATTTTTCCTCATTGGGATTAAAATGTCCGAAACATGATGAAAAATCATGTTTTTGACTGTATTCCGAAACTCACAATAAGTCAAAAACGGAAAGTCGTAGATAGTTCGTCCTGGTGACAAAATCTTTGTATTTCCAATGCAG
This sequence comes from Forficula auricularia, assembly GCA_024734495.1. NCBI lineage: Eukaryota > Metazoa > Arthropoda > Insecta > Dermaptera > Forficulidae > Forficula > Forficula auricularia. The sequence continues at coordinate 34,865,010 of JALMQS010000225.1, read as the reverse complement.
AGAACTGATTAGATTTCGAACTCTCGATCTTTAAAACTTCCGATTTAAAAATGCAGAAATATTTTTTCTCAAGATAATTAAAATAAAAAATACTTTTCTAATATTAAATTGAAAATTTTTGCCGAGAGTAGCAGAATTTTTATATATTGAAGGAGACAATAAAAGAGTGTGTCTTCTGCTGGAATTATAAATTTTATTTATTTATAACGAGACTATAGTTTCGAGGGCTTTGCTCTCTTCATCAGTCTATTACAATGGATTCACAGGAATTAATTTATGAAACTATAGTCTCGTTATAAATAAATAAAATTTATAATTCCAGCAGAAGACACACTCTTTTATTGTCTCAGTCAACCTTTCTAATAGCTTATTGGATTTAAATTTAATACTAGGACAGCTTTATAGCGAGTGTACAGATTATTTTGAAGAAGTTTCTACTTTTTACTTCATTTTAATAATTTTTTTTCTGAATATACTATCATCATCAAGATAAAATTCTCTACTTTAAGTGCCATATCCTCCCTGACGTTTTGGCTCCTCTCCACATATACCCGTGCTGAGTGTGTTTAGATGTTTTTACACAGGTATACTGGACTTACTTTTTAACTCCGGTTCCGAACGGCTAGTTTGGAGGGGTTACTAGGCAACTATACTCTTGGTAGGTTGCCATTGCTTTCCAAGAGGAGGCGTCTGCAAATCTCTGCCGAGACTCGGTCTCGAACCAGCGTATTTCAGGCCAGCAGCCCGACACTCCAACCACTGGCCCAGAGTCGCCTTCAAGATAAAATATTCAGTTCTATTACTGGTTTGATAAAACCAACTCCATCCCATTTATATTTCTCTAAAAGTCACACATACTAATTATTCCATTATTTGGGAAAATATTCCAATTGAGGTCTTTTTTCTTCTCGTCTAAAACCACTTAAAGTACAGCAACAGTTCATTTCTTGGCCCTACAGTCCCAAGTAGTCTTGCCCTGCTTTAGCATAATTATTTACATTGTTCCTGTGTGCTAAATTCCGGTAAATCCACCCGATTTCAAGGCAATCCATTTCTTTCATAATTGGGACGTTTTTAACAAGGTAGGTTGATCAACTTTACCTCTAAATCCTTATAGTCGCTTTCTAGGAAAATAATTTTGCCATTTATATCATAATCTAAATAGCGATAACTCAGGTCTTCGAAGATAAGTTTCAGTGAATAATTTTATATGATTCTTATAAATCTTTGGTTGCTAAATTCGAAAATAAATTTCTTTTTTGTTTTTCATTTCAAATTTTTCACACAACTAGGAATAATGACGCTAAAGGTGTATTAGAAGGACTGAAGCTTTTTTTACCCGTAAAAATACTTAAATATCTTATTTTATTATTATAATTTTTTTAATCATATCTTTTAGATAGCCCTTTGAAGAATAAATAAAAAAAAACAAGTACAGAAATATTTTTTCTTAAGATAATTAAAATAAAAAATACTTTTCTAATATTAAATTGAAAATTTTTGCCGAAAATAGCAGAATTTTTATATATTGAAGGAGACAATAAAAGAGTGTGTCTTCTGCTGGAATTATAAATTTTATTTATTTATAACGAGACTATAGTTTCGAGGGCTTTGCTCTCTTCATCAGTCTATTACAATGGATTCACAGGAATTAATTTATGAAACTATAGTCTCATTATAAATAAATAAAATTGAAGAATAAATAAAAAAAAACAAGTTATGGGTGTTTGTTTGAGCTCTGTATTGTGGCGTATAAAAATACTTTTTTTTTTAATCTTATCTATTTATTGGCACTGTAAATAATGTTAAAAAAATTGTAATTCTTGAATAATTGTTGAGCTTCGTTTATTAGGTCCTGTATATAAATATTTCTATAGGGATGAGTATTTTTTTGTAATTTTTTAAATCATTTCGATGGTGAATGTTCCCAACCTCCTATGACAATTTTTGCGATTTTTCAATTATTTTTCCTAAATTAAAATGCAATGTCAATTTTTAAGGTGTTCAAACTCCTATTATCAATTGAGCGGTGAACCGCAGCACTATCTAAAACAATAACTTGTAAAACCTATTTAAAATATATTTTTAATGCGCCCTACTGTAAACATAGCTATTTTGACATAGGAGGTTGTGTGCCTTCACCATCGATAAGTACTTTAATAAAAAAAAATTGCTAAATTTTAATTTTTGGGGATTTGAAATGAATTAAAAAATTGAAAATTACAACCTGTATCAAAAAGTTGTGATGTGTGATAGAATTTTTTTCCATACAAATTTCTACTGAATTTGACTTTAGGAATCAGAAGAATATTCAAAAATATCATAAAATTTAAAAATGTTAAATTTCGCAGACCTGTGTAATTAATTAAAAAACGATGTTGGCCAAATATTAGTGATCATAAGAAAAGGTTATAAATCATAATAATTGAATGACTAATGGAAAGGACATGCTATTGACAAGAGCAGTAGTTGTCCTCTCTGATGAATGAATGGATGTGCTTTTAGATCCACCGACTCTCACTCTCTCTCTCCACGCTTAGAAAGAGAGACAGGAATGAGGGGATGAGGATGATGGCAGCAAAAGGACAGACAGCTTTTGTACTTGGCAGGATAATGAACCAATCCCCTTGCAAAACACCATACAAGACAGACAGACAGAAATTAATAAACATCTCCCTCTCTGTGTTTCTTGGTTGTTTTGATTGGACTAAACCAAGATATTTTGATCAAAACTCAAAATGAAAAAAATAAATCATTAATAAAATAAATGTATAACAAGCGTAACTGTTTCGGCAAAAGAAAATACGCTGAATGTAAATTCTGGCAGAGATAAATGAAACATTGATGATGGATTCATGTTTAGCCTTAGTATTATTAAACTGAGTGATTCACGAGTATAAAAAAGTTTGGAAAATTTTTTGGGAGGTAAATTTAAGGAAAATATGTCATAAGAAATATGCCCTATTTCAGTCCCTTACAGAACTACGGCTGATCAAAATTTTATCTAGATGTACATGCATTTCTTATATTTTAAAGTCAAAACATGAATAATATTAACAGTTATCTATACATATATATAAAATTAAGGTTTTGTCTGTACATTGGTCCAAATCACGCCAAATTTTGGTTGCACACGTTTCAAGCAAAGTTATGAACGAAAACACCCTCAACAAAATTCCTGTCTGTATGTCTGTATGTATCAGTGGTTTCCGCGAAAAGTTGCTCACGATTCACGTCAAAACGGCTGAAGGGATTATTATGAAATTTAATATTTGTATCAGAGGTCTTCTAACTTACGTTTTTAGCTATAGAACGTTTTGATATTTTGACCCCAAAAGGGTGTTTGGGGGTGCACGAATGAAAATTATCAAATAACTCTTAAACTATTAACTCTACGGGAAATTTTATAATGAGCAAAGTTGTAGGGGATGTGATTTCTGACAACTTTTGTTTAAAAAAAAATCCACCCAAAAAGGGGGGGGGTCAAAAAATGAAAATTCTTGCTCTTGGACCAAACTCAACCAAATTTTGTATACATAATCTGTGGGCCTCTAGAGAGCTAGAAATGCAAAAACTAACTACCCGAAATGGGGGGGGGGGTCAAAAAATGAAAATTCTTGCTCTTGGACCAAACTCAACCAAATTTTGTTTACATAATCTGTGGGTCACTAGAAGGCTAGAAATGCAAAAACTGGGTGCGGGGGTGGAGTGGGGGTGTGTTAGGGCATGGGATGCGCGGAGTGGAATGGCGGTGGAGTGAGGGAGTATGGCGGAGTAGGGGGGCACGGGGGGGGGCACGGGGGGTGCAAGGTTGGTGAATGGGGGTTCAGGTGAGTGTCCAGTGGCGTAGGGGGTGGTACGGGGTGGGGGTCCGAGGTGGGGGGTGAGGTTGGGGTTCGTGGGTTGGGGGCCCGAGGTGGGTGGGTTGAGGGTTGGGGTGGTGGTGTGGGGGCGGGGGTTGGGGTGCTGGGTGGGTTTCGGGGAGTGTGGTGGGTTGGAGTGGGGCGTGAGGTTTGGGTTCTCTGGTATGCGGGCGGGGGTTGGGCACGGGTTCATGGTGCGGGGGTAGGGGTGCTGGATGGGTCGGGGGGAGTGTAGTGTGAGGGTGGGATTCTTGGGTTGGGGGTCCAGGGAGCGTGCACCCTGGCGTAGCAAGAGGGCCGCCGAAGGCGGGCCTTGCAGCTAGTAATACTATATATAAGAGGCTAGATTAATTTAAAACAACGCTCTGAGAATGCTGCCGAAAGGGAGGGCTGATGCCGTCGGTATATTTGCGGCAAATTTGAAATATAATTTTAATTGTAATTTGAAATGAAAGACTCCAATTGATTTTAAATTAAGAAACATTAAATATATTGATAATTATTCCTCCTCCTCCCCCCCCCCCGCCTCACCACTCAAAAATTAAATATTCAATTGGCTTTTCTTTGCGCACAGAAAAATAAATTAATCACATCTTAGTTGATTTATATTTTATATATTATTTGTTTATTTTTTTACTAATTTGCAGCTTTTTTATAATTTTTTAAAAATCTAAATTTTGTTATTCTTATTTTTGGATTTTTACAAAATTGAACGACTTAAGACACGCATGCCCGAGTTTCTCATGGCAATACTAGAGGGAGCAGCCTGTCATATCATACAAACAACACCTGATCTTTTTTAAATATTTGGAGCCTTATATACATTATCGAATTTTAAAAAAATGATATAAAATAATTCTCCTCCTCACACAATCCCACTTATTTAAATAAATCTATTTCCACACAAAAAATATCACAATGCTGTAGATTATAGAGAAAAAAAATACTTCCAGATTCATATCTAGAGCCTCATTTCTGTAGCTGTGTCAGAACGAAAATGAGGGGAAACTTTTAAGAGACTATGTATTTTCGGGAGTTTACAGGTATACATTTGGAGTGTGGTGTTTTAAGAGGAATAAAATTTTTGGACCGAGACGCCGCCCGCCAGGGCACCAGCCCGGAGGGCCGAGTTTCGAGGGCGTGCCGAAGGCACGCACGAAAGGCTCGTTATTAAATATATATTTAAAGTATTGTCGAATTCACCCCTCCTGACAGTGGCAAGAAGTTATTGGGGAACAGTTTTTTATTCTTCCATTAGAATAATACTAAATTATTTTCCCCGTTAAACGTTGCTATTTCGAAAATCCCTTACAAATCAGCTATTTATTTAATATATTTTTTATTTAAATTAAGTAATTATGAAAATTAAACAACATGTTTAAGTGAAAACAAACAAACGTTGAAAAATAATTAATTTGATTTAATTAACAAAGACAAATAAAAATAAGTAAAATTCCAGAAAGATTAAATTATTTTAGGTCAATTTTCATTTGATTCATTTTTATTTTATTTTTTTATAGTGACATTTTCACTTCAATTTGATTTCACTCTCGTTTTTGTGTTTTTTTTAATGAAGAAAGAAAAAAAACATTTAAATAGATAGAGAAAGAACGAGATCTGAATGGAATTAGAAAAAATAAAAACGGTCAACTTGACATTTAATCACATTCATATGTAGAAATAAAGAGAATTTGAAGCCATGTTTAATTTTCAGGTTTCGTGTCAAACACAATAGAAGTTCATTTGCACGACTGAAAGGCATTCGCAGGGCGGAGGATTAACTCCTTCTCATCACACAGGTGGCTGACTGGCTGGATGGCTGAATGAAGGGGTAGTTCAGCAGGCGCAGGGGTTGTTCGGAAGGGGTTGGTTTAATCGGACTCTGCCTTGTTGAATGACCGGCCATCTGAATATTCGCGAGCTCTCTACCTCCCCTTTCGCATCTACAATCTACACTTCACGGATTTTCACAATCTACTCAACACACTGACGAGTGCTTGATTAAATCCTCCGACACAATTGAATCGCACATCCTGGTAATTACATCTCTTCAATTTAATGGGTAAGTAGACAGAAGAGAAAAAAATAAGAGATAAAGAAAGTGAGAGAAAGAGAGAAAAAAGGTAAACGGATTATCTGTCTCAAAAAGAAAATTTCTATTAATAACCGGCGAGAGATTGAGTCAGGCTGAGAAAACAAAATTATCTCGGCTACTCACTCCTTTACCCACAAACATCTATCAAAAAACATTATTTATTGTAAGGAGAAATTTATTTGTTAGAGACTACGATATATAGTCACGAAGGTTTGACCTCAAATTACCCATTTAGCACACTAGCTGTAGAAGATGCCTTATTCAGCTCTTATTGTCTCTAAGATGTCTAGAAGATCTCCTAATGTCTAGAAAACAAACCAGTGTCCATATATAATGAAATATAAAGTATTTGTATTATACATAAACCATATATGCAATTGAATAAAAAGAAAAAGAAAACAAAAAATATTTAAAAAAATTAATCAGTTTGTTGAGCTTATTTAGTACTTCCCAATTTATCAATATCTGGTGGTTAACGTTCAAATTTTAGAATTGACACACGGAACCCCTAAAGAGTTTGAGTGGAACCCTAAGGTTCCGCGGATCACAGGTTGAAGAACACTGTTCTAGAGCAAGTGTACTAACAGGGTAGTTAGTCTTTTTAATTAGAAATATTCTATCTTAATAAAGATAAGAGTAAATAGATATTTTATTTAATATGGATTTACTATGAGTTAAGGATACTGGGTCAACTCATAGTAAATCCATATTAAATAAAATATCTATTTACTCTTATCTTTATTAAAGATGTTTCACCTTGCACCAACACCACAATCTCTACTGATTAATATTCTATCTGTTATTTCTCATCCCGATTGGATATAAGTAATTCTCGTTTTATTGTAATAGTAAACTGGACATTATTCAACTTTAACAAAACGAATTTACCTATAATCGGCTATTTCAGGCCATGAGAAATAATATATAGAATATTTCTAATTTAGTATACTGATCAAGAAGGTAAAATCTTTGAAACTATAGTCTCAAATAAATTATAAATAAGTATGTAAATCTTTATTTGCATCAAGCAGAGAACAACCTCATTTCTTTCTTCTTATTAATCATCAACTCTGCTACTCTCGGCAAACTTAATCTTTTCAATTATTCATTAGTTGAAGAATCACAGCAGCTAAATTTGCAATTTCAGTGTCATAGAAAAAAATTAAATAAGGAGTCAGGTTGACCGAGTAGTTAAAGTGCATGCCTTCTAATCAAGCTAGCTCTGGTTCAAACCCAACTCGCTCCAAATATTTGACTGGCAATAATCTGATTCCTTCAGGGGAAGGCAATGGGAAACCACTAATGTGAAAAAATTTAATTACAATGGAGAGGATATGTTACTCTGCATAGTAATCGCCGAAGATAGTAATCGAGTATGGTACTTGAAGAAGAAAAAGAAGATAAATATTAAGCAGGGAGAGTGCGATTCAAGGGTTGCATACAGAGGGTTTTGTACGTTTGTTTTTTAAAATAATTGAGATATCAAATTCGTGTTTATAAGTCTTTGATAAGGAGACAGTGAATATTTTTTTCTTCATAATTTTAGAATCAGTTGCTTGAAAATTCCGTTATGTATAAAATAGGTGTAAAAATATGTACGTTGAAGCCCTTAGTACACATCGATGTTTTCAAGTGAATAATTCCAATGAAACTACAAATTTACATGGTGTTAGAAGAGTCGATTTCAAAACAAACCGCATCACATGTTGCTTAACTTTTGATAACTGGTGTTTTGAAAATGTCAAGGGCGTTGCTAAAGAAACCTAAACGCTAGTAAATAACCTAGCCAAGGGAGAGTTAGACCGGAATTCAAGGGTTCCGTATCATATTGGCGAAAGTCCTGATAGAGGGGACTTCTATTCAAGATACATAGATTTAATAATTTAATGAAATTTGAACCCCTAACATCTATTGGCAATCGTTGAAGTATTTAACAAACATTTTTTAGATGCAGATAGACAGTGTAGTGACTTTAATAGGGTCCAGTTTTATAGTACTTTTTAAACGGAATCCTAAAGATGAGCACGAGACACTGATATTGAAATTTGATAAAATTTTTGAGCCTTGAATTTGTATCATAAATATATATTTTATACGTGATAAGTTTTTCTTTGTATGAGACGGACTGATATATTGATCGGCAACTAAGTAATTGCGGATTTTTTTTTTTAGAAAATCAAAGACAATTTTTTCATGGAACCAAATAACTTTATTCTATAATGTATTGCCCATTTTGATCAATGACCTTTTGCCATCTTTCAGGCAGCATCATAATCCCACGTTCATAAAACTTCTGGTTTTTATTAGCAAAAAACTGAATCAGGTACGATTTGACATCATCATCATTATTGAAATTTTTACCATTCAAGGAGTTTTGTAAAGATCGAAATAAAAAGTAATCAGATGGTGCAAGGTCACGACTATATGGTGGATGTGGCAAAACATCCCAACCAAGCTCCAATAATTTTTGCCGAGTGACCAAAGATGTGTGTGGCCTTGCATTGTCATGATGGAATACAACACCTTTTCGACTTGTCAATTCGGCCCGCTTTTCTTCAACTGCGTTGTTTAATTTCGTTAGTTGTTCAATGTAGACAACAGAATTGATCGTTCGGTTGGGTGGTAAGAGTTCAAAGTAGACAATTCCTTTGTAATCCCACCAAACTGATAACAAAACCTTCTTTTGATGTTGTTTGAGCTGGTTCACCTGGCCTGCTCCACTATCTTTTCCTCTTGATATTGTTGTAAACAACCCATTTTTCATCGCCAGTTATCAGTCGTTTTAAAAATGGATCATTTTCATTACGTTTCTTTAGCAAATCGCAGCTGTTAATGCGTTGCGTTAAATGCGTTTCTTTCAGTTCGTGCAGGAACCCATGTATCGAGTTTTTGAACATAGCCAAGTTGTTTTAAGTGATTTTCAATGCATGTATGTGATACATGAAGCTTCTCTGCAATCTCACGTGTTGTAATGTGACGATCCGAATCGATTATTGCTTTGATTAGGTCGTCATCAATTTCAACTGGACGACCAGAGCGTTTTTCATCTTTGAGTGAAAAATCACCGGAACGAAATTTGGCAAACCAATTTTGACACTGCCGTTCTTTTAAGGCTTCGTCGCCATAAACAGCACATAACTTTTTGTGAGCTTGCGATGCGGTTTTCCCTTTGCGGAAATAAATAAACTGCAACGGATCGTTGCTAAACTTTATCCAAATTCATTTGAAATATTAATATGTTTGTTCCTTTTATTATTAATCAGATATCACTTGCAATTTGTAGTTCATATTGAAATTAATTCAAAAATATTTCTAATTTAAGAGTCGAGGAATAACCATTCTACATTGGATTTTTGACATTTCGGTTATTATTGTAACCATTGCTGAAGACATAGAGGAAACGACTTAAAATCAAAATTAACGATCGATTCTTATCTAATACTAGAGGAATAACCCACGAGGGGGTGGGGGGTTATTAAGGGGCAAGGGGGGGGTGAATGTAACTTATGTACTAGGGAAATTGGGCTTTATTTTATTACGTTAGTGTTAAATTAATCTGCTTCGCTATTTGTTTATGGGGTGGGTGTGTCCCTCAGTGTCTGATCCAAGTGGCACGTCCCTAAAATGGAGAATGAAATTTGAGGTGATGAGTGAAGGATGTAGGGAAATGGGCTTCCTGGTACTAATGCTATAAATAATGTTATACAGACCAGCGGTTATGATAGACAATGATATAGTTTTATTCCTTAGCAGTACAATTAGTTGAGGTGAGGTAGAGAGTGTCGTACACGGCAAACTCGTTTGGGTCCAGCGGGATTATTGATAGACTCGTCGCTGCTGAAGAACGGCCGGTGAGAATAATATATATATAATGGGTTTGAGCGCCGACTTCGAAGGTGTGCTTCTCGGGTCTCAATGTAGATAATTATATATATATCAGCGGTATGCGCCTTGTATGCCGGAAGTCCTGGTATTAGCGACGAACGTGTACCATTAATACTGGGCCTTAGATGACGAAGGTTACTCGATGAAGAAAGGAATATAGAACATATATATATATATCAGGAGAAGTTGCAGCTTTTGGCTCTCTCGCTGTGGTAATAATAATAGAATGTGTATTGTCAATTCGCCTCACTCATGTCATGTCAATGACTTGCGGAACTTGAATATAACAGTATTTGTGTAGATATATTCTGAGCACTTGATAGCAGTAGATGCTCACTCTCTCTCCTGACAATGACGACTGACTGCCGAACTTGCTCATGTCAATGGTCTTCTATGTTGTTAATCACCGGTCATTGCTACGCCTTCCCAGAACTCATAAGTTTCCCTTGTTTGATGATCAATTGATTGCCTCAATTAGACTTAATGATGAATAAAAATAAGAATTTAATTAATTATTAAAAATAAATTATGGTTCAATCCACAGGACCATTGCAAACCTTGATTGAATTCCATTTTTGATGTTTTGACTATTAATGGAAACCTCTACTGAAAAGTAGAAGAATCGACTTAAAATCAAAAAGACTAAATTCTTTTATGGCAAACAACTCAAGCTTGAGTTGTTTACCAAAAAAGAATTTAGTCTTTTTGATTTTAAGTCGATGCTTCTACATTTTCAGTAGAGGTTTCCATTAATAGTCAAAACATCAAAAATGGAATTCAATAAGGTTATTCCTCTAGTATTAGATGAGAATCGATCGTTATTTTTGATTTTAAGTCGATTCCTCCATGTCTTCAGCAATGGTTACCAATAATAATCGAAACGTCAAAAACCTAATGTAGAATTGTTATTCCTCAAGTATTAGATGAGAATCGATGGCTATTTTTGATTTTAAGTCGATTCCTCTATGTCTTCAGCAATGGTTACCAATAAAAACCGAAACGTCAAAAATCCAATATAGAATGATTATTCCTCAAGTACTAGATGAGAATCAATCGCTATTTTTGGCTTAAAGTTGATTTCTCTATGTCTTCAGGAATGGTTACTAATAAAAACCGAAACGTCAAAAATCCAATATAGAATGGATATTTCTCAAGTATTAGATGAGAATCAATCGCTATTTTTTATTTTAAGTCGATTCCTCCATGTCTTCAGCAATGGTTACTAATAAAAACCGAAACGTCAAAAATCCAATATAGAATGATTATTCCTCAAGTACTAGATGAGAATCAATCGTTATTTTTGGTTTTAAGTCGATTCCTCCATGTCTTCAGCAATGGTTACTAATAATAACCGAAACGTCAAAAACCTAATGTAGAATTGATTATTCCTCAAGTACTAGATGAGAATCAATCGCTATTTTTGGTTTAAAGTCGATTTCTCTATGTCTTCAGCAATGGTTACTAATAAAAACCGAAACGTCAAAAATCCAATATAGAATGATTATTCCTCAAGAACTAGATGAGAATCAATCGCTATTTTTGGTTTAAAATCGATTTCTCTATGTCTTCAGCAATGGTTACTAATAAAAACCGAAACGTCAAAAATCCAATATAGAATGATTATTCCTCAAGTACTAGATGAGAATCAATCGCTATTTTTGGTTTAAAATCGATTTCTCTATGTCTTCAGCAATGGTTACTAATAAAAACCGAAACGTCAAAAATCCAATATAGAATGATTATTCCTCAAGTACTAGATGAGAATCAATCGCTATTTTTGGTTTAAAATCGATTTCTCTGTCTTCAGCAAAGGTAACGGATAAGAAAACAACGCAGTTGCTATGGTTACTCATAAAAATTCCTCCCAAATTTTTAGCATTTCACAGAGAGAAGCCTATCCATTCTTACTTAAGCAAGGCTAAATGAGCTATATTAAAACTTTCAAATGAATAAATTTTAAAGAATTTAAAAATTAAAAAAGTACCATCTTACTCTAGAGTAAAGTACTTTAAAATATAATTTTACTAAAAACTTTATTTAACCTTTTTGTGGTCCCCAAGGTACTTAATTAGGATATTAAATTTCATCAAAATTGGTTAAGTCATTTTCAAGATATTTAGAAAAAACTAAAAAAGTACTGAAATAAAGTACTAATGTTTGTGGGCCGATATGTACCAAAAACTAATCAGCGCTTCATTTTGTTAAACTAATGGTAGGTTTTCAATTTCATTTCAATCGGTGCAACGGTGTGGAAAAAATCGTGGGCCAAAAAAGCGATAACATACATACATCCATCCATACATCCATACATACATACATCCATACATACATCCATCCGCACGCACTAAATGAAAAAATCGCACTTTTTGGCCTCTCGACGAGACCCCATGTAATTTTTGGCAAAACCGTCACGTGCTAATATTCAACCTAATTGAATACTACAATTTGTGACTTTAATTGAGTCCATGGGTTCCGTAGTCTTTACCTGAGGACCCTTTGAAGCCACGCTTGCCCCGAGAGCGATTACAATACTTTACCCATGCTTTGCATTGGATAAAGTAAAAAGCAAAATATGACGAAAATGTTCCTTTTGATTTTCCATTTTTCAACGAACGCCAAACGAAAACTACGCAACCGATCAAAAAACTTTTTTTTACTGATTGACAGCTGAATTGCCAAATATCAAATAACAAAATGTGTTTTACATTTGGACTACGCCAGCAAACCTAAAAATTCAACGGAAGCCATCTATGAGTGAAATCCGCAATTACTTAGTTGCCAACCTTATATTTATAGCTCACGGAATACACTCTGTTCTACTGATGATGGTAAGATTGAAAGTTTTTTGCCGAGAGTAGCAGAATTTTTATATATTGAAGGAGACAATAAAAGTGTGTGTCTTCTGCTGGAATTATAAATTTTATTTATTTATAACGAGACTATAGTTTCGAGGGCTTTGCCATCTTCATCAGTCTATTACAATGGATTCACAGGAATTAATTTATGAATGAAAGATTAAAATCTTTCATGTGGTTAGGTTAAGAAATTGTTCAGTGTGGGCAAGTTAAGAATTGAAATTTATACTTGTTTATTATTTTGGCTATAGGTAGCGTTCAGGAAGTTTTTATTTTAGCGGCTATTTTTAAAATAAAGCTTTCGGGAATTTCTATTTTCCGATTTAAGAATTTTTTTGGTGAATTATTGTATGATTTTAAAATTTCTAACGATTCGAAAATACTTTTTTTTTCTGATGAAGAGGGAAAAGCCCTCGAAACTATAGTCTCGTTATAAATAAATAAAATTTATAATTCCAACAGAAGACACACTCTTTTATTGTCTTCTTCAATCGATGATGGTAAGTTTAAAAATATTGTCTATACACCAACAAACTAAATATGGAGGCAAGAGAGAGGTTATGACAACCGTCCTTCAGTGACTTTTTGAACCCTGAAGATAGAGGGAAGATCCACTAAAACGTCAGCTACAAAATATTATAAGGGGAAAACATTTCAATAGATAATCTTTTATCAGAAGTCTCTTATGTTTTTCTGGCTGCCTTCCATACAATCCTGAGCCATATATTTTATACATTAATGTTTTTTAATTATATTATAAAAAAAACAAGTCGCGTGATGCGGAGATCATTAATAAAAGAGTTCACCTCTTAATGGTACCCAATAAAATAAAACAAACAAAAAAACAAAAACAAGTGCAAACAACCATAATATTCTAGATTTATGTTGCTAATTTCCCGTTTTGCTGGATAATTCAGTTCAGATCGGGCGTGACGTGGATCTCTTTATTGTGTTGTATTGATAGAATAATAATAACAACAACAACTACAACACAATCATGTACAACCAATGCTATTATCCTTACTAGTAGGAACATCAAACGCCAACAAGCAAAATGAACAATATCAACAAAGCACAGTAACAACCCTAATGGATCCCCGAGAATGCTTTATTTAAAGTTATATCACCATTCCAGTCAATTTATTTAATAAATATAAAACAATATATATATATTAGGTTGATATCATGTTATTGAATTAAACATCGAGGCGAAAATTATATCACTTGGAATCTCAAGAGAGAGTTTATTATTTAATTATTTTTAAGGGAGGAGCAGAAAAACCAGAAAGAATAATCAGGTTAATAATAATTAAGCTGAAATATAAAGAATTATTTAATTTTTGAAAAAAATCTCAATTAAAATTTTATTTCCGGCAGTTGTAGTAGAATTATAATATTTCATTCTAAACATTAATTGTGTACAAGAGTGACTTCTACTTAATTCGAGTTGTAATGTATATTATTTTACAATACCTAACCACACCTATTCTTAATCTTGTGATGGCAAACAATTTTTAAGTGGAAAGGGAAAATTTATTTTCCAATATTTAATGCATTTTGAAATTTTTTATTTATTTAAAATACCCATTTAAAAATTGTAAAAAGGGAAGCCTGATTTCAGTGATTTCACTGTCCCGGATTGAAGGTATGGTTCAGGTGTCTCTGTCGATTTGTCATTCTGTTCCAGTTTTTTGGAAAATATTATTAAGTGTTGCCTCGGAAAAGTTAATTGTGAACTAAATTTTAGTGAATTTCTTGACGTGATTAAAAATACAAAGAAATAAAGGAAAAAGTAAATACTTTTTTAATAATCAGAACGTTTGCTAGTTAGAGCTGCAACAAGTAGGTAATTTGTTTTGTACATTTTTGATTGAATTTTAATCAAGTACAATTGAATATTCTCTTTTACTAAGAGAAAGTGGTGTAGGTTTTAGGTGAAACATGATAATAATTAATAAAGTAAAGGGTGTGTAGTTTCACAGTGAATGAAATAAAACTCAAAGAGCTTTATACAAACTCAATATATTTCAGATTATTAGTCCATCATCAGGAGTTTACAGGTTAAAACTGTAACCGGTAAACTCCTGATGATGGACTAATAATGCGAAATATATTGAGTTTTTATAAACAACTTTGAGTTTTATTTCATTGACTGTGAAGCTACAAACCCTTTACTTTATTAATGAATATTCTCTCTCTCTCTTTCTCTAACGAGTATCGTTTTGACCCGAGTGCAAAAGGCCATTCCTAGAATAATAGAAATTAAGAAATTAATTTCTAATAATCTGAAACATGTCTGGACTTGTATTTGGACAGGTTTGAACGTGTATATTTGGTATCCTTACAATACAGCTCATCTATAAAGAAAGAGAGATCATTCTATCCACGCTCTTTCTAGTTATTTACATCGATCAGATTCTAATGAAAGAATCGCTCACCCGCAAATTAAATAATAAAAAAGTGGAAACTTTTTCAAGATTCGGAACACTAGAGTTGCCCTAGTAATTATTAATAAAAAAAAAAATTCCTTTTGAACGTGATAAGAAAAGGAGGAAAAAAATAGTTTTTCTATGCCTTTGCTAAAAAAGAAGAAAATTTTGAACACTACTGTGGAGAGCAGAAGGAGACGTTTTATTTGTTTCATTCATTGACCCTTTGAAACCCTGAAGAAGAAGGGAAGAATCCTCCGAAACGTCGGTTTGAAAGGAAAGATTCCAATAAATTACACCTTATTTGATATGTGTTAATTTTTTTCCTCACTACCCCTGGGTTTTGGGAGAAAGAATCAATCAAAATGTGATTGTAAGATTTTACCCAAACAACACCAAGGATTTTGTTAAATAAAAACATGTAAATATGCATAATTATCTAATTCAAATATAAAAGAAAAATCCCGATAGTAGTAGCGTTACAATTTCTATAGAAAATTAAGAGAGATGGTCAACTACTGAATACGAGGTGTAATTAATTATTTTTTTATTATGTCAGAAGGGTTATTTCACCCCTTCGAGAATAGAATCTGATATCCGGGCACTTGGCTCAATTCCAAAGCAGTGAAATAATCCTTCTGAAATAATTAAAAAATATAATTCATTACAGCTCGGATTTAATAGTTGAACATCTCTCACTTGATTTTCTATAAAAAAATTAACTAAAGGATTCCAATATTTTCCCTATACTAGGTAAGTATAGTAAGTAATGAATCAAGTAAAAATAATTCTATTAGCAATATAATTAAATAAAAGATTACAATTTTTAATGAATTGTAAGATATGGATTTCAAATTGATGAAACAGAATTCATTCATCAAATCCAATTCTCGAAAAGTTGCACGTAATTATTTATTCATATTTCAAATGAATTCATGAAAATTAAATTGCTTTTCTACATTATCCAATTTGGATTGGATTTGAAAGTTAATATGAAATCCTAATATGAATAATAATATTGAAAATGATTACTATTCATTAAAATTTATTCTTTTCATCTCCTTTCAATCTCTTACATCAATTTTGTTATCAGACAGATAGATAATGAAAGTCATTATCTAGGATATCACATTTATTCATTTGTCCATTTATTCTTCTAATTTAAATTCCAAGTTCCATTAACTAGGATTGAATATCATATTCAAATGAAATTCATATTTTATCATATATATTATATGTACTGAGTTAGTTCAGATTATTTTATTTTCTACTGTATAGTTGGATCTTTGCATCCTTTACAATATGTAGTAGTGGTCGCCATGATATTGTATAATAATTTTTTTAATGTATAAATTGCCAACTACACGATTAATAATGTGGTATTTTTTTGTCATTTTACTACTCATTTTAAGAAAAATAAAAAAATAAATTTGGGATAAAATATTGAAATTGTCTATTTTTTTAAAAAGATTTTTTTAATGTTATTAAATTATAAGACTGTTTCTAAAAATGTGGCAAAAGCTTTCAGACTGTAAGGTGCAAGTAAATTTACTTTGATTCGTGCATGTTAGTACATTGGATAGACAATATATTAGTTCTAGTTTTTGAGATATATTTGGTAATGTCTTCGAAAATACGATTTTTGCCTATTTCCAAGGCGTAGTGATTAAGATCAACAATACTTGAAATCAAAATATGTATTTAGATCTATTAATATGTATAAAATTAAACTTCATCTACATATTATTTCCAATTTATCTCGTGATTTAAGCTCAATGAGAAAAAGACAAACTAACATATATACTATAAAAAAATTAAAAATGTATAATAAGGGGGGGGGGTTCGAAGCATCGTTAAATTTGTAAATCTTGAATGTTTAATATAGTTAACCTTCGTGCCAAACTTCAGCTTTCTATTTTATTTCACTGACAAAAAACTATTCTAAATTTGTATAAAGGTCTTAGAAATTTTTTTTATTTTTCTCCAATTAAATAATATTTTTAAGTGAATGAAAAAATAAATATTAATATTAAATAATAAATTTATGCATAAATGGAAATGATTGTTTGGTTTTGGTGGTATATTAAATAAGAGATTACGAGTAGCAGCAGAAAAGAGCCTGAAAAGTGTTGGGTATGCATTCAAATAAAACACTGTTAGTCCGGTTGCCTTCACAGGCGCGAAATTAAAATTTACTTTTAATGATAAATTTATTAATTCTTTGCTGGTTGAATTTATTAAAAAAAATTTAAGATGAAAATAATTATATAATATGTATTCATTGGTCAATAATCAAAAATAGGGGATCAAATTACACGAAGTTTCGATTATTATAGATGTAATTTTTCTGGTTTTCTTTAACAAAGTAAATATTTGAATAAAATAAGTAAAATTAAACTAAAGAAAATTGAAAATTAAATTCAAAGCAATTATTATTATGACACTTACTGAGTACAAGTGCTGGTAAATTTTCGCCTACCCCTGTTAGGGTTAGGCTCGGACGCTGTGGGAAGGGAATTCGCCAGTGTTGAAGGATAAAACAATTGATCATAATAGACCCGATATAATATTAATAGTCCATCATGAGAAAAGGGCTATTATCATTGACATTGTGGTCCCATTAAGGCATAACCTGGCAAAGACAGAGCGGGAAAAGATCTCCAAATACCAAAACCTCAAGAGACTGTGGAATCTCAACGCGGTTGAAATTATTCCGATTCTGATGTCTCTGGAGGGAACATCAGATTATTATTATTATTATTTCATTATTTTTTGTAATACTGCAAATAGGTCCAAATCTAAACCTGTGAACTTTATTATCCTAGAAGACTGTAAAAAAAGATTTAGAATAATCGAAAATAACTATCAGAAATTAGAAAATATTTTTTTACCTATGTCAAAGATACCTATGTTTAGAAATGTTTCCTAATATTTAGAAATAATCAAATAATAACTGAGAGAAATTAATCTTTATGATTGACTACCAAGAGCTAAGATACTATAAAGGGTACTACAATGAAAGGGTTGACACTTTTATTCATTTTTACTGACTTCCTATTTATTATGTACGAAACATTCGTCGGAAATGATATTTGTGCTTTGTTTATATCTAGAGCAATTCGCATTAAATCGCTTATTTAATTTAATAGGTGAAGTTTTTGTTTGCTTTGTTTATACGAATAAAATATTAAATGACGCTATTAGGGAAAGTGTAGCCAGGTAATTGAGTATCTATTGTTTGAACATAATGTTTAAACGCATTTGGAAATAAAGAACAGGAAGCGATAACAAAGTTATAATCCTGAGAGTTGTAATTACACATAATAAATTAATTTGTAGCAAACAAAAGAGAGAGCAGACAGTCAGTCAGTACAACATTGATAAATCATCACCTACTAAAAAATACTCATAATTGTCTGTTGAAATTTTTATCTAGTTAAGAAAGAGTACCTGGCCACCGAGCGATGCTCGGCAAATTTTTGCTTCAATTAATAGCTATATATTAATCCCCGAAACCCCCTCGCCCCCCAAAACCCCTACCACTTCACCCCGCCTCCTGCACCCTCCCACACACCATCACTCCGCCCCCGAAACCCCGGACCCCTCATCACTGAATCCTACCTCCTGCATCCCCACATCTACCCCCGCCCACGCACCCTACTACCTACCCTTGAGAGGCCCACCGATTATGTGTATATAGGTATATAGATAAATACGGTATAATTATTTTTTTTAATTAAATAACACTTTTTGAGTTCATCAATTAAAATGTCAAATTAATATTTGTGGGACTTAAAACTCGATTTTCAATCAGTAAATTTTTTTTTTTAATTTTATTAAACCAATTATTTTACATGAATTAATGTATACATTGTATTTGAGCTTCGACTCCGGAGATTACTTTTCCACCATCGACTGTCCTTGATCATCTTTTTAGTCCTTATTTTTAAAAAGAGGAAAAAACTAATTAAATAAAAAAAACCTCTTTTCCGATTTGACTCAATCCTGTCCAATTCTAATCAGTAAAATTAATTTATTGAACCAATTATTTTACATGAATTAATGTATGCATTGTATTTGAGCTTCGACTTCGGAGATTAGCTTCCCCACCATCGACTGTCCTTGATCATCTTTTTAGTCCTTGTTTTTAATAAGAGGAAAAAACTAATTAAAAAAAAAACCTCTTTTCCGATAATTATTCCAATTCCATATCTCTTAATCAGTAAAATAATAATAATAATAATAAATTTTATTGAACCAATTATTTTACATGCATTAGCGTATACATTTTATTTGAGCTTCGACTTCGGAGATTACATCCCCACCATCGACTGTTCTTGATCTTCTCGTGCTTGCGATAATGTTTTTAGTCCGTGTTTGTAGTAAGAGGAAAAATTTACAAAATAAAAAACCTCTTTGCCGTTATTTATAAAAGAAAGGAAAGAATCAGAGGAAAATGATGATGCTATGATGAAAGATGAGCGTTAGGTCCTGTAGAGTTCCAGTATTAGGGGGTTTAGACTAGTTTGGGTCTTTTGTTTGAACCGATTGGTAATGTCGCTTAGGTTATCCAACAATCTCTGCATTCCTAGACCGACTAGGATAATTTCGTTCGATGTTCGGGAGGGGGTAGATATCAGTAAAATTGCCCAATTTTTAATATATAATAATAATTGTAAAAATCTTATTGTGGGATATAAAATTAAAAAAACCAATTATTTATTTAAAACGAAATTGAATAAAAATGTAAATAAACATATTTGTCTAGACAACCACCTGTGAATAATTGTTTCAATTAACGAAAAACCCATCAAAAACAACTTAGCCGAAAATGAGACCGTGACAGATCGAATGTCTAACACAAAACCCTCCTAACCAGTGAATCTCAAATCGCTAGAGTTACTTTCGAGAAACCAACTGGATATATATATATATATATATATATCCAGTTGGTTTCTCGAAAACGGCTCTAGCGATTTGGATGAAATATATATATATATATATATATACAATTTTTGCTCGTTTAATATAATAAGATATAATAAAAATCTTCCGATCTAAAAACTCTACCTTTTCAACTTCAAAGTGGGATAATTCAATATCATTCTCATTCATATTTAATTAAATTTAACCCAATTTAAAATTAATCTCAACATGAATTTGATAGGGCATAGAAGAATAGTGTTTCTTTGGCCATGCCCCTCCTAAGCAGCTTTAAAATTTCAATTCCCTTCCCCCTCTAACAAATAATTCTGTATATTCAAAAAGAAATCCCATTCACGTGGAGGAAGTCTTTAAAAGGCCATTAAATTGGCTCAAACAAGCTTCCGAAGAACATGGTATTCATAAAAGAGAAAAAAAGAATGAAAGGGAATTTGAACTAGAGGAAGAAATCACTAAAAAATCGTTAAATTAATAATAATATGAAGTATTATGAAAAATAGTAAATAAAGTTCCAAAGGATATACTAAAAAAACTGAAATATATTAATAAAAATAATTTTAATGGAAACTTTTTGTGTACCTAATGCTTTATTATTATTATACAAGAAAATAAACATACCTAATAAATACTTGATAGAGTTTTTCTTTAGGAGACGGACTGGTATAAATATGCAATTGGATGTTGATGAAAGCAGTCCACGGTGGTTGTAAAAAAATAAGACTATAGAGGTTTTATTATTTTACATTTATTTGTTAAACCGACGTTTCGGAGATTTATTCTCTCCTTTTTCAGGGTAACAAAAAGTCAATGAAAGTAGTTCAAATCATAATTACTTCCTGTCTCCTTTGACAATGCCAAAAAAACATTATAAAAATTTTTCATCTCGAATAGAAATAAAGTAAAAAGCAATTGATGATTAATATGTTAATAATAATAATACCCTGAAGAAGGAGAGAATAAATCTCCGAAACGTCGGTTTAACAAATAAATGCAAAATAATAAAACCTCTATAGTCTTATTTTTTTACAACCACCGTGGACTGCTTTCATCAACATCCATTTCCTAATAAATACATTGCCTCCTTAAAAAATCAAGATATCAGACTTAATAGATGACTCGATTCACATGACACCCTGGCCTCCCAGAGAAGCGTCTCTGAGCTTTTCCTTTTTTATAGATACTATCAAACAAACTATTATATACATCTAGGAAATAAAATCAAGAATTTCGCCCAAAGCCTACTTCGCAAGTATTAGGACCCGTTTTGTCTACATCATTAAATTGGAGAAGTGCCGAACCAGCCCATTCTTCAACACGCATGTTCTTATATCTGTGAGCTCAAGCGCTATTAAAGGGGACAAGAAGGAGTTGGCAAAAAGATTTCTTCATTGATTCTTTTAAACCATGAAGAAGGAAAGAAGAAAGTCGGTTTTTATGATAATGAAAATGACGTTTAAATATTTTTTTTATTCAGAATTGGAAATTTTCGTTACTCATGTGCTGGTTTTCCATCAATTTTCTATTGATTATCTAATCATCTAATAAATTGTCTTTGACAACCATTAAAAAAATAATAATAAAGAAAAATCTTTTATTTAATAAAAGCGAAAAATGATTTTTCCGAAATTAATATCTTGGAAAGTTACATTTTTTATGCTTATAGAAAGATTTTTTTCAACTTTTTTTTATCAAATTCGTTAAAGCTATTTTTGGGACATTAAAAAAAAAAATAAAAAAATTGAAATAATAATCAAAAAAACTCGGGTAAGTACTTGAAAACATTTGAAATTCAGTTGAGATCACTTGTTTAGAAATAAACCAAAAACTTTAAATTCAAAAAATTTATATTATTTATTGGTTCAACAATGAATACAGCATGAAAGTTACGAATTCACGAACATAGAGACACTTTTTTCAAACAAACTTTTTTGATTCATGGAACCATAAAAAACGTATAAAGATTTGTAAAAATTTCAACTTCAAATTTTTTCAAGAACACAAGATTCCTACAAATAAAATAAAGAATTCTATTTCTTGACATTGACGCCGGCAGGAGGTGCACTTGCACCCCCTGTCATGAAAGAAAATATACAGAAAAAGATTAAGAATTGATTTGAATTTGACATTAACTTAATTGACATAACATAAATGTCTAATATTATATGCCTACCTATAATTATAAGGATACACTATTATAGATTAGATTTTATTAGTTAACTAGCTGCAAGGCCCGGATTCGGCGGCCCTCTTGGTAGCCAGGGGCCCCGCCCCCTGGACCCCCAACCCACGAATCCTACCCTCACACCACACCGCTACGCCCCCTGACTCAACCCGGCACCACCCCCTTCACCCCCACCCTACTCCACCTCACTCCCTCACCCCAACATCATTCCACCCCCGCACCCTCATACCACCATCCGCACCCCATACCCTAACCCATCCCTGCACAATCACTCCACCCTCGCTCCCAGTTTTTGCATTTCTAGCCTTCTAGAGGCCCACAGATTATGTATACAAAATTTAGTTGAGTTTGCTCCAAGGGCAAGAATTTAGATTTTTTCACCCCACCCCCCCTTTTTTGGGTGTTTTTTGGGGGGAATTTTTTTAAACAAAAGTTGTCAGAAATCGCATCCCCTACAACTGTGCTTATAATAAAATTTGCCGTAGGGTTAATAGTTTAGGAGTTATTCGATAATTTTCATTCGTGCACCCCCCAAAACCCCCTTTTGGGGTCAAAATATCAAAACGTTATATAGCTATAAACGTAAGTTAGAAGACATCTGATGCAAATATGAAATTTCATAATAATCTTTTTAGCCATTTTTACGTGAATCGTGAGCAACTTTTCGGAAACGACGGAAACATACAGACAGGAATTTTGTTGAGGGTGTTTTCGTTCATAACTTTGCTTGAAACCTGTGCAACCGAAGTTTGGCGTGATTTGGAGCAATGTACAGACAAAACCTTAATTTTATATATATAGATAGTATAGTGTGTAGATGCAGATTCACCTTTTTGAAAATAATCCAGCTGGCGCCCATGTTTATTAGGTAATGGAAATAAAAGTAATAGTTGTTTCGATTAAATAGATATAGAAGACCGATATATCACAATAAACATCACTTATTCACAAATTAAATTTATATTGACTAAACTTTATATTCCCTCCGTGTTGGTCGCGTCGTTTCAAAATTTTCTTTAAATCCGTTTTATTAAGGTTAAAATATATGATGAAAACTTGTACTCTGCGTTGTAACAATATTTATATTTCTAGTAAAGTTTTAAACGTGTCGAGAGGAAAGGATCTCCATACATCACCTGGCAAAAGCAGCAGTAGGAGCAGTAGGAGCAGCAGCCAAGCTCCCATTTCATATCTAACTTAGATGGTAGTGTTTATTATTTCACACTCAACCCCTAAAACCACCCTCACCGACCATGGTTCTATTATTTTATTGGACATAAAAGGCGGCCACAGCTTTTCTCTTTTATTTTCCCACCAACCATAATGCCAACACCCACACGTTTACCACTGATTTGTAACAACGCACCTCGGTGATTGATAGTTTTCTAACGCTTTTGTTCCACATCGATCAAAAATAATTGACATTCAAGATCATAATCAAACTTTAAGCATTAATGAATTCAAGTGTCTATGAATTGTACTTAATCTAGATGAAATTTAAGCCAGTCTGGTGCAAATATTAATCAATAATTTGTTTTGAGAAGAAAAAACACTTGTATGTGCTAGTCGACTTCCTTTTACAAACACTTTTTACATGCTTTATTTCCTCTAACTTGGTAGAATCTTGTAAACAGATTTCGATCCGCTACCGTACGAGTTGATTTTCTTGTACATTTTTTGGTGGAACTTCTCCTTGTATCAGTATCATTATAAAAAAAAATCAATAAAGTGTATTATAATTTGTTGAGCCTGGAACGCGATCTTTTTGTGATTAAATTCTTGTATTGGAAATAAATAATTTAAAATTGAAAAAAAGAAAAGAAAATAACCCCTATAATGAGCGTTCCATGCGATTGGCAAAAGATGTTAGAGGGTGAATTCACATTAATTCCATATTTCTTGAACAGATGTCACCTTCATTGTGATTCTCGACTATACAATAATATTTGATCAATTCCAAATAGAAACCAACATATAATTTTATTTTGCATTAATATCAAATCTCACGGCATACAAGATATAAATAAAGTCAAAAAGTAGTAAGAGCTCAAATTGCTTATAGTAGTAGAGTTTAAATTTATAATATAATTACTAGAGGTTGTCATGTAACTAGAAACCTAGATCCTAGATAGAATGTTTAATTTAATTTAATGTCAGAAGTGTTATGTTCACCCCGTAGGGAAATCGAAACCGCGAGCGCTAAAAATGTAAAACCTATGTACAATGTATTATTAAATAAATAAATAAAAATAGTAATCCGGGTCAATTTGTTAGTCTGTAAGGTGATCTTTCTGACATATTATAGCCAGTGCTGGATTTCCGCCTAGGCCCACAAGGGCCGGGCCTAGGGAGCCCAGCCGGCCTGGGGCCCCGGTTGAGAAATCTTTTTTTTTCAACCTAAAATAGATCACAAGGGATCTACAACAGGCATTACAAATATCATACAAGTATGCAACCACAATCTCTAGGTAAACAAATATCGCTTAACATTCTCATTAAAATTACTAAGAGCTTTTACGTTTCATAACATAGAATCACCAAACCCCGATTCTATATATGACCCCTTTAATTAGAATTTGAAATGTAATAAAAGGTAAATAATGAATTGTTATTTAGTAGCTACTCAAAAGTGTCTATAGTAACCCACATAATAAAAAGGATAACCATGTTTAAATTGAAATTTATCTAAAATAAGCTCATACTCATTTATTTTTAATAATGTGAGTATGAAATTTATTTTTCATTTTCTGCCTTTTAGTACATTTCGAAAGAAGATTGGTTTTTATATAATTTTTATAATATACACGAAGCAATAACAAGAGGATGTATGGTATTTAACGAGGGGAGAACCGCGGCCTAATATCAGGTACACCTACTTCCACTTTCATTTCCAAGTAGAAAACAATAGATGAAGGGGCATTATCTAATGAATTCCAAAATAATTCCACATAATTCCAAAGACGTGTAGACCTAATTCCAGTCGCGGTTGATCCCTCGGTAATTAATAAGTAAAAACATAAATAAAAAGTAAAAATAAATTCAACTTACGAATACGAATTTATTTAGATCTCAGCTCTTATTCAAAAGAAATCCATTTTACCTGTAACAAAAGAGAAAGAAATTAGAAAAAAATTTGCTAAACAATATAGGTATAATAAAAAATACAGCTATGTTAATTTGGTATTTTCCGCTAAGTAAAATGAGGAAAAACTTATTGTAATCGCATAGTATAATAAGCTGAAGTGTTCTGATGTGGCCATCCACTTGACTTTACCATACAACCTGGCCCCTCTCCTTATATTTAATATTTAATAAAATTATTTATAATCATGTAGGGGAGGAGGGGGGTTAGTTTTTGCATTTTTAGATTACTGTGGACCCACTGATTATGTATACAAAATTTGGTTGAGTTTGGTACAAGAGCCTAGATTTTCATTTTTTGACCCTACACCCCCCCCTCATTTTGGGCGGTTAATTTTTGAATTTTTAGACTTTTGGAGTCCCAATGATTATGTATACAAAATTTTAGTTAGTTTGGTAAATGGCCAATATTTTCATTTTTTGACCCAAACTTTTAGCCGTTTTTAAGATATTTCGAAAAAAAGAAGGAAAAAAACCACGTTTTTCATGCACGATTACAATACTTGACCATACCCTGTATGGTAAAGTAAAAATTACTCATTTTTGAAGATGTTTGTCCAAAAAGTTGTTTCACTTTTGAACGTCTGTGTGTTTATCTATTAGTCTCTGTAGCTATGGTCAAATAGAATATCTTATATAACTAAAAAATGTTATTTTTTATTTTGAATCAGAATTTTTACATTTTCATAAAAACTTTTTCTGTCACCTCCGATTCCTAACCTGCTTTTGAAGACATTAAAGTCAACCAGCGTTCAGAGCATAATATGGGACATGAACCTAGTTCTTCATAATGTCATAAAAACGGGATGCACACCAGGTCCATATTATTAATTCTAGAAAACCCTATCTTATTTATTCTCTATAATGAAACTCGTCAAGAACTTGGTAACATTCAAGCTCAAAATTTGCATTAGGGAAAACCAGCAGATCAAAAAATTAAGGCTGGGTCTTCGAGACATTTTGCTTTTATTGAAGACAAAAACTTGTTTAATTTTTGTATAACTATACAAATCTTGAAGGAATAATCAAAATGTTCTGTTCTATGATATGGATTGAAATATTGCTTCTTGGTAATTTGGAACAAAATAAGTTTCTAAAAACTTATAATACACATTTATTCAGCAAGTTTTTCGACTATTCTTCTTCAGGCTCTAAACCCGACTATAAGTATCTAATCAAACACATTCCTTGTATTTATACGATCATTTATCAACAATCATCATTTATCCCAAGTTTATAATTGAACGTGTGAATGCATGTATTATACTTTGACTACGATACTTATAGTCGAGCTTAGAGCTTGAGGAGGATTTGATTGTAGACAAGAACGAAAATTTTTTTGTTCCTAATTACCAGGAAGAAATATTTCACTATTAAATTAATTAAAAATATTAACTAGTAAATAAACTTATAATAATAAGTAACGATATGATATGAGTCAGATAGTCCAAAGGTGAGAGTTACTAAGACCGCCTTAGTGGATAAAATTTGACAGACTATAATCAGATCGTCCATACTAATTTAAACAGACATATAAATATAAACACACATATAAAAGTGATAATATCAATTACAGAAAATCTGTCTAAAATGGACTTTGTTCCCGAGATCAAAAAAAAGTTAAAATTGTTCCGGGGGAGGGGGGGGGATGTCTGCTAACGTAAAATTTAAGAAAACTAAATAACAAATTACGACAACTTTTATTTTTTAATGAAACTATTATATTATTATTATATGAATTATTTTTTCTTTCTTTGATTTCTTCTGTTAAAAAACTATCGGTTTAAAGTACTAAGCCAAGATGGAATCAAAATCTCGATTTAGATAAAAAATGGACATTCTTGTTTCCCCCACACCCAAGATTCTAAATTTTTGGAAAACTAAAAAACAGATTAAATTAAATAAGATATGGGAACGGGCTGTTGCTTTTTAGTGAAGTAGATGTCATTCAAAGAAAGTTGAAGGTTTTTGTTAAGTTTCATAGTTAAAAATACTTAACATTAAGTTTGAAAAATTCAATATATTTTGAGCTATCCATCCATCTTTCGGAGGCTACATTGGACTAGAACAAACCTTGTTTTTTATGAAATTATGATATAAAGATATTTTTCTTTGAACACTTCCTGTAATTCTTTCAGTTAAAGAAATCACTGGGGTATGTCATCAAAATCTTAATTTAGATAAAATGGACATCCCTTGTTTTCCTTTAAAACCCTTCAAATAATAATGTATTTATGTTTACATTTGTTGTTTGTGGAATTTAACACCTTAATGTGTGTTTCTGTGTGTTTCTGTGTCGATTCATAGGTAAACTATAGCCGTGATAGTCGGTACCATTCTCGTATGGTACAAAACCTAAATTAATTAATGCCTAATAGGAATTCTGCTTGCACGTTGCACATATGTTCAGTTTTGATAATGCAACTCAATTGCCATTTTGCCAGGCCGTTAATGTTGCCTTCAATTGATTTATGTTTTGGCGTTGTGTAATACACGATCACATCATCAACTAGTGCAGTGGGAGTGAGAGAGTATGATTGAGGAGAACTAGGTGAGAAAGAGATAGAGAAAGTTTATGAATTAGAGAGAGAGAGAGATTGAGGGCTAACTATATGGATTCAACTCTTCGCATTTTGATCTAAATGGATTCCTACCTTAATGATAATTACTCTCTCTCTCTGATATAATGGATACAATTATATACATATAATATATAATTAAAAGGTTGACTCAATAGGCCAGTTAAGCAAATTTCAAAGCAATTTCGAGATGAATGAGTAAACTAATTTCGCACAAAGGAATATATTTAAAATAATTTTTAAATTTAAATAGTTATAAATCAATGGACTGAAGGAAAGCTGATATAAATTGTTATTTTATTTTCATTCAAATTTATTTAAAATATAGATTTTCTCAAATTTTTGAATATTTTTTTATATACTTATACTGTAATGTCAATAACCATAATTAGTCGGTAAGCCCGAGTGGGAGGCGAAGCCTGCCTACCGGGTGGCCCTAGAAGTAAATTCATACACAAAAAAAATATATAGATGCTCATTGTGCTTAAGAATTTCTGAAATTTGGGAAGAAATATTTTTAGCTATGATTTATTTTCTGTGTGTCTTTGTGTCTGGATATCGTATTCCAGACGATACCCATGATAACTCAAAAACGGAAAGTATTTCCAAATTGTTAGTATATTTTAACTGCTGACAACTGATTTTAGAGCAGGTCTGGCCAACCCGCGGACCACGGGCCTCATGTGGCCCTCGTCGAACTTACTTGCGGCCCGTGGTCACATTTGGCAAATTTTTTTTTAACGTGCATTTTAAAATATATTTTAAATCACATTAAAGTAATTAAAAGAAATATGATCCCCTATAATTATATGAAGAATAACATATTAAATAATAATAGTAAATTTCAATTATTGATATGGCCTCAGTTATGTTCAAAATTTATTATCCCGCAGATTACAATATGGTTTAATTTTTCTTTACAAACTATTAGATAATCGGATTGATTGACCTCGAAATTTCCATTTGATTAAATTAAAGTGCCCCTCTCAGTCGTTTTATCGAATCCTACCTTTATTTGTATAACACTTATTATTTAAAAAATATATGTTTGAAAAGAATACATAAATAATACATGAAGCAAATTTTTCACAGATTATTATTATAAATAAGATTGGAATAATTTTTGGAGACAGACTGATAAGTGAATTAAGAGGATATCGATGATTTTGAATTTATTTAAATTTATTCATTTGATCGGTTTACTATAGCTTTGAGGAATAACAATTCTACATTAGATTTTTGACGTTTCGGTTATTATTGATAACCATTGCTGAAGACATGGAGGAATCGGCTTAAAATAAAAAATAACAATCGATTCTTATCTAATACTGGACGAATAACCTTATTGGATTCCATATTTGATGTTTTAACTATTAATGGCAACCTCTACTGAAAACGTGGAAGAATCGACTTAAAATCAAAAAGACTAAATTCTTTTATGGTAAACAACTCAAGCAATGTAGAATTGTTATTCCTCGAGTATTAGATGAGAATCGATCACTATTTTTGAATTTAAGTCAACATGACTGAAAAGAATAAGAGTGATATCTGATTAATAATAAATGAATAAACATAATAATATTAATATTCAAAATGACTTTGGATAAAGTTTAGCAACGATTCGTTGCAGTTTATTTATTCTATGCTTCTATCATCACCTTAAGCTTGGCCGGGTATTTTTTATCCTTATTATATGATTAAAAATTATTTGAGCTTTGAAAAATGTAAAAATTTTCAAAATTTAGCCTGATTTGAGGTATTTCTTTAATATTTAATTGTGAGCAAAATTGATAATAATTGAGCAGAATTTTAGAATATAGTTTTTGTTAATTTGAATGAAATTTCCAGCTGCAAGTAGGGTATATAGATATGAAAGATATTAATTTGCCGATGGTAATAGATTCAAATTTACTAGAAAATCATGATTTTCTAGTAAATTTGAATCTATTACCATCGGCAAATTAATATCTTCATATTAAATTAGGAAAAGTCATTCCATTGCCCTTCGAATTTTGAATTTCTTCAAAATTCGAAACACTCAACCACCTTTATTTAAATTATATGGCATGGCTATATGTTTAAATTTAGAATCACTATATCGCGAAATTTTACAAATTAAGATAACAATCTTTGAGTAAAATATTTTACGCGTTTGCATATGTCAGAGAGGTTCGTATCCCGCAGGTGAGCCAGGTGGCCCGGATTGCTGTTACTGGCACTCGGGTTCGATTCCCGAGGGGGTGAAAAACAACCTCTCTGACATATAATTAAAAATATTCCACTCCATCGGATTTAATAGATGACACCATCTTTGATCTATGATTTTCTAGGATATATAGATGTCGAAATGATTTCATCTCTAGGTTTAAGCAAACTTCCGCTGAAGGTTCATAGATTCGATCTATGGTCCTCTCATTTAGAAAGATTCTAGAATCTAAAAATCCAAAAATACTCAAGTCGTTCAAAACAGGAAGCAGAATCAAAATGGAAAAACACCCAAATTCTCAACCTTAAAAACCCGTCAGTCAATATTATTTTCCAATATATACATTTTTTGCATGACTGTAATATTTTTTATGATTATTCTTTTTTATATTTGATTGAGGAGTAAAAATATATAATTATAAAATGAACCGATGAAATAATAAAATTTCAATTAATAAACACATATTCATTAATAAATAATATATATACAGATATATCATCTTGAGATATATGTGTATATGTTTATTTGCATCAAGCAGAGGACTAACCTCTTTGTTTCTCTTTGTGAATCAACAACTCTGCTACTCTCGGCAAAAACAAAAACTTTTCAATTACATATTCATTACCTGATCTTAGTTGAAAATTTTCCATTGAGAAATGGAGAAATTCTACCGAAATTTTTTAAGCGTTTAAAGATTGTTTTATAAACGATTTGTATTTATTTTAAGAATCAATATTTTTTTTATTATCAATTATCTTTTTTGATCAACAATATCGGTAAAATAAGTATATTTTATCTTCGGCCCGAGTCAATTTTTTCCTTCAAATGTGGCCCGTGTAAGGCAAAAGGTTGGACACCACTAGACTAGACTTTAGAACTTCCGATTCAAAAATACAGAAAACATAATTTTTTCATTGGTTTTATTGATATTTTAAGGTCATGACATAATATAGATAGAGGAGAATCTCATTGATTTCTCCTTATGAATCAACAACTCTGCTACTTGGCAAACTAAACAATTACAAGTCTCAAAATACTTTAGATATCAAAATCGTTCATATTTTACGTCCATAAAAAGAAAACGGACGTAATTGTAGAATTTTTTCAAAATGTTTTAGGAATCCACTCAAATCATGTAAAAATGCTCGCCTTAGCCATCATTTAAAATTTAGCCGAGGGGTGATCCGCGGTCAGGGTAGGTCTACACCTCTTCGGAAGTATTTTGGAAGTACTTGGAAATATTTGGAAGTACTTGGAAATATTTGGAAGTACTTGGAAATATTTGGAAGTGCTTGGAAATGTTTGGAGGTACTTGGAAATATTTGGAAGTACTTGGAAATATTTGGAATTACTTGGAAATATTTGAAATTGCTTGGAAATATTTGGAAGTACTTGGAAATATTTGGAAGTACAAGTGGAAGTAGGTGTACAGCATATTAGGTCGCGGTTCACTTATCGATTTAGCCTAATTTTAATTTACAGATATATCTACCAAATATCCCATGATAAAAAAAACAACATTTTTTATTTCTGATTGCACGAAAATTAATCATCCTATAATACATTTTTAATATGATTTTCGATTTATGGGAAAATAAATATGTATAACCTAGAACTTGTAAATTTCAAATTGCTATCTTATTTAGCTTGCTAGCTACATCTCAACAAACGAATATTGTACATTGTAGACAGTAATAGGTTTCCATTTTTCGAATGGAAGTAGCCTATTTCTAATTGAATTGAAAATTTCACAAAAATTGCATCAAATATTTTATCATTCAGAAATTAATAGATTAAAGATTATCGATTATAAAAAAAATGTTTTTATTATACGAGTACAAAAACCATTAAAATTATATAGGTATTATTACAACATAAAAAAATATTTTATACTTATAGATTCTAAATAATTTATTCATGATTAATATTTTTTTTTCTTTTAATTTTTTTCCATGATATTTCATAAACAACATAAAAAATCCACCCTTTTGATGATAATAATATTCACCCTCTCTCCCTGTCTCTCTATATGAATGATTTGTTAATGTTACCGGAAAAGAAATAAAAAAAAATACCATTTTGAAATATTTTCCCCCAGCTATTTTTAATAAACGGCATTTAAAAACAGATAGATCGCTGGAAGCAGAGATTTAATAGCTTTAAACACAATCCTCTTCTACTACTTTTCCATCAGTCTATATAATATATGAATATAGATATATAATCGATTCTTCAATTTTATAGCAATTTTAATAGTAAAATAACTTTACCATGGAAAGATAATCATTTTTCTCGAATAAATTGTCTGTTATATAATATATTTTTTATAACCATCAGTAGCCTGTATATATATGGGGAGAATTGTATATATCTATATCATTCTATTTTCTCTCGATACAGCCATTACATCAAAATCGGTCCATAAAAATTCCAATCGTTAACTTTTCACGATTTAAATATATTTTATTTTTATATATCTAAATAATGTGCAAATGTATTTCTAAGAAAGCCAAGAAATGTTCTTTTCTTATAAAATTTTTTTGAGAATTCTACTATAAGTCGATGGACTTAAACAAAAATTGAAAAGATTTTTCTTGTCAATGAATTATTCTGCTTTTACAGGGCATTCCTACATTTTGAAGAGGTATCTATAAAAATGAAACAAATTAACTAGAAAAAAGCTGAATAGGTAAGTATATTTTTGAAAAGAACATAAAATGTTTTTTTTAATGTGTTTTGAACATCATATCAGACAAAAAAAATGGGCATGGGTCAAAAATGAAAATTCTAGCCCTTTTAACCAAACTCAACCAAATTTTGTATACCTACATATTCTGAGGGCCCCCAAAGGTCTAGCAATGGAAAAACTAACCACCCAAAATGGGAAGGGCCCAAAATTTGGTTGCATTTAGTCGAAAGGGCTACAATTTTCATTTTTTACCTCTCTCCAATTTGGGTGGTTGGTTTTTGCATTTCTAGCCTTCTGGGGTTCATAGAATATGTATAGATACAAAATTTGGTTGAGTTTAGTCGAAAGGGCTAGAATTTCATTTCGCCCCCCCTTCCTTTTTTGTCTGATATAGAGTTTAAAGTACATTAAAAAAATATATTTTATGTTCTTTTCAAAAATATATTTTTAGTATTTTTTTCAAGTTAAAGCTTTTCATTTTTTATACCTTTTCAAATTGTGGGAGATCTTTATGCCTCAACCTGTATATAGACTCTGAAGTATGAATTATTAACAGCGGTTCCACTTATGAGAAGAATTTTCTCTGAACTAATCAAATTTGACCGTTTTTAAGGGTTACGTTTAAACGAAATACCCTATCAGTGTCGATATAATATGTTGGATAATCTGTATATCAAAACAATGTAGCTCGTATAAACTAAATATGATACAAACTTTAAATTAACAAAAAAGTTATCCCTAGTGCACAATGTTTCAAACTATATAGTAACTATATAGCGCCTATATAGATTTCGGGAAAATTGTTATTAAAATTTTAATCAAATTATTATTTTAAGTAAGGTTAAATTTTTTGTGGGGTTTATTATAGGTTGTAAAGATATCTTTCAAGTAGAGAATATATGTTTTCAAATTTAATTTACTTTAAAATGACGATATGAGAGAGTCACAAACTGTACCTGACGGCGCTCAGAAGTGACCCAATTTAAAACCAAAAAATTTATCATTGTTTCCTTAAGGTAGTTCTTTCACAAATGCAAAAATTCAAGTCTTTGAAACTTGGAATATAAGTCATTAAAACCATAATACACATACTGTTAAAATTTGAAGACGATTTACCACACCAAACATGAAATAATTGCAATTAAAAATGACATTTTTAAATAGGGAAGATAGGGGAACGGTGGGGATATGATCATTATTTTATTTTTTTTCATTGAAGAACTTTCACCATCTTGATGAAAAACTAATATTTGTTAGAATAATATATTCGGAGTAACTTAAAAAAAAAAATTGAAATTATTTACGTTGTAGTTTTGATAAAAAACAAAAAACAAAAAAAACATATTTGAGTGATTATTTTTAGTGGAGGGTATATAAGCACAATGGCTTGGAAACGATCCGGCTAGTATGTGTGTATCCATATAAAGATTTCGTAGTGTGAGTGGACAGTCACGTTAAAAATACATAACCTAAAATTTTAGTACTGTTCATATTTATAGAGAGGTTACGAGGCTAAAACTTTTGTGTGGATTGTCGCTGTCGTTGATAATTATAATTAATATCGTTATTATAAAAACGTTTAATTTGAATTACTATAGCTTTTGAAAAAATATAAAAATTTTATCTAAGTGAAAATGACATTTAAATCATTTTCAAGATACTCTCAATAGCTAGAGCCGCCCTAATAATAGATGATCTTAGCTATTAGAAGTGTATTTTTTATTTTAATTATCTTGAGAAAAAATTATATTTTCTGTACTTTTGAACCGAAAGCCTAGCGAGTAACTAATTAATAAATAATAATAATAATATAATTTAATTTTAATATACGAGAAGAGAGGTATATGGTAAAGTTCTGTTGAAAGTCACTTAATTTTATTTTGTAATTTTCAAGGTAATAGAGAATAATTATCTTATGCTACTGGAGGACACCAGTAATATTATAGACTCCTCTAACTGTGTTGTATTATTTTGTGATTTCTTTTGAAATGATAATGATATATTGAAGGAGACAATAAACGAGTGTGGAATTATAAATTTTTAATTTATTTATAACAAGACTATAGTTTCATTATAAATAAATTAAAAATTTATAATCCAGCAGAACACACTCTTTTATACTATTCTTCAATTTATAAAAATTCTGCTACTCTCGGCAAAAAGAAACTTTCAATTTGATAATGATAATATAGTAAAGAGACTAAGGGCCAGTTGTATATGTCGCAAAGTAAATGCTTTTTACCACTAACACAGGGTAGATGGTAAATAGAGGGACTGGGATGGCCAATCAGATGACAGGAACTTTCAGTGTCTGGCATCTGATTGGCCATCCCAGTCCCTCAATTTACTTTCTATCCTTGGTTAGTGGTAAAAAGCATTTATTTTACGACATACAACCAGCCCTTAGAAATACATAAATAAATAAATAAATTGTAAGAAAGCTTGTTCATTCAGATAGAATCTGGATGCAGAGGTATAATTAAACTCAAAAGGTTGAAAATCAAATAAGTGATTGGGCTACTAACCGGTTACGATCCTCAGACGATACACCAACCTGAGATGGGGCTACTTTTTTATATAATGACATCGACATTGCGGTGTAGTTAGGGAGTTTTCCTAAGGGGGCAGCCGGCCAGCTGATTAGCCACCATAAGGATTCAATTTCGGTAATCCGATTAGAGATCAACTAACTTTTTAGTAGAAATGACAAATTTTGGAAGTAACGAAAAAATGTAATTAGAAATTCATAAGGGATGCCTCATAATAGAGTTTCTATTTTTCTAGGGGGGAATGAGTAGACTCCTCCCCCTAACTACGCCAAGGACATCGATGCAAGAATCTGTCGCACCAAAAATGTGAAACCTCTTTAGTTTGGAGTAAACTCTTGCATGGTGAAAAGAAGGAGAAGGAATTTCAATGATTAATAAGTCGGAGCTGAAAGTACTCGGTGGATGTGGGTTTTGTAAGATTTAATCTTATATTTATGTTTCCGGAAAGGCTGTCACGGGAAAAGAATTTCTGTCTCTAGAAGTCATGGGGATAAACGAATTGAAGAATGCTTTTGTATGGTTAGTATCTAATTTAACACCCGAAGGGGTGTTGAATGACACGATGTAGATGGAGGTCTAAACACCATCCCATCTTTTGTTTGAAATGTGCGGTTCTGGGATTCAAGTGAATAACAGACTTATATATGAATATGGAATAATTCTTCAGGAAAATATAGTCGCCAGCCTTTAGGAGGTTATGAGATGAGCCAGACTGTCAATTAGATACACTGAAAGGGAGAACAAAAATCGAGATCGAACCTCGGTGAAAACTAAATGGATATTTTATTAAGAATTAATTAAACATTCCTGAAAGGCTTACTTTATTACTTAGAACCTTTAAATTAAATTAGATCTGTTATTGAGATTAATAAAAATTTGTATTTTGTCATGAGAGGAGAAAATGTAAGGTAACTTTTTTAATTAATGAACACAATTAAAGTATTAATTTCAAATAAGAATCACTTGATAACAAGAGGGCTAAATCTCCGCTAACAAGCCTAAAGCTATCTTAGTTAATTTCCTTTAACAGCCCCTCATCAACGCCCCTCTTTATCTGCTTAGAGAATGTCTCGTATTTAGGTATATTTAATTTCTACCCTGTGTTTCAGTTTCTTTAGCTATTTCAAGGGTGGCCAGCTTGACAACGTCAAAGCAACTCCGCCCTTCATCACCTGTGTCAAAATTACAGTCAAGCAATTAATTTTAAGATTTTCCGAAGTGTTTAAATGAGGAGAACCATTGCGTCAATCGGATTAGAGAAAAAGGAAAAACAAGGCAAAGTGTCTTTGATCCTGAAACACCTAACATCTCTCTCTGTGTGTGTGAATCTCAAGATTAAAGAAGCTTTGCATTTCAATTTGTTAGTTAATAAAAAAACAAAACAAACGTAGCTGTAAATTAACGCTGAAAGGGAATTCGATAAGTAAGCATATCCGATTCAAAATCCAGCGGAATTTAGCAAAGCAATTCCCTCAAAATAAAAGATTATATGTTTTTTCCTAAAGTCTTTTATGTAATTAGTTTTATATTGTTTTTGTTTTAACTAATTATATATTCCTTTGTGAATTCACAAATGGGCTCAATGTACAAAATTTGATCTTTTTCTTATAAAAAAATTCGAAACCTTTAGGATTCTAAAATTTTCAAAAAAAAAAACTTAAATTACTCCCGAAATTTGATTAGACATAAAATTCATACGCAATAAATAACATAATAATTCCTGATATTTTTCTTGCCCAATGGGAAAAATGTAAAAAAAACAACAACTTTAAATTGTAAGATCTTGTAAACAACATACATTCACCAGAGCAGAGGTCAGGGGGAGGGGAGGGGGGTCAGAACCTCCCCAAGGGAAGGAGCTCATTGTAAGAGTAACGGCAACGACAAACCGTTTCTTATGGCAAACTAACCGTAATTAAATATATTTCATATGTTTAATTAAGAATTATGTTCTTTTTTAATTTCTTGAAGTACCTACCTAATTTTTTCAATAAAAAAAAATTCCCCCTAAATATTTTGCTTTGTGGACTGACCCCTCCCCCCCCCCTCATGAAAATTTTCTGGCTACGACACTACACCTGAGAGAAACAGATACTTCCTATTGGCAAAAATCAGCAAGGGCTAGAGGCAATATTTAACAGAGAAGAAAAACTATTATTTTTATAGGGGATTAGATTCCCGATAAATTTTCCACAATTTCGCCAATAGCACGATTCAAACCAAAAATTTGTTGTAAATTAATGAATACTTAAATTAACTTTCAAATTTAATTACTCTGGCATTTTGTCAATGGCCTCGTAGCCGAAACGCCAATAAACTGAAAACACATAACATAACACAAAACACACTAGCATTCATGTTTTTGGTGTCGCTATCATACACACGTATATAATATATATTTTGTTGTATAGGGATAAAATTTTCAATTGGCGATTTTTTTCTTTTAGTTTTAGAACAAAAATATAATTATAAAAGATGTTCACAATTAAAAACTGTAACATTTCTATTAATTTGTTTCTTTAGAAGTAGAACCCATTTAAACTTACAACAAAAAAATAACAAGTTAACTTTTGAATTAAATTATTAATCCTTTAAGCTTTCAGTTATTTTTGTTGTTCTAATAATGACTCAATACCAACAATATATTATTTTCATACTTCAATGAATTAAATAATCTCTAAAAAGAGAAAATAAAAAGTCATTTTATAATAATAAACATTAACTAAAATGGAATCGAATAAAACTTTAAAATAAAAAATGATTAAATTTAATTTCTTTAGATTAAGAAAAAAAAGTAAGTCTTGGATAATAAAAAGTTTCGATTTTTCGTTCTCTGCATGTTGTTGAGTGGCCATAAAGAAGACATTTTAAACGGCTACGATCGGTCCAATGACGATAAGTGGCAATGAAATAAAAAAGCTGCTTGTTTGTGATTTCGGCTTCTTTATAGCCACTAACTTGGCAACGAGTTCAAAAACAAAACACGCTCCATCTGATTAATACACATGAACGTATTATCGAAAAAATCAAGCGATGATCATTTTTTAAAGCGGGACATCATTTATTCGATTGAACAATTAATTTCATTAATTAATATCTTCAAACTATTCCTGAAATACCATTAATAAGATGTATGAATGGGAAACCTGGAGTATAGGAGAATTAGAGAAAAAGAATTGAAAGCCTTTGAATGTTGTGCTATAGATGAATTAAATGGGAGGATAGAAAATTAAACATTAAGTTCTCGATAAGATTAGCAAAAAGAAAAAAATTATTGAAAATTTTCAGGAAAAGAAAGATCTGACATAATGAGCACACTTTGAGATCTAGGGAAGTATTTGAAAGGTGAAATAGGAACAAATTGGAGAAGGAAGAACCCAAGATTATGATATTTTATTCCAGATATTGAAAAGCTAAAGAGATAATATATTAAAGGATACAGTCAAGTAGTTGCGAGTGGTTGTGCCAAACAATGGCTGAATAGTCAATGATAATGAATTTGTGTGGAGATAGAAAGTATTATCTACTCCTCTTTAGACAGATCATTTGAATTCTTTCTACTATCTATCCTAGCCGTAAAATCATGATAATTAGTTGATAGAACACAATGTACCAAATCCCTGAAACTAAGCTTGCAATGCGTTCCTCAACTTATTACACACTCTAAGGAGTTGATCAGTTTGAACAAACCGAGCAATAAGAGAAACTTATATGTAATTCGTTAGAAGTTTTTCTTCAGACTTAATGCTAGATTTATAAGAGAGGATTTAATGGAAGACAGTCCAGGATTAAATAAAAATATTATTTCCCATAAAAGAGTATTTATTGGAAATTTTCTTTTTATAGTTTTTTGAAACGGACGTTTCGAAGGATCCTCCCTCCTTCTTCAGCGTTCATTAACCATGTTTGTGCCTTCAAGAACGAGGGAAGATCCTCTGAAACGCTGGTTTCAAAAAACTATAACAAGAAAAAGTTTCCAATAAAAGAATATTTATTGGAAATAATATTTTTACTTATTCTTGGACTGCATTCCATGAAATCCTCAGTTATATGTGATGTATTATTATATTGATACAAGTGCAGGTGTGGTTTAATAAAAATAAAATTATTTATAACATTATGAATCTTGAACTGTATATAACTACCTACTGAACTTAATCACTTGTATCCTTCATACTAAATTTTTATTAAGGCTAAACTGGCACCATTACTGTATTTCTTAAATACTATTATAATTCAGAATGCTATATTTAATTAAATTAGGTTGTATGAATTCGATAATGCAATATCTGTGACATTATAAGAATCAGACACAATGGAAAAAATATAATACTTGAAATTAAATTAAATTAATCTATTTTTTCTTTATGTTCCGGTCATTTCTAAGCACGAATTTAAGTAAATTGTAAAAACTCTTTGAAGTCTGGTGGAAATCTCTGCGTTACTAAGGTAAATATTTTGTTTATTTTTAAAATATTTTTCTTTTTTTAGATAATATGGTTAAAAGAGATAGTCAATCCAGGGTTGGGACTAGAAGTATAGGTGTTGAAACCAGTGGTTCTATTTTTCTTATGAGGATGATTCAGATGGTTATATAGATTATAAGGATATAGGGAAGAATGGTATTAATTTAAATACAGTTTGGTTCCTATAAGTTAGTTAATTCAGATATTAATATGTAGGTTTGCATTCATTTGTAGGATCTGGCATTGATTTGTGGAAGTCTGTCTTTTTATTACTACTTGGAATTATAGTCTTCTGCCTCCTATGATTAAATCAATTATAAATTTTGTCAAGTCATGAAGTCCTAAGTAGAATTGTAAAAAATTTTATTTAGTTCTCACAAGCAGAGATTATCTGAGGCAGAGAGAAGTCATACCATCCTTGTTAAGGTTTGACCAGGTTTCCTTAACAACTTATGGCAAATGCCGGGATGGCTGATGCGTCAGCTTGCTCCTGGTATCGGGTTTTTCCGCGGAATTTTTAAATTACTTTTTGTCTTTTGATGGAAATCTATGGTCATGTTATTTGTTAATGAGCATACATTTCTATTTTTTTCTTTTTTTACTTGTTTATTATTTGTTAAATTGTTGTAATTAATTTGTATTGATGTTTGTTAATGTATTGTAGCTAGATTGTATTGATGTTTGGAGGACCTAGCCACAGAGGACTTGTGCCTCTAAGCAGGTCGAGGAATAAAGATTTATTTATTTATTTATTTATTATTAAGATTCGATACTCTTTGATGTTACTGGTCCACCCAAGTTATAAAGTTGAATATAATAAACTATACTGTACTAGAATTTGTTTTAAATAGGTAAGGATAAATTCAATTTCCTAATTAATTTTGATATAATTACAAATTATGTGTAATAAACTATTAGTAGGTTTTAAAATGAAGTTGTCGTGGGTATCGGAAACCCAACATATAGACACAAAACAATCATATAGGGGCAAATTATATTTCTTCACATTTTAGAAATTTTTAAAGCTATTGAACAAAAGAAAAATTTCGAGTGAATTCAATACTGAGGCTCACACCGTAGGCTTCGTGTCCCGAATATTAGGTTAAGATATATAGAATTTCAATATTCACTTGGTTTCACTGAAAAGATGGCAAATCACTGATTGGACAAAGAACAAAGGAGAAAGCGCGAGTTGGATGACATTGGACATAAAGTGCTGAAAAGGAAGAGTATATTGGAACATATTCATGACATATGAAGGAATGGAGAATATATTTCAAAAGAACAAGAATATATAAATAAAATGGCAAAAGAAAAGATATGATGATGTAAAATTCTCAGTAAAATGACAAATGAAAATCAACAAAGATCATTTTGGAATTCTTCAAAAAATTTATTGACTTTAAATCTTTTATAAAATCAAATTCAATCTCTTATTAATTTATTAAATATAAGAATGATTTATATAAGCCGGTCTTGTGTGAGTCGGAGAGCATACCGAGAGTTCCATGTATTATAACAGGGGTGTCCAACCTTTAGGCTTACTCTTGCCACATTTGAAGGAAAAAATTTTCTCGGGCCTCAGAAAAAATATACTAATACTATTTATATTTCTTAATCAAAAATTATAATTATATACTGTAGAATAATTATATTCAATATAACAAAGAATATATTATGTATGGTAGATGTGTGGTGTTTTTTATTTTAGGAATCATTAAAATTAAAATTATCCAAAAGATTTTAAAAATTGTATTTAAATGTTTACCTTGTCTTTCATGAAGGTTGAACAATTCTCAAAAAAGCAGTTGTCAAAAAAATACACAAAACGCGACACCCATAAAATACAAATATTAAGCACTTGACACACTGGGTGCTCGAATCGAAATGAAATAAATGCATTTCAATGCAAAAAACAGAGCAAAGAGAAAAGAATCCCGTTACTTGATTAGATATCAGAAAGGAAAATAATTCCAAATAAAATAAAAACTTATGCAAAACATGCCCAATTGATTTGAGATTGGTTTTAAAGAACTAGCGTGTACGTCAAGTGATTTTCACTGAACTTTTCCTAATTAATTAAAAATCAACATTTTAGATGAATGAACTTTTAAATAAATATTTAATAAATAAAACAACAAATAATCATTTAATATTGTAATAATAGATCAAGAGCCCACGACTGCCAGACCTTCGTTATTTTATAAAAGCTGAAAGTTTTTCTGTGCATGTCCCCTATACAGGTAAGAACGACCAGCGACTATAGAGTTTGGGTTGTGGTTACTTTGGCAGGTAACAGGTAATAAAGGTGTATAAAATAGTACTTTAAATTCGTTAAAGTATAAAGCTCAGTTTTTTAATATTTTCTTCGGGATAACTTTAGAAATCTCGTCATCCATTGCCGGACACTTATGACAGTTGCTACCCCCTGCCAGACACCCCTAAACTTTAATAAATTATAATTATACTTTCGTTATAATATAAAAGATAAATTTTATATATGTTACTTGGCGACCTATAAAAAATGTTACCTCAATAGGCGGACAGTTTTAATGGTTTTTACATAGATTTTTGACATTTCGGTTATTATTGATAACCATTGGTGAAGACATGGAGGAATCGACTTAAAATCAAAAATAACCATCGATTCTTATCTAATTCTAGAGGAATAACCTTATTGCATTCCATTTTTGTTGTTTTGACTATTAATGACAACTTCTACTGAAAACGTGGAAGAATCGACTTAAAAATCAAAAAGACTAAATTCATTTATGGCAAACCACTCAAGCTTGAGTTTCTTAAAGTTTAGGGGGTGTCTGGCAGGGGGTAGCAACTGTCATAAGTGTCCGGCAATGGATGACGAGACCTCCAAAGTTATCCCGAAGAAAATATAAAAAAATTGAGCTTTATACTTTAACGAATTTAAAGTACTATTTTATACACCTTTATTACCTGTTACCTGCCAAAGTAACCACAACCCAAACTCTATAGTCGCTGGTCGTTCTTACCTGTATAGGGGACATGCACAGAAAAACTTTCAGCTTTTATAAAATAACGAAGGTCTGGCCGTCGTGGGCTCTTGGGCTATATATTCTATCACAAATTTACAAAATCAAATACACTTTTACAGGTGTTATGACCACCTATTATTATTGGTTAAAAATATACACTACCCAACCATACAATCACTAACGAACATTTTGATTAAATAAATAAAATCTTTAAAAATATAAATCTTCAATAGGTATACGGTATCTAAAATGTAGTATTTCTATACATTCTATCAGAAAGTTTGCAGATAAAAAAATATCTAATGAAAATCGAGTCGAAAATAGACTAAAATGATGATTATTTTTCTGAAAATCTTTAAATTTAGTTCCAGATTAAAAATTAAAATTTATCACTTTTATTTTTCGAAAACTTTTTCAGTTGATTTTCAGATTTCTAATTTTAGAGAAAATAAAGTAAAAATAATCAGGGCGAATTGTTTCAGATACAATTTCTAGTAAGTAGATATAAAGTTTTACAGAAGTTTATGATTTTAAGTCGGGCCGCATTCATTACATTGCTGGGCCTCATGCGCCCACGGGCCGCTGATTGGACAGCTCTGAATTATTACATTCAAAATATTTGAGATATCATATTCGTTCTTAATATTTGTCGTTGATAATAATTTATTATTGCTGGACTTTTTCCATCAGTCATTTCTAAACCCCTACGGTACAATAGGTAATCACCTAAAAATGATCATGAT
The DNA here is from genome assembly GCA_024734495.1 of Forficula auricularia. Taxonomy (NCBI): domain Eukaryota; kingdom Metazoa; phylum Arthropoda; class Insecta; order Dermaptera; family Forficulidae; genus Forficula; species Forficula auricularia. The sequence continues at coordinate 34,821,373 of JALMQS010000225.1, read as the reverse complement.
TGAAGCGCTCAAATACCGTCACTTTAAAGAAAAATAAATTTAAAAAAAAAATAATAAAAATAATAAAATTAATTTTACTTAGATATTTAAATATTATATACCTACCCTAAGATATAGAATTTTTTTATTTTTGACTCCCCAAAAAATTTGACCTTCCATAAATTAATCGTTTGATTAAAATTTTAACTCATTTTTGATATAGGGGAAACTGAATACATACAACATGTAAATTTCAAGTTTATATCTTATTTAGTTTACGAGCTATAATGCTCACTCGGAGAGACAAACATACACACTTTGAAGCCATCCTACTAATAGAATCACGTTTTACTTTTGAACAAAACCCTAAAAATAAAATATATTTTATATATACTGGTAATGTCATATACTAGTGAGTATAGCAACTATTTCTTGCGATGAAGGAGGGCTGAATTTTCCAATATTTTTCTTTAGGCTTGGCTCAATCAATTCAAATGATATGCACACAACACGGCAAATATGTAAGGCTGTGAATCTACCAAAAGCACTGAGTATATAAACGAGTCGCCAATTTGAGAAAACACAGTGCGACAAATTTTTTAAATTCGGTAATTCCTGAGAACCGGTCCATTCAACACAGCAAGGCCTTTGGCTTTGTTTTGTTAAATAGTAAAATAATTATACATACTTAATGATCATATCATTTAAGAGTGTAGAATGCAATATCACTCCAAAAAATAATACCCTATATCTAAATTTTTTTTCAAATAAGTGGCTTCCCGATCTTAGATGCCCATTTATTTAACTCCGGCACAAAAGTGCACTATTGCTTCTATAAATGGAAAGTTTTTATATTATATAAATTATTAAATTGGAAAAGTTCCAGATCACTTCATTTGCGAATACGTTTATCCCCATGACTTCATGGAAGTGGAACTCTCTCCCGGTCCATCTTCCCCAACACTTAAAATCTTCAAACCTACAAAACCCGGAACAAACACCTACGCCTCCATCCTTTCAATTGATCAATTTTCCCTTCTCTTCGGTAATGCAAAGGTCTTTCGAGATCCAAGGGCTGCATCTTACAGTGCGCCCTTTCTTGCATTCGATTGCATTAAAGAAAAAAATATATATATCCTTGCGTTCAAACCCTTTTAGTCGTCTTCTACGACAAGCAGGGGATACTGTAGATCTATTGTATCCTCGGTTCACAGAGGGCAAGTCAAGGTGACTACTGAAGAGCCAAACAAAAAAGAAGACAAAGGTGCAGCTTATTATTACATTACTATTGACTGAAAAATTTCAGCTCATTGCCGATCAAATAAAGCTTAGCAAATAACAATTCCAAAATCTAATCAGTTTTGAAAGCAGATATTCCGTTCATGAGATATCGTGGATACAGAATTCGGACAGATATAGAGACTAACAGAATAATATCATGGTTGAAATTATTTTTTTCCCACGTTTTAGATATTTCTAAACACAACAAATAAGCAAAAATAAATAAATAAATCGTTGAAAGAACTTAATAGCTTCACGGGTGAGCCAAGGCGAGAGAATATTAATCTATTAATAAAGCTTCATTTCTCAGTGGTCAAACTTCAGTGAATTCGAAGTTTGAGCTTTTTTATTATATAATTTTTATTTTTAATTTTTTAACTCTTTGAATATTTCAAGAAATAACGATTTTATAAAAGCAATCATTTATTAAATAATAAGTTTATATTTACTTCATTAACTGAAAATAATTCATTTTAAAGAGTATATTTACTTTAAATTTGATATTTTTTATACATAGGTTTAAAAGTTGAATAATAAAAGCATCACTTTTATTACCAAATAATGTTAGATATTTGAATTTATAAACGACTTTGTTTATTTTAATAAAGAAAAAATATATCTTATTTCGCTTCAAGGTCAAAATATATGTCGACAGTTGCTTCACTCACACAAGCCAGTAAACCTCTCACAGACTTGAACAGAAAGATTGATTCTTATTGGTTGAAAAATTAACCCTCGACCAATCACAGTTGAGATAACAAAACTAGCTTTCCCATTCCTTTTTCTAACCACTCGGTCTCTCGCTAGAGAGCCTCCTCACTCTTGATCATGTTCTCGAACTAGCTGGTTCGGCATTATAGGAGCAAGCCCTACTTGGGGTCTGCTCTCTCGCCGAAGCCATTTTCTTGTTCATATCACCGAACTGGTCGGTTGATCTTTTGGGAGCAAGCCCTATTTGGAGGGCAGTCTCTCTAGAAGCCATTTTTTACTTGTTCCCAGTTTTATTTTATATGTGTTTAAAGGCCATTTGTATTGGTTCTTTTTATATTTAATTGTGGAATTCCGTAAAATGGCCATTGGCTTTTTATAAGTCGGCTGTAGATCTTTACGAAGTTGGAAATGCCCAAATATATTTTTTGTTAGCCAGGGAAATAATTTTATTCCCTGAGCTTCAACTGGAACAAGCTTCAACTGATCATATAGTCACATTTTACAAGAAATTTCATTCTAAACTTAGAAATTTTGAAATTCTTGTATATTTTCTTTATTTAACAAGAAAATAATTAACTTCAATTCTACCGACGCCATCTTGATCGGTGACGTATTCTCAAGGACAAGGGAAGCAAGGGGAATTTCTTACCCCTCTCCTGCCATCCCTCTCTTCAAAACATCTCAGCTGTGATCATACCTTAAACCACCTGTTCTGTCGAGATCATCGAGATATTGGCTTTTGTCATGAAGAAGCATCTGTATTGAATTGATATCTGTTTACCAATTTACCTCAATAATTGACAGAGGAAATTTATTCATCTTATTTTTAAGATAAGTACTGATTATAATATATGTATTAAAACAATTATTATTTAATTCAAATTGCACTCTTTGTTATAAAGAATTTATAATACTTTACTCATTATTGTTTAAATAATAAATACTCTTTGTTAATTAAAATATAATTTCATTATTTTAATTAAAAAATTATTAATCATTATTTTCTGAATTTAACTTTCCACAAAATATTCCTTACATTTATTTTTTAATAATAATCTATGAAAGTTTTTTGCTAATATATCTTTTAACTATCCGAATCTGCAATCAAGTACTTTTTAGTACCGGACAGGGTTATAAAAACACGTCTATGGTAACGAATCCCTCAATCTTGGATATTCGTGTTTTCCCAAGGTAGACCGATAATTAAGGAATACGCGTTCGCATTTATTTTATACCGCTTATGTAGGGATTAGCCGTTCGTCCGTGAATCCGTATAAACTTAGTCATCAATTGAGGTCTCCCTAACACTCAGGTTGGCGGATATTTTAACTGTTCTTTAAATTACTTAATTATTTTATAAGCATAAACCAACACAATTTCAGATTTTATATGGTTTGTAAGTCTATTCATCTCAATTCTAGAGGAATCATCTCGATGCCGTTGCCAGGATCTTCGGACTCTATTTTTATTCTTGATGAGATTTTTTATCTCGTTTGGAAGACAATCCCCCGTGAAAGATATTCTTTTTTAGGAATCGATTCAGATGCTGACGTTTTGATTGCTGTTGTAAGATCTTCAACAGCTTTATCTAACTCATCAGATGTTGTGATGGTTGGTATTTTAATTTTTTCACAAATATTTCTCCTGTATTCATTCCAGTTGGCCTTCGAAAGATCCCATCCTAGACGGGGTGTAGAGAAGACAGACATTTTGCTTTTTATTATAACAGGGTTGTGGTTTGAATCAAGTTCATGGTAAGTAGTGGCAGTTGCTTCTAGTGATGGGATTCCTTTGACTATCATTAAATCTAAAGTACTCGGACGAGCACTTGGTGTTGTCGGGAAATAAGTTGGCTCGCTGGGAAATATTATGTCTAAATCATGTTGAATAGAGAGATCGAGTAATTTCCTCCCATTTGCATTTCTGCTTTGACATCCCCACACTTCATGTCGACTGTTAAAATCACCCAATAAGATGACTTTGCCATCTAGGCTAAGAATCTTCAGAAGTGCATTTCTCTGGAGGGGCCGTGTTCTTGCCGGCGAGTTATAAATACTTGCCACAAGGATTCTGCCACTAGGCAAATCTATTGTAGCAGCGACGGCTTCTAAGTGGCCAGTTTCCGGTAGTGATTTTTGGGTGACTTTGAGATCATCTCGGATCGCAAGTAATACCCCTCGACCAGGTGCTGCACTGTCCGCTCTCAAGATTGAGTACCCGGGCAGAAAAAGCCGAATATCAGCGTTTAGAAGTGTTTCGCTTATTGAGATTAAATGAATGTCATGGTGTTTCACAAAGTTGATTAGCTCAGCCAGTTTATGCCTGATGCCATTGGCATTCCAAATTAAAATGTTTATATGTGGTGAGACTGCCATTACCCTAGTAGAGCGACTCCTTCCTCCAGGAGAATTTGTAAGCGCTCGGCCCCGTCTTTTGCCTTGGTGAGCATCTTAAGGATTTTTAGAATTTTTGTCAAAATAATAGATATATTTGAACTTTTCAATAGACTCAGAATTTCCTGTATTGTTGATTTATCATCTTGCTTCATTTCGGGTTTCGGCCAACTCTCTGGAGCGGCTGGAGAAAAATTTTGAACCCTGTTCTGCAATTTCGGAAAGTCTGTTTGCGACCAGACTGCTGGGTCTTTTTGGACTTTCTTTGTTGACTCCTGAGTGTCAGCTATTTTATTAGGGGAGGCTGATTTATTTACTCTAACTTCCCTAGAGCCTTCTCGTGTTTCTATTGCTCTTTGGACAGCTGGGCACTCCTCGGAGTTAGCCCAGTGTCCACCGCCGCAGTTGATACATTTCTTTGTCTTAGACACGCATTCAGAATTTCTATGTTGGGAGCCGCACTTCATACAACGTTCTACTCCTCTGCAAGTTATTTGGGTATGGTTAAAGCCCATACAACGGTAGCATTGAATAAATTTGGCCCTATTCCTATATTTTGTCCACCAGACCCTCATGTAACAAAGTCCGTTGATTTTGAAGATTTCCTGTTGTGACGTGCCAGGTGGAAACATACAAATGAATATTGGGATCGGCTGACCTGTTTGTTTATTTTTTAAATGTATTATATTTTTTGGCGGGAACCCCTTCTCCGTCAATGCAGCCTTAATGTCCTCTATTGTCACTCCCATGCTTAGTCCTCTCAGGACAAGCTTAACTAATCCCGAACCGGGTTGTGGGTAAGTATGGAAAGGAATTTTTTGGGTTTCACATAATTCACTTACTGCCCTGTGATCTTTTTCTGATTTACAGAGAAACACTGTTTTATCTCGAGTGCACTTGATGTCTACTCCAGCATTTGCTAGGGCGTGGACTTTACTGAAGAATGCCACTGGGTTGTTCATGTGACAATGTACTATAATTGGGGGTGGTTTCCGCGGTTTAATCTCCTTTGTCGGATGGGGACCAAGTTCTTCGTCACTTAGAAAATCCATTTCTGAATCATCCGATTCAATTGGACTAAATTTATTGCTTACCTTTATGTTATAGGTAAGGTTTTCCTCATCTTGCCTTGGAATAGTTTCTTCTTCTTGTGTAGTACCCAAGCGTCTTTTTTTATTTGTCATTTCCGGTGAGATTTTTTCGTCAGGATCTGGTAACTTGTTAAGCGAATTGCTTGTTTCCGTATCAGCCTTCGAGGTGGATGCCTTCAAGTTGGTTGGCTTCAAGTTGGATACCTTCAAGTTGGATGCATTCAAGATGGACGCCTTCACGCTGGATGCTTTCGAGGAGGAAGCTCTGGAGGTTGGAAGCCTTGCAGGCTTGGTCTTCATACGAGTTAATGGCGATCGCGATCGACTTTTTATCATAATAAAAATAAACTAAACTGAACAAAACGAATTAAACAAAGAACAATAACATAAAACAAATAACACAAACAAGAAAACAAATTAATGAAAAAGAAAAACAATAACGAATTAAGAGGAAAAATTTTTTTCGTGTTTGTAAACAAAAAATTGTCAACAATCCCGGATCCATAAATCAAAAAGATTGATTTATTTATTATAAAAAAATCAATATCTTTAATCATTAGCATGAGTTAAGAAACCGCAAAATGATCTCCAATCAGAAAATGATAATAAAATTCAATTCATAAATATAGAAATTCTCTCGAAACGTTTGCGTGTTTTAAATGAATATTTTAAGGTTTTTTATAAAAGATTTTATTTATTATAATTTCGATTATTTGGTCATAAGAATTGGAGATTTACGTTATTTCCTCATTGATCATATCTTCAGAACTTGGCCAAATTAATATGGTGCTACCCATAAGGTGCCCTCTTTCCAATAAAAAAAGAATCATTAAAATCGGTTTATAAATAAAGAAGTTATACCTGAACAAACATATCACAAAAAGGTCCAATACCAATAAAAAAAAACGGGACCAATCGGAAACTAGACTGAACCTAATGCAAAAAAAAAAAAAATCATCTTCACAATTGGCGAAGATATCAGGTAACATTAACAAAAAAAAAAAATCAGTCGAATTGAGAACCTCCTCCTTTTTTGAAGTCGGTTAAAAAATAATAATTAAATTGTGTCCAAATAACATCAAGCAAGAAGCCGCTTTACTTAAAGCTGTCTATTAATTTATTTTGAAATATAATTTCAATTTAATTTTAAATTAATATAATAAAATATATTATTCTCTGTGAATTAATATTTTAAAATGTTTTGTCATATTCTAATTTATTTATTGTCACACGGGATCTAAGCCCTAGAAAATCTCGACTGACAGTTGACTGGTAAAGAGATGTTGGTATACAGCTCAAGGGTCCTTACTTTTTTCAAATCCCAAGCAAACGTATACGTTACTTTTCGGGGCTACCCAGAGCTGTTTGTTTTTTTAAAAAAGCAGCTTAAATCAAATTCTAAAATTAAAGAATATTTATCATTAAAACTGGCTATAACAAATATTAATAAATCAAAATATTTTTTGGGTTACAACATGGTTTTGTATTTATTTTGTAACATTGTTAATAGCACGTGTTGTAATTCAAGCTGAAAGGAATGACAGTGTGTGAAAGTTGTTTGTTGAATTCAGAAGCTAGCTTACATTTAAGATTAATCAAAATGATCAAAGACAATCATTTTATAATCCCTCGCGAGACAGCCGGTTCCGGAGTTTTGAATTCTTTCAAAATATGGATTCGTTTTTTTTTTTTTTGGTTAAATTCCTTAAACTTGAAGAAAATCATTAAACATGTTGGTATTTATGTATGTGTCCTGTTGTGGGGTTAAATTTTAGTATCCATGATAGCTTGAGAATAAAGTCGTTAAAGTTTGTTTTGATGATGGCTTGTTTGTCTTTCTAAACAAAATAGTTGATTAATTTTGAGCTTTCTAGCATCAGAACTTCTTGATGACAAATGCAGAAAATCAAAAATTCGAATTGTTAAATGAGAAGCTCGGCTGAAATAGCAGTAAGTAAAGAATAAGACTCATTATTTTAACAAGGTTCAACATTCTTGCTCAAAACGTTCTTTGTTAGAAAAATTGTCAAATAGTAAAAATTTACAGAGAGTGTACCGATTTTGATTTTTTCCACTTAATGAAAATGAAAAATCAATTGATTTGATTAAAATTAAGATTACAAAATGTTCATTTCCAGAGATGCCATTCTAATTCTTCACTTATTCTACTTAAGAGAGTTCGGGACAGCTTATCTATCTGGTTGATCTTCAAAAAAATCTTTTGTATTTCTGCAGAGTGACAACGTGTGCCTACTAAATTTTTAATAAAAAAAATTGTTAAAAATGAGGTTAATATAGAATAAAAATCTTTGTTTAGATAATATTAATAAAAAGAATATTAAGATAAATTTTTTTTCATTATAAAAACATTTATTTGACACAAAAACGATTTCCTGAAATAGAGTTGGAATTCTACACTAGTGCTTTTGTTATATTCTGTTGGCGGCAAATGACTTTTTTATATTTATGAATAACTAATTAACTAGACTGTCAAATCTATTGAAAAATGTATCATTCAATTCATAAAAGTTGATTAATTGATCTGGAAAAATTTGTTGAAAATGGTATAATTTGTATAGAAGTTATAGCCCTTTTAAAAGGTCGGTCCATTTACTTCCGTGTTAAAAGGACAATTTTCAATAGTTTAATTGTCGATAATAGGACAGACGATCAACTTCAAATTTCAGGAATAAATATTTAAGACATCAATGATTCGATGGTAAAAATTTGAGAAATTTCTTATAAAAATGATAAAAAGTCCCGCACCCCTTAAGTCGCAGTATGTAATTAACTTATAAAGATATTAGCATAGCAATCTTTGAAATTCTCCAATTGTTCAGCCCTTTCTAATTTACACCGGTATTTACTTAATAATAAAAAAAATTTAAGGACTGTATTAAAGTTGTATATTGTTCATTTTAGATAAATAAATAAACAATTTTGTAAAAGAAAAATATCAGTTCATCATAAAAGTTGAATAATTGATCTGTAAAAATTTGTTGAAATTGGTATAATTTGTATAGAAGTTATAGCCCTTTTAAAAGATCGGTCATTTTACTTCCATGTTAAAAGGACAATTTTCAATAATTTATTTCTCGGTACAGACAGACGATCAACTTCAAATTTCGGGAATAAATATTTAATACACAAAAAAATTAGAGAATTTTCTTATAAAAACTATATATAAACAGTCTCGAACTCCATAAGTGAACTTAATAGTATAACGATAATAATGATTTAAAAATAAATAAAGCAAGCATAAATTGGCAGGCATAGAGAAAAAAACAGGCATGTAGAGGAGCATTGGGTTTATTTTTTTGGGTGGTATGTGGAGGCAATGCAGGGCAGGCCTTGGGGGTGGAAAGCATGCCCGACCTGTGAGCGCGCGGCGGATCCGCGCCTGGAGGATGGCTCCGTCTCTTGTCCAAGATCTCCGGGAGGACGCTCCAGAGCGACTGAACTGATCCAGCAGCTGGGGTGAGGCAGGCGCCGGCGCCACATCCATACGCATGCGCAATGCAATTGTCGTCTTTGCCGATATGCCGCCGCCGCCGTGGATCAAAGCCTAATCGCGATTAATGAATTATTGACGGCTCAGGATTTGCACCTCGTTTGGGATAATAGCCAGTCATGGAGTCGAGAATTTAATGAGTAAAAAACAGGTGTCACCCTGGACCATGATTATCATCCAATTCGAGATAAAATATCGGTTAGAAGAGAGTTATTAAAGGAAAATCAGCCAAGATAATCGGAGATTAAAATCTATTTTATAATAATGGTGACATTAACTAAGGGAGGTGAAGATTCCCTATCATCAACACCCTCTTAACAAAAACAGAAATACTGAGTTAGATAAATTTGAAAATCAAAGGAAAAAGCATTTTCTGCACAATCTCTGCAAATATCGTTTACCTGGTTTGAGATTGAACTCATCGTCTGTTAAGTGTCCAATAACAACAAAGATAATTTATCTAGATATCTATACTTCTTTAATAGAAACTACCTGGAACACAGATTAATATTATTTTTAATTTTTAATTCAGGTAAAAAGGTCGATTTTTATTCACAGCCAAAATAAAATTAAAATAAAATATAATTTATATTTTTTCCAACGTTTACACCTCGCTATGGCCATCATCAAAACCTATCACTGGGCCCAAAGTTTTGAATGGAATTGCAATTAAAAATAATATTCATATACAGGGAGGTTCTTTAGTTGACACTTTTTATATAAATCCTGAAGAAGGAGGCACCTTCGAATTGTCGGATATTTTAAGAGAATGAAATCGATATTCTAATAAATTATTTGATACAAAGTAGAAAAATAAATTCCTTAATTTTAATATATAATAATATTTGTATATGAACAATTAGATAGGCACACACATTCGATTTTCAGTCGAGCGGTAGTATAGTTGATGGATATAAATAAATTAAGTTTAATGTAGGTGCACTTACACAACATCAACTGCAGATCAACTCGATTATTTAATCAAAATCGAACGGTGAGCACATTTGATGAAAAAAAATCGAGCTTAAGTAGTTAATTGATTGTTTATCATGATTTCAAACCAACCCAACTAAATTGTTGTGTCGGCTGAAATTCGACTGTGTGTGCCTAGCCTTAGTGGGATAACGAATTAAAAAACAATTAATTACTAAAAGGAAATTGAATAAAAATGTAATTAAACATTGTTATTGACTCAATCACCTGTGAATAATTATTTGAATTAACAAAAAACCCATTAAAAACAACTTAGCCGAAGATGAGACCATGACAGATCGAATTGTCAACCCATAAACCCCCCTAACCCGTGAATTTCATCCAAATCATTACAGCCGTTTTCGAGAAACCGATTCTCTATATATATATATATATTATATATAAAAGAATTACTCGTTAATAGGTGAAGTAAAAAGTTCTGAGCCTTTTTCGTATAGATGGCTTTAATGAGCTATATCTCACGATGTATACGTTGGATTTAGTCATTCTTTTTGTGATTTAAAGGTGACATAACGCTTTAAAAAAAGTTATTTGACAGTTTTGTGTTTGATGAAGCCAGTTGTGTGTTAGAGCGTTCCAAAATCAGGTAAAAAAACGATACATTCTTCAGTACGACTATAACCAAGGGGAAAAAGCCGAGCAGGCGGCCAAAAAAAATTGTGCTGTTTATGGACCCAATACAGTATCGAATGCAACAGCAAAGTGGTGGTTCCAACGATTCCGGTATTGTAATATGGACGTCGAAGATGAGACACTCTCTGGTAGTCCAATCCTCGAAAATGTCGATAAAATCATGAAAATTGTCGAGTCGGACCAGCATGCGAGCACTTATTCCATTGCCCAGGAACTGAAGATTAGCCAGAAAACCATTTGGAACCATTTGCACAAGGCTGGTCTCATGAAGAAGCTCGATGTATGGATGCCACACGAATTGACGCAAAATAAACTTTTGAACCGAAGTGATGCCTGAGATTTTTTGCTGAATCGATGGCGATGGCGAGTATGGATGGCGACTGTCGATGAAAAATGGGTCATATACGAGAACAACAAGCAAAAAAGATCGTGGTCCAAGCGCGGTGAGCCGGCCCAAACGATCGCCAAACCCGGCGTTCGCCCCCAGGTTGGGAACCACTGGTCTAGACGCTGTTATACTCCCAGTCAACTTCTTATACTGTATAAGGGTCAAATTCGTCCGTGTCTCAAATATGGCTCTCATCTGTGGAGGGGTGCCTCCAAGCATTCTCTTGCTACACTGGATGCGATTCAGAAGCTAGCAATTAAACTAATATGAGACCCGGCTCTAACCAACTCACTCGACTCCCTGGCTCACCGAAGAACCGTATCTGCCCTTTCCCTGTACTAGAGATACTATCACGGTATCTCTTCAGTCGAGATGAAATCAACTATCTCACCTAAAGGCCTCTTTACGAGAAACACGCGGTTTTCGAACGCTCAGCACCCCTTCGCTGTCAAATTGGATAAAAGTCGAACAAGCGCTTTCGCCAACTCTTTTATCCCTATGACCTCCAGAGACTGGAACTCGCTACCTGCCACCATCTTTCCTGAAACTTATAACCTTAGCTATTTAAGACCTTCCACAGAAACCTTCGACCCCCGCCCAGCCCATAAAATTCTTTCTTCTTCTTTTCACGATGGAGGGGCCAACCCAGGCCTTTAGAGGTTGTACCTTTTTGATGTAACTCCTTCTCTCATCATTTTCATAAAAAATCATTGATGGGCATCCATCAGTGCGTATTGAAAGCAATTGTTTTTATTTTAATATACTTCTTCTCTGGAAATATTCTAATATTTTCTGAAAATCACTACCTCTGATTTCATTATTTATATGGAGAGATTTTAAAAAATATCCTGAATTAAATTCTGTTGATTATCAATACCTGACAAATATGGAACATTGTGTTGTGATGTGGCTGAATTGGACAAGCTAAAATATTTACAATATTTCAAATCATCTATGATGGGATCAGAAATATTTTTCGCGATTTGTTAACTTCGTCTAAGGCAGATAGAATCTGATTGTTGTAATTTCTTAATTTCTAATTTTATTTTATATTTATTGCTAAATTTATCAAATAGTATGCTGGAAGCATTTATAAAACATTCCTTCACAACCTCTAAGTCAGTAAATGGTTTCATCTTTTTGCCAGGAATGTAACAAATTTCATTTGATGCTCTTGTTACTGGTACTTCTTGTGAGATCGACATTGACATTACGCTTTGTTGTCCTTGCAATAATTTTTTGAATGAAGCTAATTTTTCACATTTCAATATAGACCCGCGAAGAAAAAGTGTTATTAAACAATTTGTGTTTCGTATTATAATGACGATCAATATTATACTTTTTAAATAATAGTCTCCGACAAATCAAACACGTTGCTTAATCTATTTTTTAACCGACTTCAAAAGAGGAGGAGGTTCTCAATTCGACTAAATTTTTTTTGTGTCTATGTTAACTCATATCTTCAATTGTTAACCGATTTTGATGATTTTTTTTGCATTGGATTCAGTCTAGTTTCCGATTGGTCCCTTTTCTTTTCATTGGTATTGGACCTTTTTTGATATGTTTGTTCTAGGCGTAACTTCTTTGTTTATGAACCGATTTTAATGATTCTTATTTAATTGGAAAGTGGGTACCTTTAGGGGTGGTAGAATATTAATTTGGCCATGTTCTGAAGAATATGATCAATGACGAAATAACGTAAATCTCCAATTCTTATGACCAAATAATCGAAATTATAATAAATAAAATCTTAAAACATTCATTTAAAAACCGCAAACGTTTCGAGAGAATTTCTATATTTATGAATTGAATTTTATTATCATTTTCTGGAAAGGGAGGGACGAGACCAATCGATTTGATTGGGGAATAATGGAATTTAAATAATTATCGGAAAAGAGGTTTTTTATCTAATTAGATTTTTCCTCTTATTAAAAACAAGGACTAAATATGAATAAGGACACTCGATGGTGGAGTAGAAATCTCCGAAATCGAAGCTAAAATACAATGTATACATTATTAATGTAAAATAATTGGTTTAAAAAATTTATAAAAAAAAAAAAATATCATTTTCTGATTCATTCGCCCGACGCTTTCTTTTACAGGATCAACTAGTAATAATATCACTAAAAAGAGAAAAATATAAATAATTTTTATAAAAAAAAATAAAACCGACTTCAAAAAAATTAAATGCAACAAATAAAATAATAATAACTTAAAAATAAAATAGACTAAAAGATATAAAATAATTATCTAATTTAGTTACAACTAAACAACGGAATATTAACATGAAATTACTTTTTGAAGCCGGTGCCAAACGTATACATTTTATGAAACGCTCTCAACGGATCTTACTAGTATGTTTGGCGGGTACGCTCGCTTATATAATTTTTTTGGCACCGACTTCAAAAAGTAATTTCATGTTAATATTTCGTCGTTTAGTTCTAACTAAATAATATAATTATTTTATACCTTTTAATGTATTTTATTTTATTTTTAAGTTATTATTATTTTATTTGTTTTATTTAATTTTTTTGAAGTCGGTTTTATTTTTTTATAAAATTTTTTTTTAATTCACAGTGGTGTTGAGGATTCTTTTTGGTGTTAAATAAAAGCCTTAATTTTCAACAGTTTTTTAATTTTAAGTGGTGCCTTTTTTTTAATTTATCCAAATAGTTCGGAAATTTTTAAAATATTCCTTCTTCAGTGGACATCACCCAAAAATCACCGTATTTGCTCCAGTCTTCAAAATTCAAACACAGGGCCACAGAGACATTTCATTTCGTCATTATTAATTCTGCCCTTAAAAAATCTGCCAAAACAATATTTAATTTCGTTTTTATGCTTTAACAGACAAGTCAATTAGCACACTGGGTGAGGTCCACTGAAGAAGAAATATTGTAAAAATTTCTGAAATATTTGGATAAATTAAAAAAAAAACAAAAAAAAAACACCATTTAAAATTAAAAAACTGCTTGAAAAAATAAGCCTTTTATTAAACATCTTTAATCTTAATTTCTTTATTAGTTTTTTGAAATTTTTTTATTTATATATATAACTAAATATATAACTAAACTTCTTGAGGATGTTGGTTTTATTCTTTTTTGACAAAAAAAACAACACATTTTTATCATTTATTTTTCTTTATTTTATTTTATTGTTACCAGGAACTTTGAATGTTTATATAATAATAATTGTTGAACAAAAGAATAATGTTATATATTCTAATAATTTCGATGTGAATTTTTTTTACCATCTTTAAATTGTTCCAAGGCTGATGATGACATAATAGAAAATATCGAAACGTTCCTGGTAACAATAAAATAAAATAAAGTAAAATAAATGATAAAAATGTGTTTTTTTGTCAAAAAAAATAAAACCAACACCTATTTAAATAAGAATTTGTATCCTCAAGAAGTTTAGTTATATTTAATTATATATATATGTTTAAACTTTTTTGTTTAAAATGACCAAATATTCCTCATCCTAAGTGTCTTAAAATCCTCGATTTTCCTCAGAAATTTTTCGTTGGTTTTTGGAAGTCCTTTACTTATTTTACCTTGAGGTACAATTTTGATGTATATATTTATATCAATTTAAAATGATAATTGTGTTGGATTGCTTCTATACATAAATTAAAGTACTTACAAATATTTACAAGTTTAAATTGTACCAGGTCAGTTTTAGTTCAGTATCGCTGGTCTAAAGCATTGGTTCTTAACCTAAGGGTCGCGACCCAAAATTGGGTCGCAAAGCATATTCCTTGGGTCGCGCAGAGTCGTTAATCAAATATTTTACTTATTATTATAAGTTGAAAAATATATTTTGATTTATTCAATACTATAAAAAAATGAAAATATGAAAAACACGAAATTTTTCATTAAATTTTCCTTAGATCGAAAAGTACCTTTGGTTATCTTAATTGTTACAAAATAATATTATATGTGAGTTAAAAAAGTCATCATTGAAAATTGAAGAAAATTTCTCAAGTATCGTCTAAAAAAAGGTTATTAAATTTTTTTCCGGGGGGGGGGGGGGTCGCGACATGAACATATTTCTCAAATTTTGGTCGCAGCTTAAAAAGGTTAAGAACCACTGTTCTAAAGTATACTATTTTCAAGCGCCTTCCAATGCAGCCCGCAGCACAGAGCGTGCTATTGGAATGCATACCCTACAATTTCACGGCGGCGCTGAGTATTTAGTTTAATTTGGATAATCAAACCCCTATGTGGGTTTTATTGTGTAATAAACTGTTATGAATTACTTAGGTGTTGGGCCGCACATAAATACTTGCCGGGCCTCAGGTTGAGTATCGTTGATCTAAGTCTAAAATAATAGAAA
Organism: Forficula auricularia; assembly: GCA_024734495.1. Lineage (NCBI taxonomy): Eukaryota > Metazoa > Arthropoda > Insecta > Dermaptera > Forficulidae > Forficula > Forficula auricularia. The sequence goes on along the minus strand of JALMQS010000225.1, from coordinate 34,806,055 downwards.
CTTCTTTGAAATAATTCATTGTGATGACAAATACCGCATGAGTTTGTTTAAAATTTAAAATAATTTCATAAATTTTTTTAAAAATAAACTTGTTAACTCTCACTAGATTAAATGATTAAGTTCTGGGGAACATGGAACTCTTTCCAAGGAAAATAAATCAAAAATTTTTAATCACTGCATTCACTTATTTTATTTAAACTAAATATAGAGAACTGAAATATACTCACGAGCAAAGAAATGGAAGCACCTCCATTGCGAGTTGTTAAATGTAATTTTCATTCTCAAATATAAATAATGTTATATTAATATAAATTATACCGTATTAAAGCCAAAAATTAAAGATTAAATCAATATTAAAATTTGAATTTTTAGAGAAATCACAGATAAATAATTATAATTATTTATTGAACAAGAACAAAAAATATAATAGTACTAGAACATTTCTATCGACTTATTCGGGATCGTTCTTAAGTATGAGCAGTATGAGCACCCACTCCGATTTTAGGTTAACAGAGCCAAATCGGAGTGTCTGCTCATACTGCTTGAGAACGATCCCAGAATAAGTCGATAGAAATGTCGTAGTTGTATTGTATTATTTGTTCTTGTTCAATAAATAATTATTTTTAATTATCTGTGATTTCACTAAAAATTTAAATTTTAAACAAATTAATCACAAAAATAAAAGCTTCAATAGATCTATTACTATTAAATCAATATGTTTTACATCAGGGCTATCTAACCCAGTACCTACAGCAATCAATGCGGCCCGACATAAAATCATAAATTTCCTTAAAACATTGCGATTTTTATCCAATTACTGGAAAAGATAGATATCTGATACATTTTGATCTAAAATTATTATAGAAAATCTCCCTAAAAGGTTTCGAAGAATAAAAGGCAGATTTTCCATTTTGAATGTAAAAAAATATATCGAAGATTTTCGAAAAAATAATAACAATTTTAATCGAATGTTTTGGGGGTCGGGTAGGCTAGGCGGTAGCGTGTCAACCTGCTAACCAAGTGGACCCGGGTTCAAATCCGACTCGAGGCATCCGGCTAAAACCTGACCCAGGGGGGATAGAGACAAATTTAAAAAATAATTAGTATCGTAAATCGGCTTATGGCTAGAAAGGCCGAAAAGCCAAAAAAAAAAAATCGAATGTTTTTTACATTTGATTCAATCGCGAATAAAATGTAGAGAATTTTTGTCAAATATTGAGTGAAAATAATATTTGAACTTATATATTTCTAACTTGAAATAATGATCTGAAATAAATTTTTATAATTTTTCTAATTAATATAACAAAGAATAATTGCTATATCAATGAGAATTGTTTTTGACCGCGCTTATTTGAAAAAGATATTTATCGCGAGACTACTGCTGCGGATTACGATATTGGAGTCTGAGGAGTCTTAAGTCTGGACCAAGAGAGAAAAAGATGTGATCCACTTAGCTACAATCCAACGTCATTTCACGTATAGCCCGCTAGACATTCGGATGGATCACCAAGTGAATTTGAAATCTCAGATGTTATATATTTAATCTCACAGTCCAGATCGCTGTAAAAAACATTCGATTAATTTATGGCAAGTATCTAACATACATGCTAATAGACGGAGCGCTCTGGACTGGGAGATTAAATATATAACATCTGAGATTTCAAATTCACTTGGTGATCCATCCGAATGTCTAGCGGGCTATTACGCGAAATGACGTTGGATTGTAGCTAAGTGGATCACATCTTTTTCTTTCTTGGTCCAGACTTAAAACTCCACAGACTCCAATATCGTAATCTGCAGTAGTCTCGCGATAAATATCTTTTTCAAATAAGCGGGGTCAAAAACAATTCTCATTGATATAGCTGTTCAAAATTGCCACAATTTTTCACAATGGTCAAATCAGTCATTTTATTAAAGCACTCAGACCCCTATAGTCGGCATCTGCAACTACCCTCCCCACCAACATTTTTTCTCTCGAGACCCCGGCGACCATGCCAAACCATTCTTATACTATCAACTGCCAAAGGGTAAACTTCTCTTAAAATTACTCTATGTGTGCTATTCGCTAGGCTTATACGAGCCTTAAGGTAAGAATGTTCTGATAGCTAAAATTCATATCCTATACGTGTTCATATCTTTAATTATTTTCTCTCTTTATCCTTAAGGTTACTCTCAATGTATAGGTTTTTCCGTCCACTCGATTGACGAATCACAAAACCTATACATACCCATGCCCAGAAACCACTCAAGGTTTTCTTTAATAGCGCTAAACCGCGCTTAGCAAAATATGTTTTTAGTACCCTGCTCGCTTGGTAGCCAACAAAACTTATATGCTCCTTTGCCCACTCAGGCGGCAAGAAACACACTAACTTTTCCGGGCAAATGGTCCCGGAATTGATGCGTCGAGCATAGACGCTTAACACACGCACAATCAGTGCATTTTTTCGCAAGGGAACAATCGGAACGGCGAGCCAGCCTCCAATAATCCTATACTTTTCCCAAATACAATACCTCTTCTTAATCCATCCACCTAACTCCACTTCTATCAAAACCTTCCCTTTATTGATATCTGAATAAATTTTATATCAACGTTAAATTGTTTTATCTTTTATTTCATACGCTTTTGCCGAGAACTACCTTTGTCTCCCCTCCACTTTTTTCTTTACAGGATATCATATATGCATAACATTAATTAATTAGATAATCAAACCAGCAGCCCCTATCGAAACATTTCTATTTTTTATAAAGTAACTAACAGCTTCCTTGAGGTCTTACAAACCTCATAACAAAAAGGAGCGATACTTCAAACAAAAGCAATTATTCTTTGTTATATTAATTAGAAAAATTATAAAAAATTTAATAACAATTTTGGCTATATTTTGAACCATTTTCATTAGATTTAAATATTTTAACTGCAAATTTTCTGATTGAATGTATGGCACTGCAATCAGACATTTAACTGAAAGAAATATTTAATAATGTCTCTTTATTAAAATTTCATAAAAATTATTTACCCAAAAACAAATAGTCCTCCTGGCTTTACAATAATTATTCAATTTTTAGAAATATGAATTTACATATAGGTGCCTAAAGCTATTTTCGAGAATAAAATTCACTAAAAGCAAAATTATAAGTTCTACTATCAGGTGACAAAAATAACCAAGTTTAGAATAATTAAAAATTATTTTTCATCACATATTTTCATTTTTTATAAATCATTTCAGTAATTAAAAATAATCAATCTAGAAAAATTACTAAAAAGTGCGTTGATAGAATGATCCATTTTATAGCAGCTAAGGCAGGAATTCCAAATACAAGCCCAGACCTGTTTTAACCTAGTAGACAATATTCAATTTTTATTTAATAATAAAGATCCAACCCCTAGAGAATTATGTAATAATATTGTCTATCAAATTAACTGTCTAGATTGTCCATCAAATTCTAGCACCTATATAGGGCAAAGTTCACGTTCACTAAAAATTAGGGTATATGAGCATAAATTAAGTGTTCGAAGTAAAAAGACCAACACTGCACTCTCCACCCACGCAGCTGAACATAGTCATTCTTTTGATTACGATAATGCGAAAATATTGGTCAAGATTGATAACTACTATAAAAGATCCATAGCCGAAATGCTATATATAAAAATAGCAGATGATAAGGCTATCAATTTTAAAAGAGATTGTATGTTTCTTTCCAATATTTATACATCTATCCTGTGTGATATGAGCCAACAGTTATTTTCTTGAACTTAATATATAGAAATTTTTTTGAAAATTTTAATAAGAATTTGTATAATTTGATTGAATGAAAATGCATGTGATTTAAAAGTAATTAGATTCTAATTTGGATTTTCTGTTTGTAAATAAATAATGATGGGATATATGATGACCTCACATAAGGGTCAAATATCAATTATAATGTAATATATAAAAAAGATTTATATAAACTCATTGCTTTCATTCTGAAACTTTTGGGTCCAGGTACGTTATAAATTCGAATGAAGCTAAAAGAAATTTTTATTTTTGACAAGGCTTGGTTCGATCACATATGTGTACCGCATTTTGTGTATAACTGTAAGTCTAAATAACCAACTTGGTCAACTTATAATTTTTTATAAAAAAATATATCAATTAACATCCATTTGTAAAAAAATTTTTTTAGCCTAATTGACTGAAGATGGCCAAATAAAATTCAGGTCGAAACGTCTCATTAAAGGTGTTTTATTGAACCCAGTGATTCCATCTTTGGCTGATACCTCCTCCTTCATCTAGTATAGTTTCATCACAGCCACGAACTCTTACAATGTTAACTTCTTAATTTCTATTAGTCTAGGAATGGCCTTTATGACTATGATAATTGGATACTCGTTATTATATGTATATAGAGAAAACATTCAATTAATTCAATAATTTGGAAATGTTAAAAGAAATAATTGAACTCAATATATTTCTAAAAGACTTTAAATTCCTAATTGTAGATCAAAAGCTATCCAGTTAATTTATAATTATTTGACTTGGAAATAAAAATTAGGAAAAAATGAAAATTTTAGAGGTTGTGTATTATTCTAATGCAAAAAATAAAAAAAATAAATAAATAACTAAACAATAATAAAAACTTTATTTAAGCATTTTTTCAATATTTAATACTAGTTGTGTAACACCCCCGCACACCATACCCCGGCCCTGGACACCGCCCATCGCTTTGCACTCTGGACCCCCACCCTTCGAACCCCCCCACATACACTCCACCAACCCCGCACAAACACCCCGAACCCAGTTTTTGCATGTCTAGCCTTCTAGTGGCCCACAGATTATGTAAACAAAATTTGGTTGAGTTGGGTCCAATAGCAAGAATTTAAGTTTTTTGACCTTCCCTCTATTTTGGGTGGTTAGTTTTTGCATTTCTAGCTCTCTAGAGGACCACAGATTATGTATACCAAATTTGGTTGTGTTTGCTCCAAGGCCAATAATTTACAATTTTTCACCCTCCCTCCTTTTTTTGGTGGTTTTTGGGCCGAATTATTTTAAACAAACGTTGTTGGAAATGCACCCCCCTACAGCATCCTCATGCAAATTTGGTGGGTTAATACTTTAGGAGCTATTTGATAATTCCATTCGTGCGCCCCTCCCCAAACACCCTTTGAGGTCATATCTCAAAACGTATAACGTAAGTTGAAGACATCTGTGCAATATGAAATTTCATAATAACCCCTTGACTGCTTTTAGCGTAAATCGTGAACAATTTTTCGCAGAAACCACGGAAACATCACAGACAGAAGGAATTTTGTTGAGGTATTTTCTTCAATAACTTTGCTTGAAACGTGTGCAACCAAAATTTGCGTGGATTTGGACCAATGTACAGAAAAAGCGTTAATTTTATATACCGGGTGAGTTTTTTATCTTGAGACAGTCTTATAACTCAAAAACAGTGCATTATTATGAAAAAAAGTTTCAAATAAAAGTTTATTTATATCGAGGGAAAAGTAAATTACAGTATTGTTGGTCGACGTAGAACAAGCTTTCAAGGGTATTTCAATGTCAAGTTCTGTTTTTTAAATAGTAACCTATATTCTGAATCTACGAAAAAATTGAACAACTTTTATAAGAACTTTTTTTATATGACATCAAATAAAAAAAGTATTAAATCAATTTGATTTCAAAAAAATATTCTAATAATTATTTTTAACAATAATTCAACTTAATTATCAAATAATAATGATAAAATATTGAATTACTAAATAAATAATTTAAAAATTTTACGACATGAATTCCAGTTTCAAATTAGTTACTTTGGTCTGTTTCAGTTTCTTCATAGCCTTTATATATTTTTTTTAACAGATTTATAACACGATGAAATGAAGCTTGTGAGGGTGTATTCCTATCAGGAAAACGCTCGGCATCCATTTCAATAAGGCAGCCCCATAACAATTCTTCCACATTCACCATAAATTAAGACCATTTCGATTCTGTTTATAGTAATACAATATAACTATCTAATGGATTGACACGAGAAATAAACTTTTTCAAAATCAAGAATTTTAAATAGATCTATTAAGTAGAAAATAATCTCTTAAATCAGAGTATAACGAAGTTTTCATTTCATTATATACACTTATTTTCATTGCTATGACTTTATGATTTAATAAATATTTATTTAATAATTAATTATTTAATCATTATTGGTTGATAATGAGTTGATTGATTGTTAAAAATAATTAATAGGATTTTTTTGAAATCTAATTGATTTTAATATTTTTTTATTTGATCTATAAAAAATAGTTCTAATAAAAGTTGTTCAATTTCTTTTGTTGATTGAGAATATGCACAGAAACTTATAGGTTTCTCTTTAAAAAACAGTAGTTGACCTCAAAAATACCCTTGAAAGCTTGTTCTAGGTGGACAAAACAATAGCGTAGTTTAGTTTCCCTTCGATATAAATAAACTTTTATTTGAAATTTTTTTCCATATATTGCACTGTTTTTGAATTATAAGACTGTCTCAAGATAAAAAACTCACCCGGTATATGAATTGCACCTCCTATCAGATTTTTAGAAAAATGTTTAAATTTCTAATAAATTGCAAACATATACAATATCAAGTTCACAATTAGACTAAAAGTGACACATTTCTTGCATAGTGAGTTTCATAATGAATTAAAAAAAACTAGCAATTAAAACAAATTCAATAAGCCGATGAGGGTTAAAAATAAAATGAGTGTTCGGTGGGGGGGGGGGGGGCAAGTGAATTTGCCCTCAAATACACAAGAGTCATACTTTGCTCTCTCTTTCTCTCTCTCTCTCTCTCTTCCCGTACTCGTAGCTCTGTTTAATTCCCTCCTTCTTTGTTCTAAAACGTCTTCAATTGTATTCCATTGGTATTCAACAAGTGGATCAATTATCAATCTCACTAATTAACGCCTGCTCATTAACATTGTTCTCATTACATTTTCATTTCAATCCAATAGAAAATGAAATAGAAATAAAACAACGAAACACATATAGTATTTTAATGCCAACAAATACGTTTCTAAAAAATAATTTTTATAAAAAAATAAATAAAACAGACTTCAAAAAAATTAAATGTAACAAATAAAAGAATAATAACTTAACAATCAAATAAAATACACTAAAAGGTATAAAATAATTATCGATTTTAGTTACAACTAAACGACGAAATATTAACATGAAATTAATTTTTGAAGTCGTTGCCAAACAAACTATATAAGCGAGTCGTACCCGCCAAACGTACTAAGTAAGATCCGTCGAGTGCGATTCATAAAATGTATGTTTGGCACCGACTTCAAAAAGTAATTTCATGTTAATATTTCGTCGTTTAGTTGTAACTAAATTAGATAATTATTTTATAACTTTTAGTGTATATTATTTTATTTTTTAAATTATTATTATTTTATTTGTTGCATTTAATTTTTTTGAAGTCGGTTTTATTTTTTATAAAAATTAATTTTATTTTCTCTTTTTAGTGATGTTATTAATAGTAACTTAATATAATACCTTGTATGAATCACGTAAGAGAAAGCGTCAGGCGAATCAATCAGAAAATGATATTATTAAACCAATTATTTTACATTAATTTATGCATACATTGTTTTGAGCTTCGATTCCGGAGATTAGTTCTCCACCATCGAGTGTCCTTGATCATTTTTAGTCCTTGTTTTTAATAAGAGGAAAAAACTAATTAAAGAAAAAAAACCTCTTTTCCGATAATTATTCCAATACCATATTGAATTCTCCCTCAGAAAATGATATTACCAATTATTTTACATGAATTAATGTATACATTGTATTTTAGCTTCGATTCCGGAGATTGCTTCTCCACCATCGAGTGTCCTTGATCATCTTTAGTCCTTGTTTTTAATAAGAGGAAAAACTAATTATAGAAAAAAACCTCTTTTCCGATAATTATTCCAATCACCATATTGCGGAAATTAATCCATCCTATTAATTCTTCCTTCCATCCTCCTCCCCAATTCACAGAAAATGATATAATTTTATTAAACCAATTATTTTACATGAATTAATGTATACATTGTATTTGAGCTTCGACCGGAGATTACTTCCCACCATCGACTGTCCTTGATCATCTTTTTAGTCCTTGTTTTTAATAAGAGGAAAAAACTAATTAAATAAAAAACCTCTTTTCCGATAATTATTCCAATACCATATTGCAAAAATTAATCCATCACCAATGGAATGTTCCAATCCACAGAAAATAATAATGAAATTCAATTCCTAAATATAGAAATTCTCTGGAAACGTTTTCGAGTTTTGAATGAATGTTTTAAAAATTTTTTTATAAAAGATTTTATTTATTATGATTTCGATTAATTGGTCATAAGAATTGGAGATTTACGTTATTTTGTCATTGATCATATCTTCAAATCTTGACCAAATTAATATGGTACAACCCCTAAGGTACCTTCTTTTCATTAAAAAAATAATCATTAAATTCGGTTCATAAACAAAGAAGTTATAGCTCTGAACAAACATATCAAACATGGTCCAATATCAATGAAAAAAAACGGAACCAATCGGAAACTAGACTGAATCCATCAAAATCGGTTCCCAATTGGCAAAGATATCAGGTAACATAGACACAAAAAAAGAAAAAAATTCAGTCGAATCGAGAACCTCCTCCTTTTTTGAAGTCGGTTAAAAAAAGGCTAGGTGCAAGAATAAAAACACTTTGCTAAAAAATATTGAGATCTAATGGGTTCCCAAGTTAATATCACCAGTAAATGAGTCGAGAATATAGCAACTTCAATTAAAACGCAGGTTTTTCGTTTTTCATATCCATCTATATTTATTGATTTTTAAGTTGAATTTATTTTCCTGAAACTTGGCATTTACTCATTGTTTTATTATTGTTTTTCTGTGCCTCTCCCCTTTTAACCCGTTCAATACACACTGTGTAAATGCAAAAGTTTCAAGAAAATGAATTCAACTAAAAATATGAAATCAATAATTATATTTGGACATGTAAAATGAAAAACATCCGTTTTAATTAAAGTTACTACATAATTATATTCCCAACTCTTTTACCAAATTAGTAATGTTAACTTGGCAGCACATTAGATCCCACTACTTTCATATTTTTCTAACATACAGTTTTTATTAATAGGACTTGGCTTTTTTTACTCAAGTGTTTTTGAGGTAATTTTGAGATTTTTGTAAGTTAGATGGGAATCTAGCCTGCGCTTCACTCCTCAAAATATACGAGGGCTGATGAAGGGAAAGTTTCTGTTTGTAAATTTTTTTCCAGGCAAATTTGGCATCCTAGAGTCTTCAAATTCTTCACTTTATTAATTTGCTTATGAATTCACCCCTTCATTTTAGGTGATGAAGAAAATAAAATTTCAGTTTTTTATTTCACCCTTTATTATTGTTCCAAATTCTACCACCATACAGAAAATTATCGAAATTCACCCTCTTCATTTAGCTCCGAAGATGAGAATGTTTCAGTTTTTACAAAAGTACAATAGTTGAGTAGATATACGCCCCATTATGAAAGCCAAATTTTGAATATTCTTCTTGATAATACCATCATTTGGAATAATTCTATCTGTAGTGTTGTTGAATGTTTTACTAGTCCGTCTTCAAAAGGAATACATCTAATATAATAAAAAATGAAATAAAAATTATATTATTAAAAAAAAAAATAAGCTGACGTGTTCTGATGTGGCCATCCACTTGACTTTACTCATACAACCTGCCCCCTCACTTATATTTAATATTTAATAAAATTATTTATAATCATGGTGGGGAGGGGTTAGTTTTTGCATTTTTAGACTCCTGCGGGCCCACTGATTATGTATACAAAATTTGTTGAGTTTGATACAAGAGCCTATATTTTCATTTTTTGACCTCCCACCCATTTTGGGTGGTTAGTTTTTGCATTTTTAGACTTCTGGGGTCCCACTGATTATGTATACAAAATTTGGTTGAGTTTGCTCAAAAGGCTTAGATTTTTAATTTTTAACCCCCCCCCCCCCCTCCACCCACCTTAATTTTGGGACTATATGCACCAAAATATAATCAGCTCTTAATTTTAATGGGCGAAAGCTACGTGTGAAATTTGGTTTTGATATTCACACTAGTTTTTGATCTAGCTCGTCCACAATAATTTGGTAACGCACAGACTAACATCCAGACAGACTAACAGACATTTTGACAAAACAATTATTATCTCAAAAAATATAATTTTTTCGATCTTTACTTATTAGAGCTTTTTTGTAGACAGAAATGCTATAGTTTCGCCCAATTTTTTTAATCAAAATAGTTTAGGACCTTTTTGAGATATTTTGAAAAAAGAAGGAAAAAAACACTTTTTTTTCATGCACGATTACAATACTTGACCATACCCTGTATGGTATAGTAAAAATGGAACTAACAGATTATATATTTGGATAAACAATTATTTCAGTAGTAATATAGGTATATAAAAAACGTTATTTAGTCTCAAAATATATTATTATATTAAGAATTGCTTACTCCTTGAAAAGACTTCATTCTCATAGTCCAGAAACCACAGAAATATAATAAAATGTTCTTTTTTTAACGAAAAATCTTTAAAAATAATATTAGATAATTCAAAAGTACATATTACAAGCAAAAATGAAATTCTCATTTTTTTCCTTTCTAAAAGTATCAACGAAACCTCAAGGTGTAGTAAAGAGAGAGAAAGTGAGAAGTGTGTCGGTAAGAAGTAAGTAAGATGGTTTATTTACCTTACTTTGAAGCTCGTAGATAAAGTTTCATTTTCAAAGTCAAAAAGAAAATCGAATTGAGCGGAGCGAGACGGATCGAAAGAACCGAAAAAGCAGACCGACAAGCCCACCTGCAAGAAAAGACGCCAAAAAGATAGTGAGAAAAATAAAAAGACGATGGCTTGTCATTCCATTCTGGAATGGGACGTTAAAGAAGAGATTTCCTAATATTTCTTATCATAACAAGATTAATTCAGATTAAAAAATTCCATCCAAAGACTATCATGTAATTGTAATCGTGCTGAAAAAATAGATTTTTTCCAGGTTTTATCAAAATAAAGCTGTTTAATTATTAAAAAAAGAGGTTAATTTATTTAGATAAAAGAATTTTAAAGCAAAGTCAAGATATTAAAGTTTACAAAAAGTATTCTATAAGCTAAGCTATATAAAAATATTAAAAAAATTTATTAATTAAAAAAATATACTTATAAGTATGTTTGCCTCAATGAACGAAATCGCTCATTGGGAGAAAAAACCTCCACAACGCGTTGTGGCTAGCTCTATGAGACAAAAATTAATTCTTGTGACTTAAACTCCATAGTTCCTGAGATGCAAATCGACCATCTTCCAAAATAAATCAGCCTGTCCTATAAAAACCATCTTAAATTTCTCTTATTTCTATTGATATAAGCAAGCTATGACTTGTCTATAGCACTCTTACTTATTTCCGATCTTATATATTGAGAGTTCTTAGAAATGGATTAGTCTAAATATTCTCGAATTATCTTTATTTATAGCTATTTTAACAATTCCTCAGAGAGAACAATTTTTTATTCGACTAAAACACTTCTGGGCTTGTCTCTGACATGCTTGAACTGGAAGATATACCAGGCAGGGACTTTCAACATTCTATCCGCACCATTTTCGGAAAAAATAATTCATTTAAATTTCCTCTTGAACTATGCAACAATTTTATTTCAATATACATTTCATATCAAAAAATGTTTTTTATAGAAACGTTTGAAATAACTGATAATGATTTGAAAATTTAAAGATCCTTCTGAAATTTTAAAGTCGACCTTATATATTTATGAAAATAGTCTAAATGTTTGACATTTTAGAGATGCACCGCATCCACAGCCTCCATGGTCTGCACGCCACCGATCAACATATATTTATTCAATTTATGGCGTGATTGTAATTTATAAGTAGAAAAAATAGAAAGAAAGTAATAATTCAAGAAATGTTCAAATTTATCGAGTGGTCAAGATTTTTGGCGTCTGGCTTTTCGAATCTTTATTATACACTAAATATATATACATGCTATTATTAAAAAGACAAAACAATAAAATGAATTATCAGCAAAATATTAATAAATTAAGGATCTCTATTATTTCCTATTCCTTGTTTCTTTAAGTGGAAAAAAAATTATAGAGGGGGTCAAAAAAAATGAATAGAAAAAGAATGATGGAGGTCAAACAATAAATTAAAAAAATAGAAAAATTTGTTCTTTATGACAATCTCGCTATTTCTTTTGTGAGCCATTTCAACAACAACATTGTAAAAAGAGAAAGAGAGTGTTGGTGAATGGGCTGAGGCAAAAGAGATACTAGATCATCCGATTCTATCGATATTATTCGACCCTTTGTAAAAGAGAGCCATTAGCAAGCCGCTTATATCATTTGTTGACATTTATTATTTTTTCTAGACTAGACACAGAATGCTTTGACAACTCACCCCCTCCCCGCAACCCCCACCACAACCAGCCCTTTGCTCATCGTTTTTTCCAACAACCCTTCATATATTTTTTCTTTATTCAAATCGTTTTTCTTTCATATAAAGATTTTGCATAAATTCTAATAAAATGATATTTGTATTTTTAATTCAAGCAAGGATAAATAAATAAACTGGTGTTTAAATCATAAAATGGACTTGGAGAATATTTCAGATATGAATGTTAAGAAAAATGTGTTAAAGGTGTATAATATAGATATGTATTTGTATGAAAGTAAATTAGGTTCTTTGGAATAGATTAGTATGTAATGAGAGATTTAGTTAATTGAAATTTGATTATTTAAATATAATAAAACAAAATTTATTGATTCGTTCAAAATAGATTCTAATCAATGACAAGTGTTTATAAATTTTTGAAATATCCATGTTAATAAGTTAAGTGTTATATATGCAAAGGGTCAAATTCTAAATCTTGAGCTAAAGTGTATGTATAAATGTGAAATTGTATAAAAAATCTTAGAAAATGGTTCAATTTTTAGTACTAGTGAAGATGGTCAACCAGGGGTGACCGAAACTGTCTGGTAAACCAATCAAATATATAATAATAATTGATTAAAATTTTTGTATTTATTTATTTCACATGACTAAAAAAAACCTTTAATTTATAAAATTTAAATCATACAACTTTCACTTAACCCTGCAAAAGAAATTAACCATCTTAAAACCCAAGCATCAAAGGCAGGCCATCAGATCTCCTTTGAAAAAATGAAATTTATAACAAATATCGAACCAGTTCCCAACGTTATAACTGTGGGACAGGAGAAAATCAATCGAGTGGGAAAGTTTAAATACTTGGGAGAGTGGATATTACATAACAATTCCGAGAAAGAAGCATTCACATCAAGAATAAACAAAATGAAAGTATTGAAGGATACAATAAAAGAGTGTGTCTTCTGCTGGAATTATAAATTTTATTTATAATACACTTTTTTATTGTCTCCTTCAATTTATAAAAATTCTGCTACCCTCGGCACAAAAACTTTCAATTTAAAATGGAAGTAGCATATCAATTGTGGGTATCTGAATCCACACACAGAGTCAGACACACAGACAGAAAAAATTCAAAGTTGAAAATTATTTTTCTTCACATTTCAGATATTTTTTAAACACAATAAATTGAAATTTTTGCGTGAATTCAATACTATTAGGCTTCAGCTGCCTGCTTGGCGTACCAAATAAGGGGCCGTTCATAAATTACGCCACACAGTAAAAGTGGAGAGAGGGCTTTGTGACAAAATGTGACAGGGTGGGGCCCGGAGATCTTAAAAATTCTGATGTCACACAAGTGAAATTAAAATTTTTTAACAATTTTAAAATATATTTTTAAGATTTAAGATGATGATTATTATACCAACCAAAAAATTATAGGGTAGATATGATAGTGATAGTGTGACGTCACAATACAGGGGGACTCAATAGAAATGTAACTGAATGTGACACAAGGGAAGGGGGGGGGGTCTAAAAATATTGATATTCATGTGACGTAATTTATGGACCTCCCGTAATCAATATTTTGAATACACAAAGAATATCTAAATCATTTTATACCTATTTAAGTTTGGGCTTAAAATATGTAGAATAAAATTTCCACTTTACACAAAAAGTTTCTAAAAAAAAATTATTAATCGATTTATTTGACTCCTATAAGTATTTTTTTTTATAACTATTATATAAAATGGTGATAGATGTCCCCCTAAACAATGTCGGCACTGAGAAAAAATTTATAAAATTTTTGAATAATAACAGTTTTTTAAACACCTTAAATTTTCCTATGAATAAAAAATATACAGTTGGAAGAAACAAAGGCTTTAATATTTTAAATAAAAAATACTTTATTCTCTTTTAAAAAAGTCCATAAACTAATTATTGGAATTTTACCTTTTTTAATACCTGTATCTCTACCCATTTTCTCTTTCCCCAAACCCATACTACAATATCTAGCCATCTCTACATATCAGCATTGAAATATTCAACAACACTGCAATCTGCCTTATTTACATTAAACGTCGGCAAATTTGATAAATAGCCTCTCTCCCTCTCCATTGCTCTTGTCTGATATCAAAAATTTAATTTAATATTATTCATGAGTTGTTTTAATGTCGGATTTTCCCCTCGGATATTCAAAACATACGAATTAGATATATAATTTAACAAATCATCCATGTTTAATTCACAAAGTACACAGATTCATAATTTTATGTTGTTTTCGTATTTTTTTTCTAATGTGTATTTAAACAAAAAGATAGGGATTGAAAGTTTTTATAATATATAGAATTAATTAGTTAAATTCAATTTCTAAATATACATAGAATAGACAAACAGACAAAAGCTAACAGAATCTGAACATTCATGGAATTTCTATGTATTTAAATGTATTTGGGAACAAACATCCAATTTTGTATATAGCTACATATTATATACAAATTATTGGCCAGCTTTTGCCAATTCTAGCACTGCTTTATACTCTTAACGGATATAACCTCTATATTTTTAAAAGACATTGATCATAAATGCTATTTCACTACACCTAGTAGGGTGGACCCTTGCATCAGGAAAAGAAGAAGGAATAGAAATTTCAGTAATTGGGTCGGAGTTGAAGGTACCTGTGAAAATGAATCTTGAAAAACTGAAGTTATATGTAGTTCGAAAGACGGTTAAGCATTTTTTTTAATGCAATCGAATGCAAGAAGGGGTGCACCAGTAAAGATGCAGCTCCTATGGATCTCGAAAGACCCTTGCATTACCGAAGAGAAGGGAAAGTTGATTAAGTGAGAGGGTGTAGACGTAGGTGTCTATGCACTCCGGTTTTGAAGGTTTGGAGATTATAAGTGATGGGAAAGATGAAGGCTGGGAGAGAGTTCTAGTTCCTTGAAGTCATGGGGATATATGTATTGGCGAATGAAGTGGTCCGGCACTTTTCTAATTTGAAAGAGTGTTGGGAGTCGGCAAAACGGGTGCTACGTGCAAAGCATGCTTTGGGGGGAATTATTGATTTTATCTCATCAGAGCACCTGCCGTGATAGTATCTATAGATAAGGGAAAGAGCAGAGACATTTCTTCGATGAGCTAGCGAGTCGAGGGAGTCGGTGAGGGTAGAATCGTCAATTAGCCTGACGGCTCGTTTCTGAATTGTATCAAGGGTAGCAAGAGAATATTTAGAGGCTCCTCTCCATAGATGAGAGCGGTATTCGAGACAGGGGCGGATTTGGGCCTTCTAGATGGTGAGAAGATGGGGGGCTTGTAAAATCGCTTGGACCTGAATAAGTAGTCAATCTTCCTTGCTGCAGATTTCGCCACAGAGGAGATGCGTTCATACCAAGACAGGTCAGATGCGACAGAGACGCCCAACATGGATAGGCTGTCACACATTTTCAGGGTATTCGAATCGAAGTGAATATCAGGGAAATTTTTATTTTCGCGCCTAGAAATTAGACAACATTGAGTCTTGTTTGTATTAAAGTTAACTAAATTTTGAGAGCCCCATTTATTCAGTTTGTCTAGGTCGAGAGTGATTGAGGAAGCAACATTGATTTGATTATTCGGGAGTGAGGGTTTGCCGTGCAGAGTGATAAGGAGTTACAATTTTTAGAAGTCATTATTATTAACTAAATCCAATTTTCGTGAAATACACGGATTCAACACCCCTTAGCGATTAAATTGACTTATAACCGAAAAAACGCGTTAGCCAATTCGTTTTCTCTGTATCTTCTAGAGAGAGGAACTTTCTTCCCAAGACATATGAATTTTTCACTTGCCAAATCGATTAACTCCACTTTCTGAATTTTAATAAATTATAATGTCAAAGCACTTAGTTGATAACATTTAGGGACTTCTAACTGTATATATTCAAAACATTGGCCATTGAATATTTAATAATAACTAATGTAATAATGTACATTATTTCATTGTAATTCTCCACTTTTTGTCTTATGGAGTTAATCGATTTGGCAAGTGAAGCATTCATATTATATAACTTTAGTCTTTCAAGACCCGCATCCACAGATATCTTCAACTCCAAGTTAATCCCTGAAATTTCTATTTCTTCTTCTTTTCATGATGCAAGGGTACACCCCGAATTATAAACAACATTGCAACATTTTTCTTAAATCAATATTATTATTATTATTATTATTATATAGAAAATAATAATAATAATAATAATAATAATAACATGACGTATTAGAAATTTGTATCTTGTATGAGAACCATGACATGTTTTAATTACTTTCCCTTGTTTAAATTAATTAATATTAGTAACAGAAATAGTAGGGAACTGGCATAAAATTAAAAACACAGAGTTTTTTTATTAGATATGAGCCAGACGTTTCTTTAGTTTATTCTGTCATCCTCAGGGGCCCATTTTATCACTCTTTGTCAAAAAAAACAATTTCACTATAAGACAGTAGTGGAATTGTTTTTTAAAAAAGAGTGGTAAAATGGACCACTGAGGAAGTCAGAAATAATCTGACAAAACGTCTGGACCATTTAATAAAAAAAACTCTGTGTTTTTATTTTATCTAGTTCCTTACTATTCCTGTTACTAATTTACTATGCTGGATGCGAATGATTCAACGTCAATTAATATCTTTCTTTCTGTATATTCGATAGAAATATTCCTTCTTTGTTATTTGAAATTTCTCTAAACTAGAAATAAAAATATTTAATTTTTAACCGACTTCAAAAAAGGACTGAATTATTTTTCTGTGTCTATGTTACGTCATATCCGCCAATTGTGAACCGATTTTGATAATTTTTTCGCATTGGGTTCAGTCTAGCTTCCGATTGGTCCCGTTTTTTCTTCATTGATATTGGACCTTTTTTGATATGTTTGTTCAAGCATAACTTCTTTGTTTATGAACCGATTTTAACGATTCTTTATTTCTTGGAAAGAGAGTACCTTAGGGGTGATACCATATTAATTTGGTCAAGTTCTGAAGATTTAATCAATGACGAAATAACACAAATCTCTAATTTTTATGAGCAAATAATCGAAATTATAATAAATAAAATCTTTTATAAAAAAATCAATCTTAAAACGTTCATTTAAAACCCGCAAACGTTTCTAGAGAATTTCTAAATTTATGAATTTAATTTTATTATCATTTTCTGATTCATTCGCCCGACCTTTTTTCTTACGAGATGCATGCAAGGTATTATATTAAGTTACTATTGATAACATCACTAAAAAGAGAAAATAAAAAAAATTTATAAAAAAAACCGACTTCAAAAAAATTAAATGCAACAAATAAAATAATAATAATTTAAAAATAAAATACAAAAGGTATAAAATAATAATCTAATTTAGTTACAACTAAACGACGAAATATTTACATGAAATCACTTTTTGAAGTCGGTGCTAAGCAAACTATATAAGCGAGCGTACCCTCCAATCGTAACTAATTAAAATCCGTCGAGTTTGATTCATAAAATGTATATGTTTGGCACCGACTTCAAAAAGTGATTTCATGTAAATATTTCGTCGTTTAGTTGTAACTAAATTAGATAATTATTTCTATACCTTTTAATGTATTTTTATTTTATTTTTTGAGTTTTATTATTTTATTTGTTGCATTTAATTTTTTGAAGTCATTTTATTTTTTTATAAAAATTATATTTTGGCTAGATGGGGAAGACAAAGTGTTCTGCGGATGGAGGAAGAAAGCTAAGCAAAGATGAGTTTAGGGCGGGGGTTCTTAGTTGGAAACTCGGGACCTCTCTCGTGCCTTATCAGTATAATGAAGTCCCTGGAGCTAGCCCTGTATCCGTCTTGCAGGCGACTTGGGTTGTCTTTGTTAAGCGCATCTCTCCAAGTGCTAGATAGGTCCCTTTGGAGGTCCGCCGCCTTAATGGCAAAATACAGCCCTCCTCCTCTTCCCGCCTTCTTAATTAATGAGGCCGGACCCAAGGCAACGCGACGACTAATTGTCCCTTCTCGTCTCTTGAGCGGCTTTCAAATAAACCCCCAAACATCCCCGTACCCCCACACCCCTTCAGTGCCAAACCAACCTCTCGGTCTCTTTCTCTGTGTCGCCTCGGCTGTCTCTCTTGGACAATTCTCTTCGGCTGTTGGTGCATAAATTGAAACAATTACAGGCCGTTGGTCAAAAACGATACTCATTCAAAAGTTGTGGTTGAGAAGTTCTCTTTGTCATGGGCAACCAACGAAAGTGAATTTCAACTAGGCATTGGGAGTTTGTTGGAATAAAATACAGAAAGAATACGTTTACTTTCTCTCTCTCGCTTTCTCTTATTCTACTAACTTCTGAATTCTATTATTCGTTTATATTTATAGATTAAAAAAAACTGGAGGAATTTAAGTTATATTTTAATTGTTCAAAAGACTCTGCAGGGTGCGATTTATATTATTAAATATTTAAGTAATTTGGCAAAAATTCAATTTTATAAATACTTGAATTCCTCCTCCAAAAAACTGTGAATTTCGATATAAATTTCCTTGTTCTACCATATAAGTTGGAAAGACGTGAATCTGTTGAGTTATTTTTGAGTTATGAAGCTTTTAAAAGACAGAATTTGAATTGAAATTACTTTTTGAAGTCGGTGCCAAACAAACTATACCTATAAGCGAGCGTACCCGCCAAACGTACTAAGTAAGATCCGTCAAGTGCGATTCATAAAATGTATATGTTTGGCATCGGCTTCAAAAAGTAATTTCATGTTAATATTTCGTCGTTTAGTTGTAACTAAATAATATAATTATTTTATACCTTTTAGTGTATTTTATTTTATTTTTAAGTTATTATTATTTTATTTGCTGCATTTAAGTTTTTTGAAGTCGGTTTTATTTTTTTTATAAAAATTATTTTTATTTTTCACTTTTTAGTGTTGTTATTAATAGTAACTTAATATAATACCTTGCATGCATCTCGTAAGAGAAAGTGTCAGGCGAATGAATTAGAAAATGATAATAAAATTCAATTCATAAACGGGACCAATCGGAAGCTAGACTGAACCCAATGCAAGAATTTTTCAAAATCTGTTCCCAATTGGCGGAGATATGAGGTAACATAGACACAAAAAACAGTCGAATAGAGAACCTCCTCCTTTACTGAAGTCGGTTAAAAATAGGAGATTCTTTAATTTTGACTAAATTCTTTCAGAAAATTATTTTTTCCGAATTCTAGGAAAGAATTCTAGAAAAAACTGCCTCATTTTACTAATTATTTCTAGCTATTAAAGACACTGCTCCTATCCTATATGAATCCGGTGATTATTGGGCCAAAGAAAGTTTACTAATGATAATAGACGAGGGATGAACCGCGACCTAATATCGTGTACACCTACTTCCACTTCGTCTTTCATTTCCAAGTAGAAGACACTAGATGAAGGGGCATTATCTAATGAATTCCAAAATAATTCCACATAATTCCAAAGACGTGAACATCTAATTTCAATCGCGGTTCACCTCTCGATAATAGATATCTTGAGAAATAACATAAAAATAAGAGCCCTCTGATATGCAATGTAAAAATATTTCTACGAAAATCTTTGATTCGTCTCTAAAGAAAATAAATTATTTTTAATAAAAAATAACATTTTTATAAATATTATTATATAAAGATCTATAGATATAGAAGGAATCGTAGGGAACTTTTTGAAAGCTCGAGGCCTTTTCAAAAAGTTAAAAAAGTCATATGGAACGAAACATTGACTTGTGACATGGAGGTGAATTTTTAAGTGCTCTCTAAAACGACCTTTCATAGACGGTTTTCGGGATTTTTGACAATTTTCTCGAAAAGTACTGAATCGATTTCGTTCAAAATTGAATTAAATTATTAAAAATTAATTGTTTTATAATATATATTAATTTCACTTTTTAAAAATTATTTAAAATTTGTTATTAGCGTTTTTTCAAATTAGGTTTCAAATAAACTACCCTTTTAAAATCCAAATATCCTAATAAAAATTTGATATAAAAGATAAACGGAATTAACTCACCAATATGAAATTTCAATAGCTTTGAAAAAATATAAGTTTAGAAAAAAAATAAAACTATTTGCTATTTCTAGTTGAAACGCTTCCGGAAAGAAGAATCTGAGTATTATCATAAAATTTCATTTAAACTACAAAATTCTTAATCAAAATGCTATTTTCTTATATTAAAAAGGTGCTATGAACCTCCAGATAGATAAAATCGATAAAATTTCTTTCTCATATAATTCTTTTTGGTCTGTTAAATCGAGAGGATGTGTCGCCCATCAGAGACAGATTATTTGTTTTTGATTCAAGTCTATTCACTCTATATTTGAATATATCTCTTTTAACTCGTAAACTATTGATTTTAGACATTCCATTAATATCAAAATTTCTGTTGGGAATTAAATTTTCTTTAAAAAAGATCCTTATATAAATTAGTGTACCTCAAAGGGTTAGGCAGTAATGGCGAAATTTATTTGGAAAGTTAGTTAAATACTGCTCTAAAATATTATACATAAAAAAACTCTATCGAAGAAACATTTTGATAATTTAATATCCCAAAAGAAAGTTGATAATGAATAGTCGATCTTCATCTAGGGACTGTGGAGTTTAAGTCATGAAATTTAATTTCCACTCACACAAAGCAGTATCTGTTTGTGGCGAAAGTCACAAAATATATTTTTAAAAAATTTAATGTTAAATTTCTAATGAAAAGCGAAGATTAAAATAAAATTTCAAAAAATGTAGGGTACTTTTTTGACAACATCCCCTGGTTGAAAAGTCACCAAACGCCACTGTTGTGTATATATTTTGCTGAAAACTTTGGCTATAATAAACTATTCTTTCTTAATTTTTACTTTATCCAATGCGAAACATGGGGAAAATATTGTAATCGGTCTCGCGACAAGCGCGACTTCAAATGGTCCTCAGGTATAAAGACTACGGAACCCATGGACTCAATTAAGGTCACAAATTGAAGTATTCAATTAGATTGAATTTTTGCACGTGACGGTTTTGCCAAAAATTACCTGGGATCTCGTCGAGAGGCCAAAAAGTGCCATTTTTTTGGAAGTGCGTGGGGATGTATGTATGTATGTATGTTATCGTTTTTTCGTCTACGATTTTTTCCACACCATTGCACCGATTGAATTGAAATTGAAAACCTACCATTATTTTAACAAAATGAAGCTCTGATTAGTTTTTGGTACATATCGGTCCACAAACATTAGTACTTTATTTCAAAACTTTTTTTAGTTTTTTCTAAATATCTTGAAAATGAATTAACCAATTTTGATGAAATTTAATATCCTAATTAAGTACGTTGGGGAACACAAAAAAGGTTAAATAAAGTTTTTAGTAAAATTATATTTTAAAGTACTTTACTCTAGAGTAAGATGGTACTTTTTTAAATTCTTTTATTTAAAACTCATTAAAATGTATTCATTCATCGGTTTATTATAGTTCATTTAAGTCAGAATAGATAAGCTTCTTCAGCAATGGTTACCAATAATAACCGAAATGTCAAAAATCCAATGTAGAATTGTATCTGATTAATAATAAAGGAATATAAATATCAATATTTCAAATGAATTTGGTAAAGTTTAGCAACGATCCGTTGCAGTTTATTTTATAATTATTATAACTATATAATTTTAAATATTTTGAAAGATTCGAGTCGCCTTTTTTGATTGTACATAATGATATTGTATAAATAATTATATAATATTGTGTAAATAAGGTTTTATGAGAAATAAGTAAATTTTTGTAACAAATAGCTCACAGGATGATTTATTAACTTCGAAAGTAGCTCACGCCCATATTAAGTTTAGAGAGCGCGCTGATCTAAGATAATATTTACCCAAAGAAAGCTCTTATAAATAAATACAATAGTCTTATTATGCTCATAATGAACAATTTTTTTCATCACTTTTTACCGGTTCCGAAAGAGTTCAACACCGAACGATAATTAAATGTTATACCTGTTGATCGGAGATGGTGAAAAGTGGGAGTAGAGGAGACACGTTTGTTTAACGGGTTGCGAGACCCTTTAGACAAAAAGACACACAATTCACACACATCCTTCCTCCAGCCCCGGATTCTCATTCTCTGTTCCTGCTGCCTTTTAACATTTCATATTAACCTTAACTTTTTGGGGTAGGTCGTTTTAGAACATGTTGTGCTTCATAAATGAATTTATCCTTCTAATTGGAAATTAAATGATATTAACTTTAGTAAATTAAAATGATTACATTTTGTTGTAGAATATTTTATATATAAATTTTATAATACTATATTTTATGTTATTAGTAACACCACATGTCTTTAATATTCTGATTGTTGTAAAAATGATCAAGCTCAAAGCCATTAAGAATATTAACACTAAATACTTATTACACACTTTTACCATAGAAATTCAAGATAGATAATTGGAAATTAAATGATATTAACTTTAGTAAGTCAAAATGATTTTGTTGTAGAATGGTTATAAATATATAAATTTTATAATACTATGTTATTATGAGTGAGTTTAACTTGCCGATAGAAATAGATTTAAATTTGCATATCTAGATCCGATGAAATGGATTATTTCTAATTATATGCCGCAAGGATTGTTTTTTTACCCCTCGAGAATCAAACCCAAGTGCCAATAAAAGCAATTTGAGTCAATGTTATTAGTAACTGCGCATGTCTATAATATTGACTGATTGTGGTAAAAATGATCAAGCTCAAAAACCATTAAGAATATTAACACGATATACTTATACCTACACTTACTATAGAAATTAAAGATAATGGTTTACTAATAAATCGGAGATTCATTGAAATGTACCTGACTTTGACCAGACAATTTGTTCAATACCCATTTTCTCCCTTCCACATACCTTTAAATTCAACCACTCAATTCTTTCAACGCCCATTGGCTCACCCGCCTCTACTCGCCCTGTACTATAATAATATCAATACAATGTAAAAAAATTTTATATTCAGTTTTCTGTTAAACCTCCTGATGAAGGGTTCATAGCACGAAATATGTATAGAGATAAATAAAAAAAAATCTCCAGAATAATTTTAAAAGATTAGTAAATAATTGAAATCTTTTTTATAATTAAAATCTCATTTATGCTTATTATATTATTCACTAAATCCCCTATTCTCACAAACAATCAATGTACTATCAGAAATAAAAAACAAAACACACACAGATTCAATCATTTATAATTTTTATTGTAGTTAATACATGTTTCGGGTCTAATCGAACCCATCCTCAGTTAATTAAAATTGAATTTAGACATTCCTCTATATATACATTTCACACATATTTATCAACTCATATGAACAAAGAGAAAGGCAATCAAACCTTTGAAAAAATAAAATAAAATTGAAAACTCAGAAAAATTTACTGTAATACCTAGATATAATCTCTATACTGGTTACTAAGTTTAAAATCAAATTGGGTGTTTAGATTAGAGTCATATTTATTTATGTATAGACTCTCTAATATAAAAACGTTTATAGGTGTTACTCTCCCTGATTTTCAAGTTTTCTTCCCCTTATATCATGTTCAAGTTCAATAGCATGTTTTGTCATGCCAGAGTCAAATATGTTATTATTATTTTTTTGACGTATTTATGTTGATATATTCTGTTTTTTAGTCTTTTCTTTGTATAATCAACATACAGTTCATCACAATCACACTTATACAAATATACCAAATCCGTTGAATCCGTTGTTTTAATTCTATCCTTGATTCTGTCTAGTAAATTAGATATTTTCTTCTCACAACTGTAGACCAACTTGAATGTTCCATCCTGATTCTTCATCAAATTATCCAAAAATACATCCTTGTAACCCGTGTAAGGTAGGGTGATATATCTTGTTAAAGTTGTTTCCTTCTTATCCCTTTTCCTATTATATGCTTTTCTTTTTCATATTCCTCAATTATTTCATTTATGTAATTCAATGGATAGTTGTTGTTTTCCAATCTAATGATCATCTTTTTATAATCATCATTTCTATTTTCAACTGATGTTATTGTATTGATGTTATTTAAAAGATTAAATATAACATTTTCTTTTATATTATTAGGTGAAAATGAAAAATAGTTAATTAAAACATCTGACATATATTCTTTGTTATATATCTTGAATTTTAATGAATTGCTACTAATTCTTATATTTATGTTTAAGTAATTCAGTTGACCATTACTCTGCTCTTCACACGTAAATTCCAAAAATGCATCTATATTATTAAATTCAAAAAATAATTTATCTATTTGTTGAGTGTTACTTATAATCAATATGTCGTCCGCATATCTAGCATAGAAGATGTTTCCAAAGTTCTTTAATATTATGCTTTCTTAGTAGTATATCACTATATCAGTAAGAATTGGACCAGTAGGTATTTAAGCCCATACCCAGTCCAAATATCTGTTTATAGAATTTATTTTTGTACTGGAAATAGTTCTCACTCAAAATGAATTCTACAATCCTGAAAAACATTTCCTTGTCAATTCTTATCATAAATTCAACATTGTCATTATATAATTTATTCAAAATATCCTTCAAAATTAGAGATGATATATTTGTAAACATATTCATTATATAAAAAGAATAGAGTTTATCTTCTTCGTAAATCATCCTGTTATTCTGTCTCGGGAACAATTCCGCTTATTATATTAATTAAAACATATTCAGTTAAAATATATGATGCGTACAAAGCTTACTTGATGTATTGTTAATCGTTCTATTGTTTATATTTATATTTATATGTTGATATTGTTGTTAAATAAATGTTTTTTAATGAGATTACGAGTTCTTAATTAAAATGATCGTAATATTGGCGCCCGAACAATGTGAAAATGATAAGAAAACCTAGTAGATCACTAGCGAAGAGGAATAAGAAAAATGATTTTGCGAATATGGAAATAACGAGGGGGAGATATCGAAGATCAAGGATCATATAAAAAAAGGTGAGCATAGAGTAATGGATTTGGGAGAGGAGGTGAATAAATTAAAAAATGAATTCGAAAAATAATAAAAAAATTAAAAGATGATTTGGAAGAGGAAAAAAACAAGAGGATAGAGTTGGAAGAAATAATAAAAAGGAAGGAAAATTCGGAAAAGGGAAGTGATTTCGAGATTAATAGGAATATTCAATTAGCAGACGTGGGAAAATTCCTTCCGGTGTTTAGAGCTCTCCCAGAGGAAGATCCGAAGTTATTTTTAAAAAAGGTCGAGAATACTCTATTAAAATATAAAGTACCGGAATATGTTTGGCTCATGGTGGTTTCGGATCAGTTGTTAGATAAGGCCAAGACATGGTGGCGGGTGGTGAATCAATTTCCCGCGTTGGATTGGAAAGATTTTAAAATGAAATTTCTCCGAGAATACGATAGTTTAATCGTAGTCTCAAAGTTAAAGGTTATGTTTTATGAGGAGAAACAGAGAAGGGACGAACCTATAAGGTTATTTATTGAGAATAAGATGGCTTTATATAAGAGAGTTTTTCCGGACGAAGATGCTGGTTCAATCCTGCAAGTTTTAGTGGAGATGATTACTCCACGTGTTAGATTGTCCATTAGGGGAATGAAATTCACTGATATTGAAGGGTTTATGCAGACGGTAGAAGAAATAGAAAGGGATTTAAAGGATATGGATAAAGAAGAGAAGACAAGTCCCACTCAGGATAGAAGTTGCATTCAGGATAGACGTTTTTGTGGATTCTGTAGGCGGGAAGGACATGGGGAAGACACTTGCTTCAAGAAGGGAAACGAGTGGAGGGGCAAGGAAAAAGGGAGTTCCTTGTCCAAAAAGCAGTAGGATTCCCTAAGAAAGTAGGAATAGAAAGTGAGATCGCTAGTCATATTATTTGTTGTGTGAATAAATTTTCGGAAATCATTAGGCCATCAATGGAATTAGAAATAGAGGAAAGTAGAATGGCATTAACTAATGAAGATGATTTAATTCCGTACTGGTTGAAGGAAGTCAAGGAGGATGAGTTGAATATAATGGAAGAGGAGAAACTGGATGCTGGTCAGATGAAATTAAATCAAAATAAGGAAGAGTTACTTCATCAAATAAAATTATATTTAGAAGAATCGATGGATGGAGCAAAAATTATTGAAAATGGTCAAGAAAGGGGAAGGTTAGTTAAATATCATTCGAGTTATTTTAAACCTAGGAAGAAAGAAGAATGATCCTGTGGGAAGCTGCGTCCGCGTTCTAAGGAGGGGAGAATTGATGCGTACAAAGCTTACTTGATGTATTGTTAATCGTTCTATTGTTTATATTTATATTTATATGTTGATATTGTTGTTAAATAAATGTTTTTTAATGAGATTACGAGTTCTTAATTAAAATGATCGTAATATTGGCGCCCGAACAATGTGAAAATGATAAGAAAACCTAGTAGATCACTAGCGAAGAGGAATAAGAAAAATGATTTTGCGAATATGGAAATAACGAGGGGGAGATATCGAAGATCAAGGATCATATAAAAAAAGGTGAGCATAGAGTAATGGATTTGGGAGAGGAGGTGAATAAATTAAAAAATGAATTCGAAAAAATAATAAAAAAATTAAAAGATGATTTGGAAGAGGAAAAAAACAAGAGGATAGAGTTGGAAGAAATAATAAAAAGGAAGGAAAATTCGGAAAAGGGAAGTGATTTCGAGATTAATAGGAATATTCAATTAGCAGACGTGGGAAAATTCCTTCCGGTGTTTAGAGCTCTCCCAGAGGAAGATCCGAAGTTATTTTTAAAAAAGGTCGAGAATACTCTATTAAAATATAAAGTACCGGAATATGTTTGGCTCATGGTGGTTTCGGATCAGTTGTTAGATAAGGCCAAGACATGGTGGCGGGTGGTGAATCAATTTCCCGCGTTGGATTGGAAAGATTTTAAAATGAAATTTCTCCGAGAATACGATAGTTTAATCGTAGTCTCAAAGTTAAAGGTTATGTTTTATGAGGAGAAACAGAGAAGGGACGAACCTATAAGGTTATTTATTGAGAATAAGATGGCTTTATATAAGAGAGTTTTTCCGGACGAAGATGCTGGTTCAATCCTGCAAGTTTTAGTGGAGATGATTACTCCACGTGTTAGATTGTCCATTAGGGGAATGAAATTCACTGATATTGAAGGGTTTATGCAGACGGTAGAAGAAATAGAAAGGGATTTAAAGGATATGGATAAAGAAGAGAAGACAAGTCCCACTCAGGATAGAAGTTGCATTCAGGATAGACGTTTTTGTGGATTCTGTAGGCGGGAAGGACATGGGGAAGACACTTGCTTCAAGAAGGGAAACGAGTGGAGGGGCAAGGAAAAAGGGAGTTCCTTGTCCAAAAAGCAGTAGGATTCCCTAAGAAAGTAGGAATAGAAAGTGAGATCGCTAGTCATATTATTTGTTGTGTGAATAAATTTTCGGAAATCATTAGGCCATCAATGGAATTAGAAATAGAGGAAAGTAGAATGGCATTAACTAATGAAGATGATTTAATTCCGTACTGGTTGAAGGAAGTCAAGGAGGATGAGTTGAATATAATGGAAGAGGAGAAACTGGATGCTGGTCAGATGAAATTAAATCAAAATAAGGAAGAGTTACTTCATCAAATAAAATTATATTTAGAAGAATCGATGGATGGAGCAAAAATTATTGAAAATGGTCAAGAAAGGGGAAGGTTAGTTAAATATCATTCGAGTTATTTTAAACCTAGGAAGAAAGAAGAATGATCCTGTGGGAAGCTGCGTCCGCGTTCTAAGGAGGGGAGAATTGATGCGTACAAAGCTTACTTGATGTATTGTTAATCGTTCTATTGTTTATATTTATATTTATATGTTGATATTGTTGTTAAATAAATGTTTTTTAATGAGATTACGAGTTCTTAATTAAAATGATCGTAATATATATTTATAATAAATAGTTTGGAGAAAATGGGCATGAAATTAATAAATAATTCTTGATTTAGAAAGTCTTCATTGATTAGATAAAAATAGTATTTAAAAATTACTTACCAAATAGCCAAGGTGAATATTGAATTCTTGCAAGCGCGCGTGGTAATGATCTCGCGTCCTCCTTGGACTCAAGTTGTCGAGCGAAAGAGAAGCCAGAGCGGGCGGTAGAGGGCGCGCACACATCTGTTGATTTCGCTGGCCAATGAGGCACTCGTAGGGGATATTAAAACAATTTATTTAATTCATATATATAAGTATATTTAGATTTGTGTCTAGTATAGTACAAAAGGTCTTTTTCTTAAATTTTTTCTCGAGTTTTTAATATTTTAATTTTTTTAATTTTTTCTTATCTTTAAATTCATAGTTTCGGATTAATTTCATAAATGAGATTTTTTATTAAATTAATTAATTTTTAAAAAGAATGGGAATCAATTTTCAGTCTATATCTCCAATTTTTCAAAGATTAGAGATTGAATATGTATATTCATTTTCATTTAGAAAGATTGTAGATTTTTTATTATAATTAAATTAAAAATCACTTTTTAATTATGATATTTATTATTTAGTCTCTAACGGTAACGGTATATAATCATAAGGGAAAGAGATTTTTGGGACTGAATATGGGTTCAATTAGATCCAAAACATGTATTGAAATGGAATACTAGTATATATTTTTTTAATATTGAGAAGAGTTTCTTTTGATTGACATGAAGACTTAGAAAAAGAATAAAAGAATTATACGATGTTTTGAACAATCAAGTATTATTTTGAGATGAATGAATTTTTAATTAAATATATAAATAATGATTTTTGAAAAAACGTAAAAAAGATCTTGAATAATTTTTTTGCAACGAAATTTTCTCTGGAGAGAGACGGACTGGTAGAAATTTTAATTGAATGTAATGGAAGGCAGCCCAGAGTAGTGAGGAAAGAAAAAATTAACACATATAAAATAAGGTGTAATTTATTGGAATCCTTCCTCCTTTCCTTTCAATCCGACGTTTCGGAGGATTTTTCCTGAAGAAGGAGGGAAAAATCCTCCGAAACGTCGGTTTGAAAGGAAAGGAGGAAGGATTCCAATAAATTACACCTTATTTTATATGTGTTAATTTTTTCTTTCCTCACTACCTCTGGGCTGCCTTCCATTACATTCAATTATCTTGAATAATATTTTCTAGCATAAAAAATAAATTTCTTAGAGACTGACTAGTAGAGCTCATTGAAGAATTAGGAGAAAGACGGCTCAAAAATAAAGAAGTACAAATTCTAAATAAAATACTGAATCGGAACGTCTTTTTCACTTTCTTCTTCTTTTCTTCTTCCGGATTTCTACGTCTGGCGACGCTTCTTTGTTCCCATTTTCCACGTTTCACGGGCCCAGACATCCAAAATCTCGAGATTTCTGGAACTCATAGCCTCGTTCACCACCTCATCCATAGCCTGGGGCGACCTCTTTTTCATCTTTCGGGGGATCCATTCTAGAGCTTTTTTTGGGATTCGATCTTCGTCCATTCTTTTTACGTGTCCAAACCAAACTAATTTTTTTTTTTTTGGATTTCGCCAATAAGATCCCAGTCCATGTTCATTCACGTCTTCTTATTTCTTCGTTTCGAACTCTATCAGCTCTCGTCAACCCACTTCTTCTTAGGAAATCCATTTCAGTGGCTAAAAGTCGAGCTCGGTTTCTAACTCCGATATCCCATACCTCTGCTCCATAGTTGGTAACACTAAGAACGAAGCTGGTATATATTTTAATTTTTGTGGATCTCCTAATCGTTTTGTCCCATAAAACTGAGTGCAAGGCCCTTGTAAACTTTCTACCCTTTATAATCCTTTCGTTTACTTCCATGCGGCTATTTTCATCTTTATTAAATATTACTCCCAAATATTTATATTTTTCCACCACCGATAACTTCTTCGCTTCCTCCTTTTCACCTTCTGAATAAATGATATTTCGAAAGATATTTCCTGCGTTTTTAGGGTTTAAAATGGTCAACACAAAAAGCTTATAACCTCATCATTCTTGGCCCTTTGTCACTGGTTGATTGGTGTTGTACTTTGTCATTAACATAAAAAATAATTTATTCGTTCTTTGGCAAACTATAGTGGAATTTTATAAATAAGAACTCTAAGCTTAAAAATTGATTTAAAAAAAATATTATGAATGTTTTTACTTTTTCTAAAGGCACCTAAATTGAAATCGAAATTTCATATTTAATTGATTCCAAGGAAAAAATAATCTATTGAGTCGTTTAATAAATTTTTCCTAGAGTGAACTAAACTTTTTAGTTAAAAAGAAAAAAGAGAAGAAAATTGAAGGGCAAATGTAAAATATTTACAAGACTAAAAGCTAAATACAAAGGTACAGGCAATTAATATATTAAATCAATTCAATGTGCAATCAAATCTCAACGCTCTAAAGGTCTCTCACAAATCTATGGGAGAGCCTGTAAGGTAGGCAACCAGAGGGAAGTAGGGGAGGGTGTTTTCCCCGAGAGGGAGGGAAGCCTGTCTAGTCAAATGGAGAGAATATGAAGTTCAGTATATTTTTATTATTAATTCATATTTGTTTAATTATTTATTGAATTTTGTTTCATGCTCTTATTTATTCTAATTTAATTATTTTTAAATTAAGCTGAGGATCATCCCATTTATTGCCACGGTCTATTGGTTTAGAAAACAGGAATGTTCATTCTAAATAATGTAAGCCCTAGAGGATCAAAATTATGTCTTTTTGAATGGAATAAATAAATAAACAAATAAAACTTCTCTATTTTCAAAAAAGTCACATATTATTTAAATTCAAAAGATTTTATTTTGACGAGTCTTGCAGAACTGTTGATTCTTTAACAGAAATCAATCCTTTGCTTGATGCAAATAAACATATACATTATAATAATGAAATAATATAATAAATAATAATAAATATAATAATTGCTGTTTTCATTTTGATGCGTCATTCTAGACGACTCGGGGTCATTCACTCGTCACTACAAGAGTGAATATCACTTTAAGATTGAATAAACATTTAATTTAAATTAAGGTATTAAGGATATTAGTCTACGAGGTATGGCTAACTGAGTGGCTAGTCGAGTAATCATTTTTTTTAATCCATGTTTAATATTGTCTAAAATTTGGAGAAAAATAATTTTCTAGCATCATTTTTATTCAGCCTTTTTGTCTGGATACAAAAGCAAGATGAATTGAAAAAAAGT
Source organism: Forficula auricularia (assembly GCA_024734495.1). Classification (NCBI taxonomy): domain Eukaryota; kingdom Metazoa; phylum Arthropoda; class Insecta; order Dermaptera; family Forficulidae; genus Forficula; species Forficula auricularia. The sequence continues at coordinate 34,774,434 of JALMQS010000225.1, read as the reverse complement.
AATAGAGACTTCATTCGAGTGTCGAAATGTTTATATTTCCAAATCATAGGCCTGCTATATATTTAATTTTCAAGCTTAAGAATTTTCTATGTAAAATATAGAAAAAATAAAATAAAATTGGATTGTGATATAAGAAATATTCATAAGCACATAGCTAATAAACTAAAATTTACCACTAAACGAAAAACTCCACCTTTCTTTCATATTTAAATTTTCTAGCTCAAACAGTAGGCTCAAAAAAATTAACAAATTTTACTGAGACACTAGTGAGTCCTATTTATTTATTTTTAATGGCATTCGGAAACTATTTTCCATTATAGCCATTGAGTGTTCGTGTGAGTGCGAGAAAGTGTGTGTAAATTAGTGAAGGGATCAGATTATAGCCGGTCAAAAGGTACTACGTCTTCAAATAGTTTTCCAGTAGTAAACCAATATTAAAATAAATTTCTAAAGAATTTTCGCCATACACTCTGATCTTATTAGAACAACTTTCCAATTCACTCTGGGGTTTTCAAAATTCCTACTTTTATCTTCTTCAGGTAAATATAAACATTTCACGTTTAATTATGTTTTGCTCGAAATTGAATTCAAATATATAAATAACGATTTTTGAATAAACGTAAAAAAGATCTTGAATAATATTTTCTAGTATTAAAAAATGAATTTCTTAGAGACTGATTAGTAGAGCTCATTGAAGAATTGGGAGAAAGATAGCTCAAAAATAAAGAAGTAAAAATTCGAAATAAAATACTCTATTACGTCTTTGAATGAAATGATACTACTTGTATTTACGATATTTAGTGCATCTTTAGGGTTTAAAAGGGTCAACGAAAAAAGCTTATAACCTCATCCTTCTTGGCTCTTTGTCATTACTTGATTGGTGTTGTAGTTTGTCTGATGTTAGAGTTCGTGGCTGTGATGATACTGTATTAGATGAAGGAGAAGGTATCAGCCAAAGTTGAATGTGCTATGTTCAATAAAACACCCTGAATAAAACGTTTCGGCCTAAATTCATTTGGCCATCTTCAGTTAATTTGGAGTTATACATAAAATGCGGTACACATATGTGACCGAACCAAGCATAGTCAAAATTAAAAATTCACATTCATTCTGAACCTTTGGGCGCAGGCATGTTATAAATTTACATGAAGCTACAATTTTTATTTTTGACAAGGCTTGATTCGATCACATATGTGTACCGCATTTTGTGTATAACTCCCAATTAACTGAAGATGACCAAATAAATTCAGGCCAAAACGTTTTATTCAGGATGTTTTATTGAAGGCAGCACATCCAGCTTTAGCTGATACCCCCTCCTTCATCTAATGTAGCCTCAGTTGTAGTTTGTCATTAAAATAATAAATAATTTGTTTTAATGGCAAAATATAATGGTATTTTATAAATAAGAACTCTAAACTTAAAAATTGATTTAAATTGAAAGAATAAAATACATATTATAAATTTTTTTCCTTTAAGAGAAAATAAAGTTATCACACCCAAATTGAAATCAAATTTTGATATTTTTTTGATCACAAGGGAAAAATAATCTGTTGAGTCGTTAAATGGGATAAAATTTTCTCTTAAAGTCAACTAAACTTTTTATATAAAAAAATTAAAAAAAAATTAAGGGTAAATATAAATATTTTCAAGACTAAAAGCTAAATATAGAGACAATTAATTTATTAAAACCAATTCAATTTGGAATCAAATCTCAACGCTCTAATGTCTCAAACAAATCTATGGGAGAGCCTGTAGGGTAGGCAACCAGAGGGAAGTAGGGGAGGGTGTTTCCCCCGAGAGGGAGGGAAGCCTGTCTATTCAAATGGAGAGAATATGAAGAGAAAGGCACAAGTAAAATTCTTAAAATTACAATTTTCTTTATACTATACCTGACTTCATTTGATTTATTAAATGGCACAAATTATTTGTTCGGAAAGAAAGTGTATTTAGTTTATATTCCAGGATCGCTGATTACATTCGATTCTACATATTTTTACTATTATTATTTATTTATATTGCTTGGAATTTTTAAGATAATAGTGTATTTTCGACAAAAACTTGTTCACTCAAGACTTAACTTTTAACTGTTTGAAAAAGTGATAATTTGTGGAGAGTTTGGTGGGTGTGGATGAGGTTAATGAGTCGATTCTAAAATGCGATTTAAGTTTTTCATTGGTGTAACTACTAGGTCTGTAAATATGAAATCGGAATTTACCCATAAATGGCTCTAGTTGTTAATGTGACTAATTATCTCAGTAGTAAAAGCTTGGCTTTCTTTTCCGGAACAAACGCTTTTTACCCCCCACTCAACTCCTTACCTTATACAAGCCTCAAATTCGCCCCTGTCTCGAATATTGCTCTCATCAGTGGAGAGAAGCCTCCAAGCATTCTCTCAATACCTTAGATGCAATTGAGAGGCGGGCTATCAGACTGATAGGAGATCCATCATTGACTGACCCTCTCGACTCCCTACCCTTTCTCTTTTTTATAGATATTACCATGGCTTTTGTTCTGAAGAGATAAAATCAATAATCCCTCCAAAGGCTTCATTTGCGCCAAATACACGATTTTCTAGGGCTCAACACCCCTACGTGCTTAAATTGAATACTAACCGAACGAACGCATTCGCCAACTCATTTATCCCTATGACATCTAGAGACTGGAACTCTCTTCCTCCGACCGTCTTCCCAGCAACATATAACCTTCAATCTTTCAAGACACGCACCCACGAACACCTTCAACTCCGGCCCAATCCCTAAATCTCTTCTTATTTCCAAGATACAAGGATCCACCGCGGAGTTCAGAGGTTGAACCTTTTCGGTGCAACTTATTCTTGTATCATATTCGTTATAAAAAAAAATGTAGTGAATGTGAAACCGCTTCATTGGGGGCATTTTCTTGTTTTACCAAATAATTCTAACTCAAAACAATACAAGTTTAATACAAATACATATTTTTTTATTGCGTTGAACATGTGGAATTTTGTTCCTAAAAACTAGGATTTGCTGACTGTTATCATTTGAAGAAAACTGCTGCAAAATCGCATAGAATGCTTGCTGAAGCATGCGGTGAGCATAGGGCTAGATTTAGACTTGATAAGGCCCTAAGCGATTTGAGATATGGGGCCCTTTATAAGTCTAGATATTATATGTCAATGCCGAATATGATTTTCGGATACCTAGATGGTTAAACTAAAATACAATTAAGAAGTATATATAGTAGATAGTGAAATAATAAATCTTTAACTTAAAATCATTTTTATTCATAACAAACTTAAAAATGCAAACTCTGGTAAAAAGAAACAAAAGTTCTTGGTGCCGCTCACTGCAGCTGGGAATATTAATTTAATATTAAGAAAAATAAAAAATTAATCATCGATAAGAAAGTGGACTGTATGTAGTTTTTAATGGAATTTAATATAAATTTTTTGGTTTATAAAATATTAATTTTTAAAATTGAATACAAGTGATTTTATGTTAGGATTAAATTAAAACTATATATATAAAAATAAAGAAGTTAAAGTTTCAGCTAATTGCAAAATCTATAATTGCACAAAATATAAGTAAATTATATATATAAATAAATTATATATATAAAAAAAGTAATTTTAAAAGTTAAGCCAATTGCAAATAATATAATCAAAGTAATAATATAAATTAATTCAATTTAAGATGAAGAAAATGTTCGTATAATTGCGTTTAAATTTTAGTAAAGTTAAAGTTTAGTTAATCAATAAACGCCATATGGCATTTTTAGCACAAAAATTGCTAAACATATAATATATAGCCAGATGATCGCAGCGGGCAACACAATTTAATCTATTCTCTATTTGGTTGTAAATCAAATAAACAAATAGAAAAAAACTATAGATCAATCTAAATTGATGAAAAAACAAATAAAAATATGCCTGCGATCTATCTGCTATTATCATGAATTTTGGGCACTCAACAATTCATATTAACGCTCTCTGCGTAAGTTTAAAAACACATGTTGCTTATCGGTTTATCAGATTAATTAATTAGTCATCTGGTTGGGTGTCTGATTCTGATTGGGAGTGCTGATTGGGAAAAACAAAATAAACAGATTAATAAACTCAATTAATTAAGGTAAAGCAAATATAGAAACATAATCCAGAGATGAAGAAAAAAACCTTTTACCTGATTGGGAGAGAAAACAAGATGCGATTACATTCTAAAATTCATCAATTTTCCGGTAATCGAGGACTATTTTTTAAGGCAGACAGAAATAGATAAGAATTATGAAATAATAATTGGTTGATATAATAATAATTTTACTCACGCTATCAAATGAGTTAAGATCATTCTTAACGACATCAGAATAAAGAATGAGTTTAAGATAAATTTCGTGTTAAGGTTAGAAATAAAGCAAGGACATAAGATAGGAGATAGCAATTAGTGCCTCAAAATATCGATGCATACAGCCCATCTATTTTCCCATTTGACACGGCGGTAATTTTGAAAATGAATATTTCGCGAGGTCTATTTGCCAGCACCAGTTCTTTTAAAAAGCTCAATTTACAAAGGCTTATTATTATTATTCCGGATGTGTGGCATTGGGACAAATAATGCTGCAGTATATTTAAGTATATATGACAATTGCTCGCATGGACAATTTTTTCGGAGGGCCCCCATGAAAGTGGGGGCCTTAAGCTATAACTTATGTAACTTATACGTATATCCTGCACTGGGTGAGCATGCTCTTGGTAAATCACAGTGCTTTGAGTCGTTTAAAAAATTCAAAACTGGCGATTTTGACGTGAGAAAAAACGAGGAAGACCATCGGAAAAAGTTTGAATTGCAAGCATTGTTGGATGAGGATGACGCTCAAACGCTAAAACCCGGTGAAACCGTTAATACCGACAAGATCTGATGGATTGGAACCAAGTATCGCGTGTGAAAAACGACCAGAATATCAAAAGAGGCAACACAAAGTGATTTTGTTTCATTCATTTGATAATGCATCATCGCACACAGCAAAACCGCTCAAGAAAACGATTGAGGCGTTTAGTTTGCAACATTCGGTTTACTCACCAGACTTGGCTCCATCCGATTAGTACTTATTTGCATCGATGGGATACGCACTTGCTGAGCAGCGCTTCACTTCTTACGAAAATGTACGAAAATGGCTCTATGATTGGTTTGCCTCAAAAGAGCAACAGTTTTTTTGGCTAGGGATCCACAAATTGCCAGAGAGATGGGAAAAATGTGTAGCTAGCGATGGGGAATACTTTGAATAAAATATTTTTTAGCATTTTAATATAATAAATGTGTATTTTCTATAAAAACATTCCGGTTTCATATTTACAGACCTGATATATGTAAATTATATCTAGGATCATCGCTAATGAGAATCGACTGATAAATTTTATGGCCTATTTCATTCAATTTTTTTTGGGGTGGTGGGGGTAAATCATGCGACGTGTGGCCACAGGCTTGTTGTGCCCTTTCAATTGACAGTACTGGAGAAAAACGTTGCAGTTTTTGGTACATTTTGTTGATTTCTGCATTTTAATATTGAGCATTAAAGCAGAGAGTGTTTTAATGCTCAATATTAGAATGCCCCCAACAAAATGCACTATCATAAATACTGTGTACTGAGACTGGTTGATTGAAAGGTTTTTAAGAAAAAATAGAACCGACTTCAAAAAACTTAAATGCATCAAGTAAAATACACTAAGGGGTGTAAAATGGTTATTGTCTTATTTAGTTACAACTAGACTGCTAAATGTTGGCATGAAATTGCTTTTTTAAGTCGGTGCCAAACAAACTATACCTATAAGCGAGCGTACCCACCAAACGTTTAAATTAAGTGGGAGATAAATTTAACCGAATTTATCGCGCGGAGAATTTACCACTGCTCGAAGCCCCTAAAACCCTTAGTAAATTGGATATTGAATTGTATCTAAGTTTCTGAGATTGGCTCGTGATCCCGGCTTCTTTTCCTTCTACTCTGTTCTTTTCACGATTGAGGGGCCAGCCCATACAAGCCTTTAGGGGATCCACCTTCTGGTGTATCTCCTTCTCTCATCAATATCATTAAAAAAAAAAAAAAAAAAAGTCTCAAATAAATGACACAAAAAATATCGTGGTATGCGTTTCACAGATTGACCACTGCTATCTATAAATAATTGCATTGGAATGAAAAAAGCAATTTCAGTCCAAATATGATAATTCAAATGACCTAGTTTCTAAAGTTTAATGCTAACCATTCAATCTTAATTAAATGATTTTTATAATTTCCTCTCCAGTGAAATTACCTAATTTATTCTATAACTACAGTATATATTCTAATGGCGAGTCTTGACTATTCTAATTAATTTTTATTACAATAATATTAAATTAATAATTTCAAATAAATAAGTTTTCTAAGATATTTATCAGAAAACAAGACTAAGATGATAGGGTATTGTAAAAATAATGGTAGTTTGAGTCCACAAATAATAATTTAATCCCTTAAGTTTTTAAGATTTATGATTGGCACTGCAACTTAATTATAGTTAATTATAATAATAAATATTTTATAAATTAAAATCTTGTCAGTTCATTATTATTATTTTATAAAATTTTACTTACAATTGAAGAGGATTGAAGGTACTCGCCTGTATCTTCATCGTTTGAGCTGAAAAAAAGATAAAGAAAATTAATGAAGCTATATAACAATTTATTTAGAATTAGCTTACGCAGAGAAGATTTAATGGCGTATAGAATCGAAGAAGTATTTAATATTTTTGTCGATTAAGTAAGTATATTTGGAAGATTTTTATAGTGTGTGTGTAAAAACCAGTTTTTAGTAAGAACGGGTTCATACTAATTAAAATGCGTTTCACTGAATAACTTTGTGGCAACTAGAATTTAGTGATGTTGTTTGAGTTTGGTTCAAAGGTCTTCAATCCTCATTTTTGACTTTCCACCTTATTTTGGGTGTTTATTTTCAAAAAATTTTAAACGAAAATGTCAAAAATTAGAAGCAAAGTTGTAGAGGATGTAATTTTTGACATTTTCGTTTAAACAATTTTGAAAAAAACACCCAAAATGAGGCTAGAGGTCAAAATTGAAGATTCTAGATCTTTGAACCAAACTCAACCAACATCAGTAAATTCTAGCTGCCATAAAGGTATTCAGTGAAACGCGTTTTAACTAGTAAGAACCTGTTCTTACTAAAAACAGGGGTTTACTGCAACATTTATATAAGGACACACGTTCGACCACTTCTTATGATGTCTCTTTTTTTTAAAGAGGATGAAAAACTAAAAAATCCTCTTATTTTTTCTGGATTCTATAATTTCTAAGTTTGAGACTAAAATAAAAGTTTGCAAAACTCTGGGTTTTCCAATTCTTAATGTATACTGGAAATATGCCGCTTCTAAACATCCTTTTGTTGCTCTCACTCTCCTTTCCGATATCATTATCGTGCAAATAATCCAACTTCTAAATAATAGACGGAATGTCAGAGAAAATAGTTCCAATTTCTTATGTATATTCCAAAAGGGGAAAGAAAGAAAGAAAAATGAATATTTAAAAACTTTCTTAAGTTACGTTACGTTTTATGTTTAAAAATTCTTTCATTCTTTTTACTCTTTTGTATACGAAAAAAACAACTAAAGTTTGATTTGAAAATCTTTCTGAAAAAAGTTTTTATCGCAAAGCGAAAAAGATCTTATATATAAGTGGCGGGTGGGTGAGGGTAAAAAGGGGTGCGTGAGTTTTGGGGTGCGGGGGCGAGGGAGACAAATGGCAGTTGAAATGTTGTTTGAATCTCAACTTGTCAACCACCTTTTATTGTTAAAGGATTTGAAAAAGTAGGAAATAATAATAATAATAATCAATCATGTCCAAATGAGACTTAAATAAGTGAATTAATTTATTATTTTAACTTAGAGAGTGAAGTATTATTTGGTGATATATATCATTAGATATTAAAATTTATCATTAATCACAGGTAGAAAAACATGTCTTGGGAGTTTGGCAGACAAGTTATTTAACCATAGAGGTGGTCGCGCCTAAAGCTCTCACTTTGCAGCTCTGATTCTCGGGAAATTGACAATGCAATTGTGAGACGGCGCTGAAAAAGGTGGAACGCAACAAAATTTTACCTTAATTTTATAGCAAGGCATAAAATTTGCAGAAACAGTGCAAGGATTATTATGAAAGAATTCAATTTGGCGATGGTAATAGATTCAAATTTACTAGAAAATCATAAAATGGTGTCATCTATTAAATCCGATTGAATGGAATATTTTTAATTTACGCATTTACATATGTCAGAGAGGTTCACAACCCACAGGTGAGCCAGATGGCCCGGATTGCTGTTACTGGCACTCGGGTTTGATTCCCGAGCGGGTGAAAAACAACCCCTCTGACATATAATTAAAAATATTCCATTCCATCGTATTTAATAGATGACACCATCTTATGATTTTCTAGTAAATTTGAATCTATTACCATCGGCAAATTAATATCTTTCATATTAAATTAGGAAAAGTCATTCCATTGCCATTCGAATTTTGAATCTCTTCTTGTTGTTTTCTTTGACTTTGGCTTTTGTTTAGGTCCTCTGTTTTTTTCATTTCTTAATGTATAGAAGAGTGATGAAGATGGAATTGAAGAAAGAAAAAAGAAGTCAGGAACTCGGTGGCACTAATGACCTTAGTAGTTGATATGCCATGTATTTTGTAAAATAAATAAATAAATAAATAATCTCTTCAAAATTCGAAACACTCAACGACCTTTATTTAAATTATATGGCAAGGCTAGGTATATGTTTAAATTTAGAATCATTATATCGCGAAATTTTACAAATTAACATAACAATCTTTGAGTAAATTATTTTAACGCGTTTACATATGTCAGAGAGGTTCGCATCCCGCAGGTGAGCCAGGTGGCCCGGATTGCTGTTACTGGCACTCGGGTTCGATTCCTGAGAGCGTGAAAAACAACCCTTCTGACATATAATTAAAAATATTCCATTGCATCGGATTTAATAGATAACACCATCTTAAGATTTTCTAGCAAGGATTATTGCTAGAGTTAGTAAAATAAACCAAACTTGTTTTGGTATATATTCGTGAATCTTTATTTAATAATCGAATAGCAAGTATCAAATTAAATTTTACCATCTCATACGAGTATGCATGACGTAACAATAAGCGTCCTGCAAATACCTTTTGCGGGACGCCTCTTTCAGGGCTCTAGAAACGGGACGTTCTGGGTCTCATGGGACATAGAAGCTCATGTGGCGTCCCTAAGATTCTCTGATTTTTTTACAAGTTTTAACAATTTGTGGACACAATTTTCTATAAAAGTTTAAATTCCCGTTAGAAGTAAATTTTAAATTTCTAAAAAAAACAAAGTCTACTAGATTCGAGAAGGAATGGATTGTTTTTTTATTATGGCTATATGTTTAAATTTAGAATCAATATACCTCGGCATTTTAGAAATGAAGATTTAAATCGTTGAGTCTAATATTTAGTGCGATACATGAGGCAAAGAAGATCTCACCTGACAGAGTGTAGCCGATTGGTTCAAATTACTATTAGGTCCAATTCCCGAGTGCCAAAAACACCATCTGATTTATAATTAAAAAATATAGGTGTATTCCATCAAAGAAGATGACAACATATAACAAATACTTGTTGATTTCGTTAGCTATAATATTCACCATATAAAAATGTAAAAATAAAGAATTCATTTGAAGTAGTTTTTGGAGACTGACTGATAAGGGAATTTAATGGATTTTGATGAGGCAGTCCAAGGTTAAAAAAAGAGAGATAATTATATATATATCTTTTTTATTCAAAGCCGGCGTTTTGGAGGTTTATTCTTTCCTTCTTCAGGGTTTTAAAAGTTCATTGAAGGCATGTCAAATTGTATTTCCTTCACTGACATTTAAAAACCCTGAAAAAGGAGGAGTAAACCTCCGAAACGTCAGTTTGGAATAAAAAATAATTATAATTATCTCTCTTTTTACTTTACCATACAGGATATGGTCAAGTATTGTAATCGTGCATGAAAAAAGTGGTTTTTTCCTTGTTTTTTTCAAAATATCTCAAAATCGGCTGAAACTATTTTGATTACAAAAATTGAGCGAAACCATGGCATTTCACTCTACAAAAAAGCTCTAATAAGTGAACATCGAAAAAATTATATTTTTCGAGATAATAATTGTTTTGTCAAAATGTCTGTTAGTCTGTCCGTTAGTCTGTGCGTTATCAAATTATTGTGGACGAGCTAGCTCAAAAACTAGTTTGAATATCGAAACCAAATTTCACACGTAGTTTTGGTCCATCAATATTAAGAGCTGATTAGATTTTGGTGCATATCGACCCAAAATTAAGGCGGGGGGGGGGGGGGTTAAAATTAAAAATCTAGGCCATTTGCGCAAACTCAACCAAATTTTGTATACATAATCAGTGGAGCCCCAGAAGTCTAAAAATGCAAAAACTAACCGCCCAAAATGGGAAGAGGGGGGGGGTGTAGGGTCAAAAAATGAAAATCTTGGCTATTTACCAAACTTAACCAAATTTTGTATACATAATCAGTGGGACCCCAGAAGTATAAAAATGCAAAAACTAACCCCCCCTTACATGATTAAAAATAATTTTAGGGGCCAGGTTGTATGGTAAAGTCAAGTGTATGCCACATCAGAACACGTCACCTTATTCGAACCTTGGACTGTCTCATCAAAATCCATTAAATAAAGAATTCATTTCCAAAAAATGGTTCAAAACTTAGATTTAATTAATACAATTCAAATTTATTTGTATAAACCACAAGCTGGGAGACATAAAAGAAAAGAAAATATAAAATCTGAAACTTTTTCGGACATTGTATTTGCATAATTCAGAACAATAGGTATAGTTTATATAAAGGTTGTTGAGTGTTTCGAAACACAAAACTACGTTTATTTAAACTATATGATATTAATATGTGTATAAATTTAGAATTAGTATACCAACAAATGAAGATTTAAATTTTTGAGTGAAAGATTTAGCCCATTTATGGTATAGGCATGTTAGAGAAGTTCACCTTACAGGGTAGCTAATTGACCTGGATCGCTATTATTGGCTCTCATGTTCAATCCCATCGAGAGCTAAAAACAAGTCTTCTGATATATTGAAAAGTATTTGTTTTGCCGAGAGTTTCTCTTCTGATATATATTTAAAAATAATTCATTCTATCTCGAATCTAATAGATGACACACTTTTGTGATTTTCCTAGAAAAAATAGTCCGAATTTGGCTAAATAAAACAAATGCCTTTCTATTTGAGATTATTTCAAAATATCACTAAATAATATTTTAAAAGTTAAATTTAAGCTACAAAAGTTGGAATCTCCCTTGAATAAATAAATACACCTCGACATTTGGGTGAGCTGTTTAATGAAAAAATTCAATCCCAAAATGTTATTATTGTAATTCGTGCGTAATCCAATACAAACATCCAGCCATCCTACTTGAAATTGGAGAAAAAAATATGAACAATAATATTAATTATAATTATGAAAATAATCTGATTCGGATTAGGATTGGTTACGTGAATAAAATTGAAAAATCATTTTTAATCGATGAAATCAGTATCTATCTAATTTATTTATTTATTTATTTTTTATTTTTTATATTTTCAATTTTAAATCATTAGATTATTTTCCATTGGTAATTTTATTATTAAATAATTCAATTGTTTCTCTTCAAAAGCTACACGAATAAATTAATGCAATTTATTCTGATTTCGTTTATTAAAATATTATGATTATAGTTAAAAATTAAAATAGAAAATTACAAAAAGCAAACAAGTAAATATTACATTGAACCGAGAGGGACAAGAATATTAATTTATTATCAAAATATTACTAATAATTTTCAGCTTTTTTAAAAATTAAATTTGATTAATTAGTAGAGATTGTGGTGTTGGTGAAAGGTGAAACATCTTTAATAAAGATAATAGTAAATAAACATTATATGAAATATTCATTTACTATGAGTTAGAGTTTTCTAGGTCACTTGTTTCACATTAAAATTTTAATGTGAAACAAGTGACCTAGAAGTGGAGGTAGTTGTACACGATATTAGGTCGCGGTTCAACCCTCGAGTTAAGTTATATATATATATATTTTTTTTTTGGATTTTCGGTCTTTCTAGCCATAAGCAAATTTATGATACTACTTATTTTTTTTTAATTTGTCTCTACCCCGTGGTCAAATTTTAGCCGGATGCCTCGAGTCGGATTCGAACCCGGGTCCTCTTGGTTAGGAACTGTGCCAGCTCTACCGAGACCGTTGAACGACGCTAACCCCTAGTCTATCCGACCCTCAGTTAAGTTATATAAATTATAAAGCAACTTTTCTGCATTTCTGCGCTGCAAATTCCTTTATTTGCTCATCACATTGTAAGTCCTTTGTTAAATCACAATTTATGGAAAGAACTGATAAATAATTTAGTCGATTTTTTGACATTGTTGTCCTATAATTATTTGTTTTCTATAAACTCCATTTTAATTCGCAATATTGTCCATTGTCTTCAATGGGGGCTGGGGGACCTTTATATTTACGGTGCTCTGTGGTGCAGCCCAAAAAGCCCATATATAGATCCGCCCCTGTTAATGATAATTTCGGTAATACATAAATTTTTCATCTGCAAACGCTAAATTGATAAAAACTTGGAACAAAGGTACATTCTATTGATATAATCTTTAATGCCAAATTTAAACTAAGCTTCATAAACAGTTAAAAAACAAGTGATAAAACTATTCGCATTTTTTATGATTACTTGAATTTTCACATGGAAGCTCTAAAGCTATAAACTCAAAATCTCATTACTTTTTTGTCATCATCATTAAGAATACAGTTCTACGACTGACATAAGGCAACCACTCACTTCTCCTCAACTCTATCCGATGCTAACTCTTTCACTTCTCTAAAAGTTTCACATCCCATATCTTTCATTGTTTGGGGGAAATACTCCAATTTAGGGCTTTCACTTCCACTTTTCTTTCCTATTTTGATTTCCAAACGATCCTTCGTGTCTTAAGATGAGCCCTATCATTTGGGTTCCTCTTGTCTTCAGATTCTTCTCCAGTGTTTTCTTTTTTCCATTTTTTTCAAGAACTTATATTTCGAAAACTTCTAGTCTCATTCACTCTGACTCTCCAATCGTTTTGGTTTCGCATCTCCATTCCTATGTCTTCAGCAACATTTTTCTATTATATTTTAGAATCTGATTAAGGAAGAGCTAATAATTTTTCTTTTGAATTAAACTCTATTGTAGTTTAAGCAATTCTGAATTTAATTTCTTTTTGACTCCTTTCGCCTCACTTGATTTTTCTTCCAATACGGAATTCCTTAAATGCTATTATCATTATTATTATTTTTGTATTTGAAATAAAAATATTTTTTACCAGATTGTCAAGTTTCAAACCTTTTTTAACACAAATTAATAAGTAAATAATTATCATTAATACTATTATCCTGTCGACCTGCTCACTACACGGACTGCACTTTACTATTTAGTATTGATGAAATCAGGCCCAGGCACTATTTTACGCTCACTTAACTTTTACCATATACAAAGCTCAAATTCGCCTAGGTCTTTCATACTTCTTTTCATGCGCCATTAGGGGCCGTCCATAAATTACAGTCACATAGTAAGAGTGGGTCATCTCAGATTTGTGACAAAATGTGACAGGGGAGCCCGGGAATCTTAGAAATTTTGATGTCACAAATGTCAAATTAAAAAATTTTAAAATATATTTTTTAGATTTCAGGTTATTATTATTCCAACCTGAAAATGTAGGTAAAATAAATTTAGACAAAATATTGTAAGCAAGGAATTTTTAGCAAAAACACTAAACTTTGTTGTGACGTCACAATAACACTAAACTTTGTTGTGACGTCACAATCCGCGGGGGGGCCGAATGAAAATGTGACAGAATGTGACACAGGGGGGGTCTAAAAATCTTGAAATTCGTGTGACGTTATTTATGGACGGCCCCTTATAGCTTATCGAAGAGGGGACTTCCAAAGATTATCTTGCGATTCAGAAGTGAGATCTAAATTAATAAGAGATTCCTCTTATATCTAGCTCACTTATTTCCTTGACCTATCATTTAATCATCTCAGCCTTTCCAATTTTTTATAAAAACTACCATGGCGTTTGTTCTGACGAAAAAAACATTAAAAATCGCCCCTTAAGCTTAATTTAAACGAAACACGAGCTTTTGAAATATTTAACACTTTTTGGCAGTAAAATTAGAAACAAATTAGCCAATATATTCTAGATACTGAAACTCGTTCTCGCTTCTGTTTTTATTGCAACCAAGAACGTTTAATCTTTCAAAATACACATTCATACGATGCAAGGTGTATATTCTGTTGTATAATGTTCCCACCTCCTTACACAAATATCATAAAAATAAAAATATATCCGGCGCTCGCCGAGCATTTCTGCTCGATTGATACGTTATTCATGAACTTAACTTCGGCATAGAGCAAGTAGTGCTTTTAATTACATAGGATTATTTGCAAGAGAGAGTATAATATCCGACTCTAGAAATCCATAGAGATGATGGAGATAATTCAGAGAGATAAGGTAGAAATTCTGGAAATGGCTGATGCACTCTGACTCCCTTGAAATCATCAATCATCTTCTCCGAGAGCTAGTCAATTTGTTCAAGAGCATTACCCACACTAACAACCTTTTACTCAATGACATACAGAGAGACATTAATTAACCTGCAATAGAGAACAATTCATCGAAATCATTTCTTTCTATGCACTCTATTCAAATTGACTTTTACATAATAAAATCTTTGTATTACATTTATTTTTAATTTATATTCAAAGTAGATACAACAATATCCTACATATTAAGTCATTGAAATAATTAGTACGTAATAATATATTCTGATATGCTGCACAATTTGAGTAGGCACATATTTTATTATTAATAGCTAATCAATCTATAATTTCACTCACAGCTAATAATAACTTTCATTTACTAAATAAATTTTTAAATACATACAGGTATATATAATTTGCTGCATTTTACTTTTTAGGTTTCCGTTCAAAAAGTAAAAGTAAATTACTTTCGGTTTGTTCTTTTCTCAGAGTATTTTAGTTCGTAAACTAAGTAGTATATTTAAACTTGAAATTTAGAAGTTATACGTTTTCATTTTCCTGTAAATCAAAAATCATATTAAAATGGTAATTTTATGAATAATATGGTACGTATTTTGGGAAGAGTTGTATTTTATGTGGTGTAAAAAATACATTTATATCATAGAATGTGAAGTATCTCTCTGTAAAGAGCTCTTTAAATAGAATTAAATTTAATTGTTTTTAATTAGTTCATTTTAAAATGACCGTGCAAAGAGCTCCAATGAGGACATTTTTAGATAATGTTTCTGTAGGGATTTGTAAATGGCTTAAATTAAAATTATTTTTGAAAGTTCTAAAATTGAACTCATTACTTTCTTCCCAACGACATATTGTGCTGGTGAAAGTGAACTAAGTCAGCGATTGTTAGTTTCGAGATATTTAAAGTTATGTAAAATAAACAAGATTTGAATTCTGTATAATGACACAACTAGAAATCAATTTAAAAGTTCAATTTTATGCGATTTTGCAAAACTTATTACCGCGGAACCATTTTTTGAAATAATTTTTTATGGAACCTTTCCTTCCAGATTTGATTTTGGTGTGTGTGTGTGGGGGGGGGGGTTGGGGATTGTATTACCAATTTCAAGTTATGAACAAGGTGCCTCCCTGCCTTTGTTATAAAAACTTTATATAAGATATAAATTTGCATTTATTCAAACAAAAAGATCTTTCTAGCTGTAGACGCGGGTTAACGTTCGAATTTTAGAATTGACTCGCGGAACCCCTAAAGCGTTTGAGTAGAACCCTACGGTTCCACGAAACACAGGTTGAATAGCACAAATAAACCTTAACAAAATAAAAAAACTAATTTTTTTGACTTAGACCATTTTCATAATCACAGTCACATAAATAAAAAAGAATTTATTATATTTTGTAGCTGTGAAATATTTGGACATAACTGTGTACATTTATTAAGTGTTTTTTCTGAAAATTTTATATAGTGACTAAAATCCGAAATATTTGTGGCTGAGGGGTCAAACTTTTTTGGCAAACGAATAATTGAAGGAGACAATAAAAGAGTTTGTCTTCTGGTGGAATTATAAATAATTAATTTATTTATAAGACTACATGTTCATCTCACTTACCATTAATTCCGGTGAATCAATTGGAATAGATGAAGGCGGCAAAGCCCTCGAAACTATAGTCAAATTGTATCTTATATGTATTATCTTATATACTATCTTAATTTGCGAGCTACACTGCTCTATCAGACCAGTAGACTCTCGAAACTATAGTCACGTTATAAATAAATTAAAAATTTATAATTCCAGCAGAAGAAACACTCTTTTATTGTCTTCTTCAATTTATAAAAATTCTGCTACTCTCGGCAAAAAATTTCAATTTAAACGAATAATTATTTATTTAATAAAAGAAGTATATTCAATTGAAATATAATAAAAAATAAAGAATGTATAAATTTTAAAATATTTTTTAGCTTAAACCTTATTACTTCCATCATTCATTATGTTTCTTATAAAAATCAAACCAGAAAAAAATTACTTCGTTATGTAAAGAGTATAATTTATAATCAATATTTATATTTACATCCTTTTTGGAATGGTTTATTCAGCCTTATTAACCTGAATAGATATCAAAAGTTGTTTTTGTTAGGATATAATTTTTATTTGTTTATTTATTGTAGCATGTATCTAAATTAGACGAAAAAAGAATATTGTTTTCATATTTTAAATATCTATATATATATATATAAAATTAAGGTTTTGTCTGTGCATTGATCCAAATCACGCCAAATTTTGGTTGCACACGTTTCAAGCAAAGTTATGAACGAAAACACCCTCAACAAAATTCCTGTCCGTATGCCTGTCAGTCTATGTTTCCGCCGTTTCCGAAAAGTTGCTCACGATTCACGTAAAAACGGCTGAAGGGACTGTCATGAAATTTCATATTTACATCAGATGTCTTATAACTTACGTTTTTAGCTATATAACGTTTTGATATTTTGACCCCAGAAAGGGGTTTGGGGGGGGGGCGCACGAATGAAAATTATCAAATAACTACTAAACTATTAACTCTACGGCAAATTTTATTATGAGCAAAGTTGTAGAGAATGTGATTTTTGCCAACTTTTGTTTAAAAAAATTCCCAAAAAAACAACCCGAAGGGGGGGGGTCAAAAATATGAAAATTCTTGCTCTTTGACCAAACTCAAACAAATTTTGTATACATAATCTGTGGGTCACTAGAAGGCTAGAAATGCAAAAACTAACCACCCAAAATGGGGTGGGGGATCAAAAAATGAAAACTCTTGCCCTTAGAGGTAACTTAACCAAATTTTGTATACATAATCTATGTGGAAATGAAAAAACTGGGTGTGGGGGTGGAGTGATGGTGCGGGGGCGGAGTGATGATGCGGGGGTGGGGTCCGGGGTGCAGGGCGGAGTGGAGGGTTTAGGTGAGGGTCCAGAAGCGTAGTGGGGTGGTGAGGGGTGGGGGTTCAGGTGAGGGTCCAGGGGCGCAGTGGGGTGGTACGGGGGCTGGGGTGCGGGGTGATGGGGTATGGGCGGTGGTTGGCACGGGTGCATGGTGCGGGGGTTGCAGGTGCTGGGTTGGGTTCGGGGGGGGTGGGTATGAGGATGGGGTTCATGGGTTGGGGGTCCAGGGGGATAGCAAGAGGGCCGCCAGCTGTTGTATGTATATAAAAGGATAACTTTTAAATTCAAGGTCTAGAAACAACAAAATTAGCCATAAAACGATTAAGAAAACAAAATATGCGTTTGTTTTTTAATTCAATCAAAGTAGACCAGAACATTGAAATCAAAAAAGGCTTATTTGCGCGGCGTTTCAATTTTCGTTCCCATGCCTGTTACATACAACATACAACTAGAGACCGCCTCAATAAAGTGAGCCTCAGGTTGTGCGAGAGAATGTAATTTTGAAATATTGATATTAAATTTGCATATAGAGAAGGCTATTATTTCATGCAAGAAGAGACAAAAAGGGAGACACGGATAGGAACAAGGGGTTTTTTTGTTGAAAATGTTTAATAGACAGAGAAGAAGGGTAGAAAATAGTGCTTAAATATACATGTTAATGTATTTTGTATCCCCTCGGACAGAGAATTGAAGCGTTTTGCATTTTAAGGAATTTATGAGAATTATGGACAACGAGCAAAGTGATATAAATTTATATATTGAAGAAATATACTGTAGAAAAAACTAAATTACATAAAATATTAGTCACCTTAGCTAGCCTACTGAAGTACCTATTTAATTAATTGGAGTTTTTCGCTTATTGTGGTTGGAAATGTCTAAAAAGTTTATAAAAATAATTTATAAACATGTTTTTTCTTTCTCTCTGGTATCAAATATCCACTTTTGGACAAAAATGAAAGAGTATAGAAAGTTCGTTCTTGTGTCAAAATGATTGTGCTTACTCAACAACAAACATGTAATTAGCTTTTGGACTTTCTAGGTGAAAATATATTTTACCGATAGTACCATTATGATTTTATTGGAAAAAAATCACGAGTATTTTCTACTTAATCCGAGATGTTATCAATAATTTATACATACTTCTATTTATTCCTCGGGGAAATGAATACCTAAGTGCCAAAAATCTATCAAACCCTTTCGATGTGGAACCAGTCTGAAAAATCACAAGCCATATATAAAAGTGGCACAGCTCAAAAAAATTTTGTTTGGGGCTAGTGCCATAGGGAGGAGAAGAAAGCTTGATAAAATCACGTAGAAAAGTACTGGCATAAGCCAAAGAGAGCAGTCTCTCTAGTAATTTAAAATAATAAACTAGGAATAAGTATATTATTAATATTTTAGGATTTCTTGCAAACTATATTTTTTTAATTAAAATTTAAAAATAAGTAAAAATCTTATTGTAGACAAAAGAATCAACCAGCGCTCGAGCCCAAAATCTGCACGATGATTTTTTTTGAAGAATGAAGTTCTTTCACTAAGCTGTTGAATTCTGATCTGAAACAAATACCTAATGCCAGTATTTGAAAGATGAAATTTCAATTATTTATTCTTTTTTCATATTAAATTATTCAATTACACTGTTAGAAATTTGTTTTTTCCCGTAAACCTTACAATGGATTCTAGTAGTTTTATACGCTGATTATCATGCAATTTTCCGATTTCTTACAATACGTTAGAGTTTTGAGATATTATCGGCGAAAAAGGCCATTTTGACCTATTTAAATTTAATTTAAATATTAAATAGCAACATTTGAAATCAAAATATTTTGTTGACGTATTAGCTGTTTAGCTTCCTCTTTAATTTTCAAATGACAACTTTGTTTTTACCTCAATTAGAACTCGAGTTATAACTAAAAAACTAAAAGTACGTGATTATAAAGGATAATAAACATAGATAAAAACTCAAGGTCTTAGTTTTTTAGTTATAAATAGAGTTGTAATTAAACTAAAAACAAGTGGTAATTTGAAAATCAAAGAGGAAGCTGTTTTCTATTATGTGTTTTTAATATTTTTATTTCAAATATTGCTGTTTAATATTTAATGGGCCTCAAAAATAGGTCAAAATGGCCTTTTACGTCATTTTGAGCGATAATATCTCAAAACTCTGACGTGTGGTAAAAAATCGGGAAAGTGGATAATAATCAGCGTATAAAACTCTACTGGAATCCATTGTTAGGTTTTCCGGGAGAAATTTTTCTTTAATTTTTGTCGAGGTTCAAGGTTGTATTTTTTCTTTGTGATGTGCAATATACACGAGTATAACACACATAAAAAATTAAGATCAAAGATTGAAATCTTGCATGAAGAAATTTCTGTTGAACGATTCTAAATTTACACATACAGCCAAACCATATAGGTACATATAAATAATTAATTTAAATAAAAATTGCCGATCATTTCGAATTTTGAAAATTTTCAAAATTAGATGCAATAAAATTAATATAACTGAAATGAAATTAAAAGTGTATATTGATGATAGTGATAGACTACTATTTATTTAAAAAAATCATTAGTGTCTTCTTTTAAATACTACTTATTATAAATAATTTTCATCAAATGAGTTACTCAGAAGCCAATGCGGTCAAGTCCAATTTGGAAAATTTCAAAATCTTCGTAAATTCTTATCAAACAAATTTTTTGTACAAAAGGTTTCTTTGGGTTAAGTTAGTAGGGCCTATTTTTTATTTCTTATGTTTTCTTATCGGGACGATTTAAGATACATCGATTTTTGGACTTGTCCTCATTGGCCTCCGAGTGATTCATATATGTATGTTCAGAAATTGTTAAAAAAAACGTTTTAAACTTTTTAAACATTTTTATTCAATGTTTAACATTTTTTCCCACTCACTCTACATCAGGATTTTTTATCATAAAAAATCCTAATCGAATCGGCGAACTATAGAATATATATATATAACAAGAAAGTAGAAAAAAAGCATTACAAAAAGCCAGGCGGCAAATATTGGCCATCTTGTCAGAAGTATTTGATTCATTGAACCAAACAACAGCCAGCGGAAAAAAATAACAGATTGAATTTTGTCGGCCATGTGAGGGGAATACGGTTAAGGGTGGTCGGGGGTGAATTCGACTCTGAGAGTGAGAGGGTTGAGGGTTGTATGAGAGAGTAAAAGAGACAAGAAGAAAGCGTGACGTAGGGTTGAGGTAAAGAGAATCCATTGAAAAAAAATAAAATAAAAAAATAAATATTAGCCAAGCGGATTAGCTTTCGCGAATAAAGCCCAAAAATGGTGGGGTGCAATTGTTGAATAGACAGGGGCGGGCTGACTGGCCGGTTAGCTGACCGGAAGAATTCCTCGCAGTTGATTGACTTCCTTAAATGAGTTCATCAATGGTGTTCAAAAGGGTCAATTAAATCATCCCCCTCGATCCTGTCAAATTAATTCATCCCTTCGAATCCGGTCCGATTAATCTTTGGCAAGAGGTAGTTAACGAAAACGGTCGAATAAACTAATAACCACAATCTGAATACATTATAAATGTTTTTTTAAATATTGGTGGGTCAACCTGGAATATTGTTCAAAATATTTGCTTAAACCACCAAAAAAAAAAACCAATTTTTTTCTTAAAATAGGTAAAAATGGAAGAAAATGTGAAATTGTATTGACACTAGATTTGCTCTCAAATTTCGGTGATTTTATCAGTTAACGATTTGAGCTAGAATGAAACTTGGCACACAAGCACAGACTATTAATAAAAGAAAAGTTTTTCAAAAAATATTGAACAAATTGTATGTTCGTTTTTTTCATTTATCATTTTGTCTGTTATTTGGAAAAATTATTAAGTCCTACATAGGCAAAGTTAATTGTGAACTAAATTTTAGGGAATTTCTCGAAGCAATTAAAAATAGAAAGAAATAGAAGAAAAAGTACAAACTTTTTCAAGACTCACTAGTTAGTGCCGCACCAAGTAATTTCTTTTGTACATTTTTGTGTGAATTTTAATCAAGTCCAAATGAATATTCTCTCTCTCTATAACGAGTGCAAAAGGCCATTCCTAGAATAAAGGTAAGAGTAAATAAATATTATATGTAATATTCATTTACTATGAGTTAAGGATTCTTGGTCACTTGTTTCACATTAAAATTGAAAAAATAAAAGATATAAATTTTTAGTTATAATTCTGTACTTTCCTGAAGATGAGCTTATAGCTCGAAATATATTTACTATAAAATTTACATCTTTTATTTTTTTAATTTTAATGTGAAATAAGTGACCAAGAATCCTTAACTCATAGTAAATGAATATTACATATAATATTTATTTACTCTTATCTTTATTAAAGATGTTTCACCTTGCACCAACACCACAATCTCTACTAATCATTCCTAGAATAATAGAAATTAAGAAATTAATCTCTAATAGTCTGAAACAGGATTGAACTTGTATTTGGACAGGAACGTGTATTAGGAATCCTTGCAATACAGTTTAGCTCTAAAGAAAGAGAGATTATTCTATCCGTTCTCTTTTTAGTTATTTTCATCTGTCAGATTCTAATGAAGGAATCGCTCACCCGCACATCAAATAATAAAAAATGAACTTTTTTAAGACTCGGTGCACTAGAGCTTCCTTAGTAATGATTAATAAACGTAAATATAAAATGTTGATTTATGGCTATACTATAACATCCTCTTAAAATCTCAATGGAATAATTTAAAAAATGGAAAAAATTTGGAGTGCAAAATCTCTATCAGAGAGTCTGATGTTTTCATACTTATTGGTTTTCGATGTTTAGCCTACAGAAAATTTATCCACATACAAGTTAACAAATAAAAAAAAATCTAGACTTGGGTGATCTTTAAAAAAATAGAAAAAAATCAAGTATATGATTTCAAAAATTCAATATATATACTACGTGTATATACTAATAAGTATATTCTAGATATAGATATGGATTTTTGCCATGGCCGGTCTAATTCAACCGTTATTTTTTAAATAAAAGCAAATTTCGCGTTGATATCAAGCCAGAAAATAGTAGAGTATAAACCATAAATAAATGAACAATGACATAGATGGAATAGCTTATCACATGCTTTGCATATTTAACTTCAAACACATTTCAAGCGAAAATACGATTATCAAATTCTATGAAAAGGGTGCTGGGGGCCTTATTAAACTTAAAATACAAAATATATACATATAGATGTATACAGAAACTGTGTTATTCTATGCATATGGTAAATTAATATTCAATCCTTTAAGCTCTAAGAGCTTGTCTTTTATAATCATTATGCAGAATGGTACCTATATTTTTATTTTTGTTTTCCATTTATTAACAGGCTGGACAATAATAAGATGCACGAAGAATTTGATTTAAATTTTGAAGAGGAATAATTTGAGAAGAAAAGCATAAGCTTCAGATATTTTTAAAAAGAAATCTTAAAGTTTTTCTTTTTTAAAGTAAACTTAATATTAGAAAAAAATCAAACGTGTTTTTTACAATTTCTGTATTACCTAATTATATCTAGTCCCGAATCGTCACTTTGGCAGCTATTGAAAGAGAATGGCCAGGTTCATATATACCCGAGGGGTGAACCGCGATTGGAATTAGGTGTACACGTCTTTGGAATTATGTGGAATCATTATGGAATTCATTAGATAATGCTCCTTCATCTGTTGTCTTCTACTTGGAAGTGGAAGTGAAAGTAGGTGTACGAGATATTAGGTCGCGGTTCACCCCTCGTATATACTTATATATTATATTTTTATAGTGGACTAAATGATCACCCGGTTTTACTATTGGAAAGGGGTTGGAAATTTTTTGAGAGCGAAGAAGACTTTTAGGAGGAAAAGTGTACCTGCTTCATTACCTATTGGAATTTTAGTAATTTTCATTAAAATAAAAGATAAGAGCCTATAAAATGAATTATTAACTATTTAAATGAAAATATAAATATATCGAATAAAAGATGGCATGGTTATGTAGATTGCCTTCAACTACTAATATTGAAATCAGATTCTCATAAGAACACTTAATTAACACTCGAGTTTATAATTTTGTTTTCTACTTATTTTATAAAGGATTTTCCCACTGAACACTCACGATTATATAAAAGTACCTGGCCACCGAGGGATGCTCGGTAACTTTTTGCTTCAGTTAAAAGCTATATATTAATCCCCGAACTACCCTCGCCCCCGGACCCCCACCACTTCAGCCCACTTCCTGCACCCCTCCACTCCAAATCCACCCCACCCCACCCCAATTCCGTCTCCCCCGGACCCCCACCACTTTCAAGCTTTCAAGGGTATTTCAAGGTCAAGTTCTGTTTTTTAAATAAAAACCTACATATTTGTTTACATATTCTGAATCTACAAAAAAACTGAACAACTTTAATAAGAACTATTTTTTTATTCGATATCGAATAAACAAAATATTAAATCCATTAGATCTCAGAAAAAACCTTAATAATTATTTTTAACAATTATTCAACCTAATTATCAAATAATAATGATCAAATTTTTAATTATTAAATAAATAATTAAATATTAATTAAAAATTTAATAATTTTCCGACACTGTTCTGTGATGTTCCAGAGTGTTGTCGCAAGTTTTCTGGATGAATTCCAGTTCCAATTTCGTTATTTTGGCCTTTTAAGTTTTTTCGTAGCCTTTACATTTTCGGGGTTTTTTTTGTTTTTTTTTTTCAAATAGATTTACAACACAATAAAATGAAGCTTTTGAGGGAGTATCCCTGTCAGGAAAATGTTTGGCATCCATTTCAATTGTAGCCCCACAACGCTTCTACCACATTCACCATAAATTAAGACCATTTTAATTCTGTCTTCAACGAAAAATCAGTTTGCATCCCAGAATCCTATTTTTTTGAGAACCATAGGGTTGTATCGTAAGGCGTGTACTATTAACCGTTTTTAGATGAGTTTCTATAGCGGTGATATATAGAAATTACTAAATTATAAGAAGGGGATGTAGCTCAGTGGTAGAGCGTTCGCTTTGCATGTGAAAGGCCTCGGGTTCAATCCCCGGCATCTCCACGTATATATTTTTTATATTCATTGGCGCACAATGTGAAGTATTTTCGCTCCTTTGTTTTATATAAATATCTAGAGAGCATGGGTTTTGATAAAATAAAATAAAATAACCAATAAAAATTTCTCATGTCAAAATTTGTTTATTCCCATCGTGGGAGCCAATGAAGTTTTGAACTTCCTGATTTCAAAACTAAAAGCTTAAAAATTCAGAAAATATATTTTTTGAATGATTTTCTTAACTTATGGTTTTTTGAATGACTTATTAATTATATTATTAATATTATTACTTATTAATTATTTTCTTAACTTATGGTAATGCCAGTCTTGATAAAAGCACAAACCAACAAACAGGTCTTTTTCAATTTCGCGGCGGGCTTCCCAGCTAGTAATATAATAAGTTGAAATTGAAAAACACCTGTTTGTTGGTTTATGCTTTTATCAAGACTAGCATTACCATAAGATGTTAAGAAAATCATTCAAAAAAATATATTTTCTGAATTTTTAAGCTTTTAGTTTTGAAATCAGGAAGTTCAAAACTTCATTCGATCCCACGTTGGGAATAAACAAATTTTGACATGAGAAATTTTTATTGGTTATTTTATTTTATTTTATCAAAACCCATGCTCTCTAGATATTTATATAAAACAAAGGAGCGAAAATACTTCACATTGTGCGCCAATGAATATAAAAAATATATACGTGGAGATGCCGGGGATTGAACCCGGGGCCTTTCACATGCAAAGCGAACGCTCTACCACTGAGCTACATCCCCTTCTTATAATTTAGTAATTTCTATATATCACCGCTATAGAAACTCATCTAAAAACGGTTAATAGTACACGCCTTACGATACAACCCTATCGTTCTCAAAAAAATAGGATTCTGGGATGCAAACTGATTTTTCGTTGAAGACAGAATTAAAATGGTCTTAATTTATGGTGAATGTGGAAGAAGCGTTGTGGGGCTACAAGTGAAATGGATGCCAAACATTTTCCTGACAGGGATACTCCCTCAAAAGCTTCATTTTATTGTGTTGTAAATCTATTTGAAAAAAAAACTGAAAATGTAAAGGGTACGAAAAAATTTAAAAGGCCAAAATAACGAAATTGCAACTGGAATTCATCCAGAAAACTTGCGATAACACTCTGGAATATCACAGAACAGTGTCGGAAAATTATTAAATTTTTAATTATTATTTAATTATTTATTTAATATTTAAATGTTTGATCATTATTATTTGTTAATTAGGTTGAATAATTGTTAAAAATAATTAATAGGTTTTTTTCTAAGATCTAATTGATTTAATATTTTGTTTATTTGATATCGAATAAAAAATAGTTCTTATAAAAGTTGTTCTATGCCCCCTGGACACCCCCCCCGCACTCACCCAGGGCCCCCTCTATCATACCCTTGCATTCCACTCCCGAACGCCCACCCCCGCACTTCCACCCAACTCCATTCCACCTCTACACCCACCCTGCACCCCGCCATGCATTCTTCCCAACCCAGGTTTTTACATTTCTAGCCTTCTTGTGTCTATGTATACAAAATTTGGTTGAATTTGGTCGAAGGGCAAGAAAGATACGAAGCCTTTTGTGTTATATATCATAAAATCAAAAATCCCCCATTTTTTATTTCAGGGGTCAAATTTCAAAAAAATAAAAAAATTCCAGAGATTTAGCATTAATAAACCTATGTACCTATGTGAATTTGAATGCTAAAACCTAAAAACTGGAGGAGATAGAGCACTTTAAAAATTTGAAAAATTTACCCCAAAATGACTATATCTTCCTTTCGAGGACAAATAGAGAAAAATACACAAATTTGTGTTTTTATATTTCACTGCTTCACGTTTCTAAACTAAACCCATATCGATATCTTTTCTGGTTTAAGGGATCTTGAAAAACTCTGAAAACAAATTTTGGGGTCCTTTCCTCCCTTTAGGGTTCGAATTTCAAAAAATCTCTTCTTAGCACACCAATAATTTGTTGAAAGAATATACTCTCCAAATTTCATCTTTCTAGGTCCAGCGGTTTAGGCTGTAAGTTGATAGATTAAACATCACCTTCTCTTTTTATATATATTAAGATTAATCACTTTATTTACTTTAAAACCCTCAAGTTGCTTATTGCATATTGTTAATTTATACTTAACTTAAATATACTTGAATATCGGATTGGGGATGACAAGATAGATTGAATAATGGAATTGAAATAATTATTGGAAAAGAGGTTTTTTTATTTAATTAGTTTTTTCTATTATTAAAAACAAGGACTAAAAGATGATCAAGGTCCTTCGATGGTGGAGAAGTAATCTCCAGAGTCGAAGCTCAAAAAACAATGTATGCATAAATTCATGTAAAATAAATGGTTTTATAAATTTATTTTGAATATCAAAAAAAAATTTCAAATTAAACCACTTGGATTGAATATTATTAATGAAAAAAACTCATCAATTCGACACCTATTACCTACTGAATATATGTATTTTTAAGTGCTGTAGGGAAAGTCTCATGATAGACTACTCCAGAATTCGAAATTGTGATGTCATGCATTCTAATGAGATTTGTTTATTAAAAGTGAACAATTTAAGTGGTTTGAGCCAAAACTATTCTTTCGATAAACAACGTTTTAACCACCAAAGAAAATTTTGAATTAATTACATATAATTCAATTTTTCAAAATTACAGTTTCAGCCCTTGCTGGGTGGGATAGATCCTGAACATTTGCTAAATTTGCGAAGAGAGTTATTTTTTAAATTTTTTTCTTTCAATTTTTCATTCTAATTAATTTTAAATATATCTTCTTTGAAAACAAAAAAATTATTTGCTTATTTTTGTAGTACCTAATTGTATTTATATATGTAATTTTTCTTTTATATTTTTGTAATTGGAAGCCAAATAGAGGCTATGAATAAATAAATATCTTCTTCTTCAAGTATATACTATTCTCGATTCCGAGCGTCGGCAATTACTGTGGAGAATATCCTCTCCATTGTAATTTTAATGAGGAAATTTTTCACAGGATGGTTTCCCATTGACTTCCTCTGAAGGATCAGATTATAGCCGTTCAAATATTTGCATCGAGTCGGGATTGAACCCGCGCTAGCTTGATTAGAAGGCATGCTCTATAACTATAAGGTGACCACTTATCTTCTAGCAAAATACGGGACATTTAAATATAAGTGATGATAGGGGTAATAACTGGTGCTAGGTAAGATTAATAATTTATTTTTAATGCCAGAACATTTTTAAAATTTAATTAACCAAAAAAATACAGCAACACTTAAAATATTTTTATTCACAGTGAACTGAAAAAAAAACATTATTATGATTTTTCATATTTTTCTACAGAATGAATTTTTTAAGAAGCTCATTGTTCCTTACAATATATTCATAAAATTCAGAACACGTCATATCATAATTGCATTTTGTTTTTAACAAACCCTTTACAGTTTCTACCGAAAGTTGAGTTTTTTCAAAGGAGCATAGATTATTCACCCAAGAAAATATTCTTTCTGTGGGGGCATTTGATACAAGCAAACAAAAGCAAAATTGGACTATTTTACTTATGTTCTCATGGGGAATATTTGTAGTTTTAAAATGTTCAAAAATTTTTACCTATTTTTCCAATTTAAAACGAAAAAACCGAAAGAAATTTAGATATTAGCATTACTGGAAAATGGGACTTTTACGGGACACTAGTTTAAAAAGGAGACAATTTTATTCTTTCAAAATATACGGGACACAGCATCTAAATACAGCTGTCTCGTTAAATACGGGACGAATGGTCACCTTATCTATAACCACTCGGTCAACCTGAGCCTATTTTTAATCTTAATATACGAGTATATAAAAAGAGAAGGTGATGTTTCATTCATTCATCTATCAACGCACCACAGCCTAAATCGCTTGACCTAGAAAGATGAAATTTGGAGTGTATATTATTTCAACGATTTATGGGTGTGCTATGAAGGGATTTTTTGAAATTTGAACCCTAAAGGGAAGAAAGGGCTCCAAAATGTGTTTTCAGAGTTTTTCAAGATCTCTTAAACCAGAAAAGATATCGATATGGGTATAGTTTAGAAAGGTGAAACATTGAAATACAAAAAAATTTTGAGCATTTTGCTCTATTTGTCTCCGAAATGGAGATATTTTTGGGGTACATTTTTGAAATTTTTAAAGTGTGCACTTTAAAAATTAAAGAGCGCTCTATCTCCTCGAGTTTTCAAGTTTTAGCATTCAAGTTTGGTGCATAGGTTAAGTAATGCTAAATCTCAGGATGGTTTTTTTAATTTTTTAAAATTTGACCCCTAAACTGAAAATTGCGGGATTTTTGATTTTGTGGTCTAAAACAGAAAAGGCTTCATATCTCTTTTGCCCTTTTACGAAACTCAACCAAATGTTGTATACATAGCCACTAGGAGGCTAAAAATATAAAAACAAACCACGCAAAATGGGGGGGGGGGCTGTCAAAAAATGAAAATTCTTGCCCTTGGACCAAACTCAACCAAATTTTGTATACATAATCTGTGGGCTGTGGGCCACTAGTAGGCTAGAAATGCAAAAACTAACCACCCAAAATGGGAGCAGGGGGGGGGGTCAAAAAATGAAAATTCTTGCCCTTGGACCAAACAACCAAATTTTGTATACATAATCTATGGGCCTCTACGGAACTAGAAATGCAAAAACTGGGAGCGGGTGTGTGGTGCGGGTGTGGAATACAGGGGTTGGGCGCAGGGATCCGTGGTGGGTTTGGGGTTGGAATGGCTAGGAAGGGTGCGTAGTGGGGTGCAGGGTGGATGCATAGCACCCTGGCTAGAGGAGACGCCCGCTCTAAGGCTAATGTAGTTATATATAAAAGATTAATTCTGCAAATTTCTGTAAGAACCAAGAATCAATTACGAATACTAATTATTCTAAAGAGCAAATATTTTTCTTAAAATTTTGCGAAAGACTTGAGGAAATTTTTGCTTACCAAAGTTTCCACCTGGATTTGAATATCGCTTTATTCTTGGCCTTCGGATTGCGCTAGTTTTCGAGATTTGTTGTCTTTGATTTATTTATTTATCTGTTTGTTTGTTTTTTCTATCCTTTTCTCTCTCACTCTCTGGTTCCCAATCTGATGATGACATTTCCGATTTGAATTTGAGTTGTTTCTCCCACCGGAAGTGGAATGCTGACTGCCATTTAGTTCTGTCTTTCTTAGTTTTTTTTTACTTTTCTTATTTTTCACCCCCGGGTTGTTTCCTTTGGTAGATCCATATCCTCGAGCTCCTTTTCTTTTTCTCTTTTATTTATCTCTCTTTTTCTCTCCATCTCTGATCCAAGATATTTTTTTTGAAGTCAAAAGTACCTATAAGGTTTCTTGTTATTGAACTTTATATTAAATTTTATAAATTTACCTTATATGTACAATACAACTAGACCTACTCCTACTTGCGTCCTTTAATTTAGGTAAAAAAACAGGAGTGTCTTAAGCTGCTGTTATTTTCTCGCATATTTATATTATTATATTTTTAAGGGTTTGATACTTAGGTTGACTTGTTTATCAAATGAAAATTTTTAAAAGAAAGTATACATTTTAAACTAAAAATTGGAAATAGTCTGTTTCGACATGGAATTAATCACTTTCAAATTGGGACTATAAATTTCAAATAAGGATTAATAATTAATAATGTAAATTTATGTTTGTGAAAGTGATATGTGGAAATTCATAAAATCTGTAAATTTAAATTTGTAAAAAATTATTCGAAATTTGTGTTTCTCAACCTGTGTTCCGCGGCACACCAATGTGTCACGAGAAATTGTCAAATGTTCCCCGAGGATTTTCGATAAATAATTAAAATTGGATGGGTTTTGTATCTTTGAAATAGTATTTGTAATTACTTCAATTTTTTTTTGTATCATACAACTTTTACATTTTTTATATTCAGGTGTGCCGCAAATCATTTCAGATATTTATACATAGTGTGCCGTCAACCAAAAAAAGTTGAGAAAGACTGATATAGATGTATAAATAAGGCATGGGTAGAATAACCCTATACTACTAAAGCGCATTTGTGCCTGCCTCTGTATCTATCTATGTACTGATGTGCCTATGTTCGTCCCTTCAGGGGTTGGGAGATAGGGTCAGGGGGGGTCCAGGGGTGGGGGTTGCCAGGTACTAAAGGTCATTTCTTTCTGTGTCTGTACCTATATCTAGGGGGCTACTAAAGGGCATTTGTGCCTGTATATATAACTATGTTTGTCCGTCTCCCAAGGGGTGGGGATTGGGGTCAAGGGGCGGGTATTTGAAGGTGGGGTCCAGGTGGTGGAGAGTCACGGATGTGGGGATCCAGGGGTACTAAATGGCATTTTTCCTTCTGTGTCTGTACCTATATCACATACTACTAAAATGCATTTGTGCCTGTCTCTGTATGTACCTATGTTTCTATCTCCCCCCAGGTGTTAAGAGGTGAGGGGCAAGGGTGGGGGTTGGGGTCCAGGTCTAGAGAGTTCAGGGGGTTGACTTACTAGGGTGGAGTCTGGTCAGGGGGAGAACTTACGGGGTTTCGGATGGTGGGGGTCCAGGGGGGGGGCAGAGTGTGAGGGTGGGAAGCTGGGGGGTGGGGGCCCAAGGGGCGTAGCCCTCTGGCTAGCAAGAGGGCCGCCGAAGGTGGGCCTTGCAGCTAGTGAAAATTCTAAAATGATTGAAAAAAATCTTACATGTAAGATGCGTAGGGGGAGCGTGATCGCGCGCTCTTGCTGGAGAGAGTCGTTTTTGCCTTAACGGGGTTCACATTTCTAGACTCAAAGGCTCAAGAAGCATAGGCTGATATGGAAAGTGGACCTTGGGCCCTGCAACATAGAGTAATAGATATATTGTACATACAAAATACCTAATACTAGTAGTTAAAAGGGAAATCTTATAAGTATCCGAGTGGCCTATTTATTCCAATTTAATCTAAACAAGCCTTATCTTGTTTTTGAGCATCTTTTTAATAAAAGTAAATCAATCTTAAGGTAGTTGTTTCACGAAATGTGTTTCCTTAGGATATTTTTGAAATTTAGACAGATTAGTATTTAAATACTCCTGCATCGATTGGTGTCAAAACGAAATTAATTAACAATATAGTTCCGGAGATATTAAATTCCAAAGATAGAGTTTTTCAGACCCTTTAACATTGCACTATACTGGATATCGGAAAGTTTACATACATATTTAATTATAATTAAGAAACTCTTCTTACCATTGTTATAAAAAACTAAACCAACATTAAACAATAACTAATACATTTTTTAAGAAAATTTTAAAATAACGAGTATGTAGGTATATTTTTTCTTCTTTTGAAAAAATTCTCTTCAAACCTCTATCTATTTAACCATGATTGTGGGATCTTGACAATTACTATTTTTTTTTTTTTTATTTAAAAAATTTAGATTTTTTTTTGTATAAATCGTCATAGCTAAAATTTTTTATTAAATTAGGTTGGAGTTGGTGGTGTTCTCAAGGAGAAATTAAATACAAAGATTTTTTAGTTTACTCTATATATTTCGAGCTCTTAATTCATCGTCAGGAGAACATTGATCAATGTTCTCCTGACGATGAGTTAAGAGCTCGAAATATATAGAGTAAACTAAAAAAATCTTTGTATTTTAATTTTTCTAATTGTGAAACACCACCAACTCCAACCTAATTTAATTTTAACAATGTTTCACTATAAACCAACACCGCGTTCCCTAAATTTGATTGAAAAATTTTAATTTTAAAAATAAATAAAGTAAAAAAAAGTAATTCTCAAGATGTTAAATAGATGGAGGTTTGAGAAAGAAAAAAAAATTTCATTTTCACAAAAATTATTTAAATTTTCAAACAAAAAATCGGGTGTAAACAGACTTTTAATATTGTTTTCATATTTTTTCTGAAAAGCACACAAAAAAACATTCAACTTCGAAAAAAACGTTCTCTTAAATCGTTTATCGAAAACATTTGAAAAATCACCTAATATATAAGCCTAAATATGCAAAAATTGTAATTCGAAATTTGTAAATTTAAATCTGTAATAATTGTAATTTAAAATTTGTAAATATTGTAAGTTTGGATTTGTGAAATTATAAGTTGATGTTTGTAGAAATTGTTGATTGTAATTTATAAGAAAGAATGATGAATTTTGTTATCCTCAAAATTGAATGCATGCATGATTTTTTTTTTGTTTGTTAACTTAATTCGATTTAAAATGTTACTATTAAAAAATTGATGGATCAGAACCCTATTTTGAGTCTAAGGCTAAAAAAAAAATAGTATTAGTAAATTTCAAACTCGGACTCGATTTTGAATTGGGATAAATTAATATCAAATTTCACATAATCAATATCAAATTGGGACTATTCTCGTTCAAATTTATTTGAATTAATCTCATTTCGAAATTGATTATTCCTAATGTGAAGTTTATAAGTTTCAAGATGATTTTGAAAGGTAGAGAAGGAACCTTGATAGTACCCATGTTATCCTTTACAATCTACCTCTGGCTTTTGAAATGTCTTTTTCAAGTATTATCAAGTCAACTTCATATAGGTTTCGAAACGTTTTTTCACCATAATAAAATTTCCATTACTACATAAAGAAATTCAGGTTTCTATTTGTGGTGTTTGTGAAACTTTTTATATAATAGGCTAGAATATAGATACTTTTATAAAAAATTCTATTGAAAGTAAAAATGCAAAACCAGTTGATTATTCATTTTAAATTAAAAAGAGAATAGGAAAAAAAATCAAAAATCACACCAAATGAAAATTAAAAATTCAACCGGCAGTCCCTCGTCGATTTAATTCATCATTCTAATGTGAAATATTGCATTTTTTTTAGTAAAGTTACGCACCATTAATCCTTTAATTTGCCCCGTTTTCATTCTTTATGTTGTTTATCAAATGGTACCCAGGGCCCTGAGGACACATGAGGCAGGAGAGGTGAAGAGACGTGAGCGGCAGAGTGGCGGGAGCGGCAAAAAAAAAAAAAAAAAAAAAAAAACCTGCAGTGATATAGATGGGATGGACCGAAAGTAAAAGCCCAGGCCATTGATACTGATTATATATCGAATCTAAATGCATTGCAACTCAAATATATCATTTATAGAGGTTTGGGGGTGTTTCGTAACATTTGCTGAATATTCAACCCGCCCGCACCCCCTCCCTACACCATCACTTGACGTCCCGGAAATATTTTTTTATAGTTAAAATTTTTTTTAATGTGCTCGTTCGGTGGGAAAAATATTTAGACAAAGCTGTTAACGGATGATTGATATGTCAATTACTCTAGCATGTGGCTGTTTGGTGTTGCGAGGCCAATTGGCCAACTGGCGACAACCAATATGCCAAATGAAACTTCTTTTATATTCAACAAAATGTGTCAAAAACAACATCCGAAAATCAGTGTGACGAGATTTATCAAAAATTCCACTCTCACTCTCTGCGTCCCAATGGGATTTGTTTTTCTCCTCCCATTCTACGATCATTTATAAATATATAAATGTACATATATACATATATTGGCTAAAACGACCTATTCATTCTCTATTACATGTTATTTACAGTAAAAATTTAAGTTTATTTTTATTAACAATATTTAAAATTGTTATCACCTTTCAAATATTTTTAGGGACCTTCTAAATTTATTAAATAAAGGAGCCTATAGAATACTTCATTAAATCCATTGTAAAATATAAAATGTATTATAATTTAAATTTTTACATATTTCATTGTATCAAATATTTAAAAGGATCGTAGGGAGTTGGACCAGAATTTAAATCAAAGTTTCTTAATTAGATGGGCCAAACGTTTCGTCACTGATTAGCGACATCCGCAGTGGCTCACTTTATACACTTATTTGTCAGGAGTTCTAACTACAAGAAAAAACATTCGAAAGAAAGAGTATGTCTTCAACGAATCATCAATTTGTTATCGAAAAAAACAATATAAAACATTAAAAAAAAAATTGTGTTTGTTCTTCGTTGTAATAATTATTTAAATTTATTTTTTTATTTTATAAAAAAAAATACTTCGTAAATAAAGTGATGCATTCCATTTAGAGATGTTTAATTATTGAAGTCTTCTTTCTCCAAAACTTTAAAAGATAATTTCACTTGGAAATCCCCAATTGATAGAAAAATAAAACAGATTTTCTGGGGGTCAAATTAAAAGCTAACATGAAAATTTAATAATCGCTGTGTGTGTTCACTGCTATATCTCAGTATCAGTTTTTAAAAAACTACAATATTTGAATCTTAAGTTAGTCATTAACCAGCGACTGTGTAGAGTAAGCTTTTGGCTAAAATTGGTCCACTTTTGTCAAGCCTTTATTTGGAGCTTGGTGTGGTTTTATAATTTTTTTTCTCAAAAATGATTTCTACTAGAAATACAATAGTATATTGAGTTTTGTGATTTGTATTTTTATATCTCGATTGAAGCGAGAGGATTAGTTTGAAAAGCACAAATTGTTAGAATGATTTCAAACAAGGTGGTTGTAAGTAAATCATAAGTGTGCGTACATAAGTTAATTTATTTTTGGAACTTTGTAATTTCCTTTTAATTTTGTTTATTTATTTATTATTTAATATTTATATTATATTATTTTGTTTTATTTGCACGAAATTTTCTCTGGAAAGAGACGAACTGGTAGAAATTTTAACTGAAAGTAATGGAAGGCAGCCCAGGGGTAGTGAAGAAAGAAAAAATTAACTCATACCCAAATAAGGTGTAATTAAGAAAAAAAAATATATTTTTCTATTTTAATGCCTCTGATAAGGAAGAAATTTTTTTAAACACTGCTGTGGAGAGTGGAAGGAAACATTTTGTTTGTTTCCTTCATTGACCCTTTCAAACCTTGAAGAGGGTGGAAAGGATCCATCGAAACGTCGGTTTGAAAGGAAAGGAGGAAAGAATCCAATAAATTACACCTTATTTGAATATGTGCTAATTCTTTCTTTCTTCACTACCCCTGAGCTGCCTTCCATTATTTTCAGTTAAAATATTATTTTATTTTTGTAAAAAATTATTAAAATTTCACTATTTTATGTAATTTATAAATGGTATTATAACTTTAAAGTCAAAATAAAATAAATAAAAACAATTGGCTCTCTCTCAGCTCTAATTGGACCAATAAAAAATCTTATATTTTTGAAAATGTGTTAATTCGCGCTAAATAAGTCTTTTATAAAGACTAGTCAAATTAAAATACCTTAATTATAAAGTATTTGGTCATATTAAAAATTAGTCGACTAAATGTATTTTAAAATTAAATTAAACCAAAAAAATTAAATATAATTTAAATTTAATGAAATTTTACTGAGCCCCGTGAAGTTATGCAACCAAACGGTTTGGTTTGGAAAGCCACTGCCAATCCTACAGGAGCTAGTTATATCAGATCTCTTGGGCTCGGCAAATGAAGCCCGTCGAGAGACCAGATATTGTGGCCTCCTGTGCCTAACAATTTTTTTTTAATTGGGGTACTTGTCAATTATAAGTTATTAGTCCTGAATAAATTTTAATCCGATTGAAATAAAGGAGAGGGTGTAGAAGTGTGACAAAATAAATATTTTAATTGTTCATATCTCGTAAACGCTAAGTCGCAGAACTAAGGGATTTGAAACTTGAGCTATCTAGGGGATAGAAAAAGTACCTCAAGATTTTGGCTGCCGAAAGAATATGTTTACTTGAAGATTTTTGGTATTTTGCAATTTCGTTTTTTTTCGTTTTTCTCAAAATGGCTTGGGAGAAACCCAAATTGAAGAAAATTGGCATGATGATTTCAAATAAGGAAAAAACGAATGTGAAAGTCGTGTGATGACCACATTAGTTGATTTACTAATCGTATTTAAATCAAAATAATATTTAATTAAAATTAATATAGAATTATTTATTCGTTAGAATACATGCCTGTGTCAGAATATTGACGCAATTGAATGTAAATCCGAGATAGATAAGTCATATTCAGATATTTAAAAAATTTCTTTAAGAAATTGATCTTTCAAAGGTACAGAAAGAATATTCTTTTCTCATCAAATAGCCATTATAAATAAACAATGGAGATAAACTAAAAGCCAGCAGGATTCATGTAAGTTATACATAGTTACACGCTTATTCAAATTTAATAACAGCAGTAATCATTTGATTTTGGACTATATTAATATATAAAATACTCCTAAATAAGAACTTACCATTTAACGTTTCCTTCTCAAAGATTTTCTTGATCACTCAGAGAAATCCAGAATCTCTAAAACAAAAACAAAAAGATTTTATTAGTGAAATCACAGTCTATGAACCTATCAAGTCACAAGTGCATTTTAGCTCCCTCTAGTTCTCTAACCTTAGAATTTAAACAATTGTAAAAATTCATAGAATAGATATAAAGGTGCTTTCGATAAAAATTATTTAGGATGCTATAAACAAATTAATTAATAAATATCAATAAGCTTTTCTTCGGATAATTCGTAATATGTTATAGATAATTTTTCTTAAATCAG
Source organism: Forficula auricularia (assembly GCA_024734495.1). Taxonomy (NCBI): domain Eukaryota; kingdom Metazoa; phylum Arthropoda; class Insecta; order Dermaptera; family Forficulidae; genus Forficula; species Forficula auricularia. The sequence goes on along the minus strand of JALMQS010000225.1, from coordinate 34,737,308 downwards.
AAGGATTGTAATTCCCCGATTGCAAATTGAACATAACTTTCAGAAATCCATCCAGTTATTGGCTGACCTACAAAAAAAGTCAATCTTACATATATCCAGAATTTATAAATTTCATTGCGAAAAATATTAGAATCTTCGTAGTAAAATTTCGTGAATGAGTAATTTAATATTTATACATGAAGAAGAAAGAAAAAGTAAAAACTTTAGACAGTACGCTCGCCAGCTAGATTCGCCCTAGTAATAAATTAAATACAGTATATAATATAAAATATATAATAATTTTAATATTGATAATAATATGTTAGCTAGAACATGTTCCCAATAGCTGGAGGGGAGAGCATAGGCGAATAATAAAAGGAAAATTTCAATTACAGAAAAATATATTTATTTGGCGTAGACCAGTGTTTCTCAACCCCAAGGTTCCACAAAGGGAGTTCCCCGCGCCTAGAGGTCAATAAAAGAAAATATAGAAAAACAAAAATAGTAGTTGGTAGTTCATCCCTCAAAAAATTTGTCATATAAAGAAAAAATACTAAATTTAGAATCTAAGTATTAGCTTATAGTCAAATAAAACCATTGATACTTAAGAATGCGTTGAACATAATTATTATTGTCTCGGTGATACCATTTTTGTAGATCTAAAATTCCTTAACTTTCTTATAATACAACGATTACGTTACATCTGAAACAAAATGAAAACATCATTTAAATTGTTTTATTATTAATTAAGTTTGAAATAATATTGCTTTTCAAATAGATGAGAATATCATATGAGTATACATTGAGTATGTAAAAAAAAACTGTCCAATCCGAAAGAGGCATATGAGTATACAATGACATTACCAAAAAAATTTAATTTTAATATTATTCATGAAAATAAAAATGTTAGGTATTGCAATATAAAATGCACTTTTTTTGTACCCAATTTTCCCGAAAACTAGCAAATTTTTAAAATGTAGCAACACCGTCATCATCGGCAGCGCTATATTATCTTTGGAAGCTATAAAAGTAGCATGATGTTGATATTTTGACGAAAAATTAAATATCTCATATTTTAGTGCTAGGGGGTTCCTCAGAAATAAATATAAGTTCTTAGGTTTCCTCGCTCTACAAAAGGTTGAGAATACAAGAAAGTTGAATGTGTTTGTCTTCCCGGCGGATCGGCGTATTTGATGTATTGGCGATAGTTTAATATTCATTCGAGATTATAAACACTTGTAGATGTGTTTGGCGATGAAGAAGGCGAATGGGTGCAAAACAGCTGATTGCAAGGCGGAGGTCAAATTCGAACTGACTCGGTCAAGGTAAAAGGCGCACACACCCTTGCCAGGTTTTTGAGGGTTCTAGAGGCGTCCGTAAAATGTAAGAACTCATAGGCAGACGGAATCCCCCGTGCTCATATGAATTAGAATCCATAAATCGACAATACATAATACATAATAATATTAACCAGCTGCGAAGCACGCCTTAGGCCATAGGGCGACCATTATTTCGACAATACATAATACATTATAATATTAACCAGCTGCGAAGCACGCCTTAGGCGGGCATCATACTAACCAGGGGACTACTCTCCTTGGACTCTTTAGGGGATTATAAAAGAATAATTTAAATTTCAACACATTTTATTTAATAGTTTTTAAGGAATTTGGTGTTGGTACTTGGTGAAACATTTTATTTATCATGAACTATTAGTAGGTTTTAAAATTAAAAAATCACGTCGAAGTTGTCGCGCAAGCCGATTATAATAAGTATAGAAAGGATTATAGGTATAATAATAATAATGATAATTTGAATCAATTGTAATAGACTGATGATAGAGGGGAAAGCCGTCAAAACGATAGTCTCGTTATAAATAAATAAAAAAATTATTTTCGCACCAGAAGACACACTCTTTTATTGCTTTCTTTCTTCAATTTATAAAAATTATCCTACTCTCGGCAAATTTTTTTCAAATAAATAATAATAATAATAATACAATAAACTATTAGAAATGTATTTTTATTTTAATATCTTGAAGGAAAATTCTATTTAACTTCTAAACCCTAGAGAGCTTAAAATCTAATCAGTTCTCCGAAATAGAAATAGAAACTATAATAATAAAAATTGGGTAGAATTGAGGTGAGGTTTCACAAAAAAAGAAATAAAACAAAAATGAGTTTTGAATTCGATATATTTCGAGTTGTCAGCTCATCTTCAAGAGAGTCAGAGAAAACTGAATATAAAATATACCGAATCCAAAACTCATTTTTGTTTTATTTCTTTTTTGTGAAACCTACCTCGCAATTTTACCCAATTTTTATTATTATATCAAAAATGTTTCACCTAGAACCAACAGCTATCTCTTAAAAGTTAGAAATAGAAACGTTTTTTTTGAGTTATTTTGGGTACCTATCGGAATTTGGATATAGGTATAAATTGAAAGCAACAAAAAAATACAGACACAACAACAACAACGGAAAAACCATGGCTAGAAATTATTTTTCTTCATGTTTCAGGCAATTTTAATCACACTGAGCGAAAAAATATAAGAATGTCGAGTAAATTTAATACCATGGCTCCCGGGGGGCAGGATTCTCAATATCGAGTAAAATTCTTAAGAAATAAAAGTCGACTACTATAACGGCAAAAATGTTTTAATAAACTAATTTGTTTTGAATGAAATAGATACGGAATCTTGGGTATGAGTCCTACTCGCAGAAAGCCGTATTATTTCTTGAATTGTTTCTCTAGCAAATAAACATGTTTTTATTATATAAATATTCAGTTGGAATATGAGCCAAATTAACTTTATATTTTTGTCCCGAATCGTGGTAGACATTTGAGAACCGTTGTATTGAACGAGACTGAATTGTTGTTAAAATATACTATATATAGGTATATTCTGTATTAAATTGAATCTGGTCACGTTATTAGAGGGTGGCGGAAGGATTTGAATAGTAGCGGGGTTGGATTACAACGAGAGGGTCGCAAGGGGTGTGCCAGGCTGGGGGGTGGTGTCGAGTGTCCGGCTGAGCCATTATGATCCGAGATTATTAACGGACTTAAGCGGATTTGGCTGACCCGCCGCTAGCACTGTATTCACACCTTTTTCCACAGACCCAATCAATAGCTTCAGTATTTTTTTAATTTTAACTCGGAGCCTTAATGGATTATACTTTGTTTCTCGACCACCTGGTCTACTCAATGAGAGGGCCCATCTTTTGTACTATAAAAAAAATATATCAATAAATAAATAACAAAAACATAAAAAACGGAACGAAATATTTAAACAAACATATCAAGCCTAAATCAAAATTAATCCGATGATATTTATGATACTCTTTTCGAAAAAATATTTTATATAAAATAAATAAATAAATAAAATGTGAATGGCGTTCAATTTTTTAGTTAAACAACAAATTGAAAATCAAAACATCAATGATTAATAAATGTTACAGAAATTAATTGAAAATATTTAGTTTGTCGAGACAGAGGTGATGATTCATAAGGATAAACTGAGGTATACATATAATATGTATATATTTATTTGCATCAAGCAGAGGGCAACCTCATTTATTTCCTCTTATGAATAAAATTTACTATTAAATTAGTAGGAGAATAAGTTCTTAAGGTTGTGGAAAAATCAAATAAAAGGCATTAATTAACCATCGTATCCTTACTAATTTAACAAAATATGGATGATGAAATGTTACTATTAAAATTGTAAGATATGTTTTTAGTTTAACAATATCAAAATTCTTAGAATTTAAAGTAATCGTTTCGGGCATTTGACTAAATCATGATAATGAAGCATATGTTAGCATTCATGAAAGTGAAAAATTAAATTTGTTATACGAATATTTTATCAAAAAAATCTTAGCCAGAGAATCAAATATATAATATAATAGTATAGTAAAATATATTAAATTTGAATATGTGAAATGATATATAATTAGTATAAGATTGTAGCTAAAAAAAATGTGTGAGTCTCACATTGCGAGAGGCTTCCGTTCCAGCCTCTGTATATAACAGACTAAAAAATAATTATTAATGAAAAAAAGAAGAGAAGAGAAAAGAGAGAAGTCTCCGGGAACGAATCAACTAGAAATGCTAAAAGGTTTTATTTTTTTCTCATTATATATTTAATCAAATCTTTTAAAATTTCATATCTGTCTATAATTTCCTTTTATCTTTTATAAAAAATATTTTTTATTAACATATTTTCATTTTAAAGGGTACTTTATTTGAAGTCTAATTTTAAAAAACGCTAATAACTTCTTTGAAATAATTTTTAAAAATATGAAATTAATTAGATATAATAAAATAATTGATTATTAATAATTTAATTTAATTTTGAGCGAAATTGATTCAGTACTTTTTGAGAAAATGGTCAAAAACCATCTGAACCATCACAAAAACGACGTTTGCACTTTGAAAAAATTTAAAAAGTCAAATGAAACAAAACATTGACTTGTGACATGGAAGTGAATTTTAAAATGATTCTAAAACGGCCTTTCATAGACGCTTTTCGGGGTTTTTGACGTAAACTATTGATTTTAGACATTTCAATCATATTAACTTTTCTGTTTTAAATTAAATGTTTTTAATAAAAGTCATTTTATAAATTTGTGTACCTCAAAGGATTAGGCAGTGATGGTGAAATGTATGTGGAAAATGAGATAAATCATTCTCTAGAGGCTTAGATATTCTACATATTCAAAAACTATAATGAAGAAACATTGTGATATTTTAATTTCCTAAAGAAAGCTGATTATCAATAATTAGGAGCCTGACTATTTAAGTTTTTCTTAGAAAAGTAAACATTATTTTACAAAAATAAAAGCGGTTTTAGATAAAAGGTGGCCCCTAATAGTGATTACTCGGGTAGAGTGAACCCTTCATTGTCCACGATTAATTCTTTGGTTGAGTCTTCAAAAAATAATGTTGACACAAAAAACACATCCATAATAGACCACTGGACCTTGGTATTATTGATTCTCTTGTTACTTTAACATGCGGAGTATGGTGAAATATTGTAATTGTGCATAAAATAGAGATTTTTACTTTGTATTTTCGAAATATTTCAAAACCAGTAGCGGTTGGTCACCTTTGTGTAGTGAACAACAAATAATTAATATTTTAAGAGAAATTAATTATTTTGTCAAAATCTGTGTGTGTTATTAAATTTTGTATACACTGAAGTTCAAAAAACATTGAAGTTCTCAAAATACAATTTTAGGTTTAGATATTTTATAATGAGATCAATGGCTGATTAGCTTTTAGTTGAAATAGGACTAAAAATCAGAGGGTTTACCCTTTGTCATATTGGACCAAATTGTTAACAGTTATAGTCTTTAGGACACTTAGGAATGGATGTATAGTATAGTAAAGTCATAAGATGGCCAGATCAGAAAATATTTTATCTGGGCTCTAATTGATGTAATTTTGGGAAAATATAATTTTTATTCAATGTTTGATGTGGCAGGCGCGGTTAAAGCATTTATTTTGTTTACTTGGAGTCTTAGAAAATGATTGAATTATTGTACTTACGTATGAATGTAGAGAGGTAGAGCGCCTGTAAGTTGTTCGAAGGACCAGCCAATTGTTGAATTGCCAAACAATGAATGTGCTTGAAAAATCACCACACTTGAGGATATACTTTAGTTAAAGATGAGATGGGGAGTATAGGTAGTATATAGGTAAATGATAGTTTAAATGCTATTAAGGGGAAAGGTATAAAGAATTGATAGGTAAAATTGAAAAAAGCACATAAGAGGTTCAACTTCTATGAAGACGAAAAAGGAAGTGAGAGAGAAAGGAAAAATACATTTATTAATAATGCATAAAGAGATGATAATTTTATATAAGTACATATTCAATCGGACTATAGAATTAAAAAACCACCAAGATTAAAATGTATATAAAATAGTAAGTATGGGACAGTTCCAAAAGCTTATCGATTCAAACTCACTGGGATTCAATGCTAGGCGTCACACTAGGGTCTGACCTTTCTTGGAATGACCATATCTCAACCACTGTTAAAGCTGCAGCGCGCAAGCTTGGTCTCCTATTTAGGTCGAGACGCTATTATACTCCCAGTCATCTTCTTACACTGTATAAAGCTCAAATTCGGCCCCGTCTCGAATATGGCTCTCGTCTGTGGAGAGGGGACTCCAACATTCTCTTGACACACTGGATGCAATTCAGAAGCGAGCAATTAAACTAATAGGAGACCCGGCCCTAACTAGCTCAATCGACTCCCTGGCTCATCGAAGAAACGTTTATGCCCTTTTCCTGTAATACAGATACTATCATGGTGTCTTTTCAGTAGAGATGAATCAATTATCCCCCCTAAAGCCCTCTTTAAGTGAAACACGCTATTTTCGAAAGCTCAGCACCCCTTCGCTGTTAAATTGGATTAAAATCGAACAAGCGCTTTCGCTAACTCGCTAACTCTTTTATTCCTATGACCTCCAGAGACTGGAACTCGCTCCCACCCACCGTCTTCCCCGCAACCTTCTGCTGTTTAAGACCCGTATCCACAGATACCTTCGACCCCTACCCACCCCATAAAAACCTTTCTTTCTCTTTTCACGATGGAGGGGCCGACCCAGGCGTTTAGGCGATGCACCTTTTTGGTGTAACTCCTTCTCTCATCATTTTCATTAAAAAAAGCTCCCTAGTCAACCCGGGATATATCTTTGAGAAATTATTCTTTTTAGATATATATGGTAGATACCTAGATTATATTATATACATCATGTATTCATAGTTCTTATCAATTCTGCTTTTCTTTGCTAATCAGATGTAGCGGTTTACAGACGAGGGTGCGGTTTGGGAATCTCTACTCTATATTTATCGCGGGACATTAAAGACAAAGACAGAACGAGGAGAGAGGGTTAACGCGAATTCTCAATTGCGGGAATAAGATGGCTATCTCTCTCCCTCCCTCTCACTGTAATTGATGACTAGACGTAAATTAACTTAATCTTGTATCGTGTCGATAATTATTTCCTGTTAAATTTAACTAGAAGATGATTTGGTGCAAAGCCGCTGAGTCTAAGACCAAGTTGGTGGCTGATTTCATTGAATGCTGCTTGAATTTCTGTCATTAGAGGACAATAGCGCGACGGATAGGGAAACAAACAGGGGAAGGGTAGATTTTATATGATTATAAAAAAAATTTATCATTATGATTACTCGGTTATAACAAAGAAATAAATATCCAGCCCAACATTAAGATATTTTTTTTTTTTGGAGAGAATAGCTTACTTAGGTTAATTGAAAAGATTTTGTTTTGACAAGAATAATAGGGTTGTTTACTCATAAAAAGAATTGTTTGATAGCTAACTTGCTATAACAAAACGAATTTATTTATATCCAATCTGGTAATTGAAAAATAAGGGATAAAATATTTATAGTAATTAAAAAACTGATTATATATGGAAAGTTCCTTTATCTATATAGTATATAAAATTAGGTTTTGTCTGTACATTGCTTCAAATCACGCCAAAATTTGGTTGCACACGTTTCAAGCAAAGTTATGAACGAAAACACCCTCAACAAAATTCCTGTCTGTATGTTTCCGTCGTTTCCGAAAAGCTGCTCACGATTCACATAAAAACGGCTGAAGGGATTATTATGAAATTTCATATTTACATCAGATGTCTTCTTAACTTACGTTTTTAGCTATATAACGTTTTGATATTTTGACCCCAGAAAGAGGTTTGGGGGGGCGCACGAATGAAAATTATTCAATAACTCCTAAACTATTAACTCTACGGCAAATTTAATTATGAGCAAAGTTGTGGGAGATGTGATTTCTGACAAATTTTGATTAAAAGAATTCTCTCTAAAAACCACCCAAAATGGAGGGGAGGGTCAAAATATGAAAATTCTTGCTCTTTTACCAAACTCAACCAAATTTTGTATACATAATCTGTGGGTCACTAGAAGCCTAGAAATTCAAAAACTGAGTGCGGGGGTGGAATAGAGTGGGGTGGGTAGAATGAGGGAGTGAGGCGGATTATGGTGGGGGGTGCAGGGGGCGAGGCTAGAGGGTGTGGGGTGCAGGGGTAGGAATACAGGGGGCTAGGCGGGGTGTGTGGTGCGCGAGGGTGGAGGGGACGGGGTGGGGTGTTAGGTGGGTGGCGTGCGGGGTGGTAGTGCAGGGTTGGTGGAGTGGGAGGTTCAGGTAAGAATCCAGAGGCGTAGTGGCGTGGTACGGAGGTTGGGGTCCGAGGTGGGTGGGGTGTGGGGTGGTAGTGTTGGTGCGAAGGTTGTGTACGGGTGCATGGTGCGCGTGGTGGTGGCTGGGAGTGGGGTGTGAGGGTGGGCTTCGTGGGTTGGGGGGTCCAGGGGGCGTGCTCCCTGGTTAGTAAGAGGGCCGCCGAAGGCGGAGCGCTTGCAACTCGTATTTTATATATGTATTTGTAATTAGATTAACAGATTTTTTAGGATCTGTTCATCTAATTACAAATATATAAAAAATTGATGATGAAAGTCAAACTTTCGAAACTAATATAGTCTCTAACAAATAAATTATATATGTATACATACCTAAACTCGGCATATATGTAGGTATATATACTATATATATTACTCAGGTTATCCGTCAAGTATCATCATCATTCTAATATACGAGGTCTGTTCAAAAGAAAAGGTGAAGTTTGAATTTTTTTGAAAAGTATTTAATTATTCATCAATATCCATTTTGTCCCCTTCAAAGTAATACCCCTCAGATATAATGCACTTATGCCAGCGCTTCTTCCAATCCTCGAAGCACTTCTGAAATGCGCTTTTCGGTATGGCCATCAGCTCGTTCTTCGATTCTGACTTTATCACATCAATTGTGGCAAAACGCTTTCCTTTCAATGGTCTCTTCAGTTCTGGGAATAGGAAAAAGTCGCAGGGAGCCAAATCTGGTGAATAAGGTGGTTGAGGCATGATTAGGGTTTCGTTTTTGGCCAAAAAATCACGAACAAGCATTGATGTGTGAGCTGGTGCATTATCGTGATGCAGAATCCATGATTTTTTTTCCACAATTCCGATCGTTTGAGCCGTATTGCTTCACGCAAGCGTTGCATAACTTCCTTGTAGTATTCCTTATTAACCGTATGACCCATTGGCAAGAACTCATGATGCACCAAGCCATTGTAATCGAAGAAAACAGTGAGCAAAACCTTCACATTTGATCGAACTTGGCGTGCTTTTTTCGGTCTTGGCTCATCTGGCCGCTTCCATTGGGATGATTGGACCTTGGTTTCGATGTCATAACCCGCGTTTCGTCACCAGTTATAACCCTTTTGAGCAAACCTGGATCGTCGTTGACGTCATTCAACAACTCCTGAGCGATACTAATGCGACGTTGCTTTTGCTCAAAATTTAGCAATTTTGAAACAAACTTCGCTGCCACACGTTTAATGCCCAAAACATTCGAGAAAATTGCATGTCATGAGCCAATTGATATGCCAACATCCTCTGCAACTTCCCTAATTGAAGGAGACAATAAAAGAGTGTGTCTTCTGCTGGAAGTATACATTTTATTTATTTATAACGAGACTATAGTTTCGAGGGCTTTGCCCTCTTCATCAGTCTATTACAATGGATTCACAGGACCTAACCACATGAAAGATGTTAACCTTTCATTCATAAATTAATTCCTGTGAATCCATTGTAATAGACTGATGAAGAGGGCAAAGCCCTCGAAACTATAGTCTCGTTATAAATAAATAAAATTTATACTTCCAGCAGAAGACACACTCTTTTATTGTCTTCTTCAATATATAAAAATTCTGCTACTCTCGGCAAAAACTTTCATTTTAACTTCCCTAATAGTGATTCGACGATTTTCCAAAACAATTTTTTTCACTGTTTCAATGTTTTCTTCACTTGTTGACGTGGTTGCAACTCCAGGACGCTCATCATCATCAACATCTTCTCGGCCTTCTGTAAAGCGCTTGTACCACTTATAAACACTTTTTTGAGACAAAGTGGACTCGCCGAATGCCACAGTCAACATTTCAAGTGCCTTGGAGCACTTTATTCCATTTTTAACACAAAATTTAATACATATTCTTGGAACTTGGAAATTTCAATTTGTATTATATCTTATTTAGTTTTTGAGCTACATCCCTCAACGAACAGACGGACTTGTAGTGACATTAATCGATACCGAACATTTGAACAGATTTGAACAGAACTCTAAAAAAAAATCCTTAGATAACTCTCGAACGGTTGTAGAATACTAATAAGCTGAACTTCAACATAAAATTTGTAGTAATATAGTGCGCTATTGTGCTAAATTTCATTCAAAACCACCGGTAACCTCCCAAAATGGCCCCCATTGGCGTAGGGCCAAAAATAAAAAAATCTATGCCCTTAAACCAAATTCAACCAAATTTTGTATACATAATCACTGGGCCCCCAGTAGACTAAAAATTCAAAAACTAATCCCCTCCCCCTACATGATCATAAATAATTTTATTAAATTTTAAATATAAGAGAGGGGCCAGAGGGCATATGGTAAAGTCAAGTGGATGGCCACATCAGAACGTGCCAATTTATTTATAAATTATTAAATTGATTAAATTGATTTGATGATGGATTACTTTTAAAATTTGTTTTAGTAAAATTGGCTCTTTTGTGTGGGTCTCTAGGAGCTTGACCTTTCATCTCTCATATAAGAGAGATATTTGATTTCTACACATTATAACTAAAACCGAGTCATGTATAAAAACTCAAAGCACGCGAGGCTTATAATATGTTTTTTTATTTTAAAATATAAATATATTTCTCTTGATTTATCTGTATTTTGATAATTGTAAATACTGTTTTAATTAACATTGTAAAATTAATCGTATATTCAGTGATGTTTGTTTCATCAATTAACTAATGATGATGATCTTAAATGAAGGTCGAAACATTAGAAAAATTAAGAAATGAATTGTTCAGCACGTCTCTTCTTTTGATTTGATTATTTTATTTGTTACTTTTGACATTCAATTTCGTGACTTTTCACCAGGATCGTTGCAAGCTTCACTGTGCCCCTCAAATAAATATTTATTCAATATATATAATAATAATATAATATAATATAATAATATATTTATTTATTTTTCTTTCAATTTTAATCACAAAACGTGGTAATATGTTTTTCACTCGTATGTTACAGTCCTAAAGATGATGAAAAAAATCAACGATGCTAAATATGATTAATATCCCTGGTGTCTGGAACGGAAAAACTGTTTTTTTAAATAAAAAGGGCAAAAGTATTTGCTCATATCTGGAATATAGCTAAAGGATTTACAGGTGTTTTAAAATTATAAACCGATTTAAAGCAGAACATGCACTGATTAAAAAAGCTTAACACAACATATTACTATAACAACTGCTTAATATTTTTCACCCAAAATAATAATAATTCGATAATTAGCTGGTGATTATTGCATTGATCTGATAACGAGTGAGGGTGAGAGTGGTGCATTTTAAAATAATTCATTTACGAGATGCTAATAAATTATCAAATTGATAACGGAATTCAATTTGCGATTCGATTGGACAAAGGCTTATTATACTGAAAGAATTCTACCGCAAAATAACTACAATGTAACAACAAGATGGCAACGATGCATGATTCATACAACGCAAGTTTGTAGAAAATAAAATATCTATGGAAATATAATATCGGGTTTCGTGGGTTGTTCCTTTTTTTGTTCCGACAACACCCGTGAACGGGGTTGTTCCACCCACTTTTCCCTTCCTCGTAATCAATAATGGAAACGAGTTGACGGATTTTGCTGGATGCATGTATAATGAATGAGTGGAGGAGCCCCGATGGCAACAGATGGTCCTCCGGGATCAGAGGGTGTCTTCAGTGTCCCTCGCTCTCGTTCTAGCTGGCCGAATAACAAATGCTGATTGATCTCAGGGGGTGGGACCCGCAATTAGGTCTCGATTTCCCAACGGAATCCTTTACTAAAGGCGATTGAATCAACCAAAATATCATCATCAATTGATTTCATATTTGCTTCAAGTGTGACTCAAGCGGAAGCACTTCAAGAGAAGGGAACCAAGGAGAAAGACCCTTGACTAGGGCTCCAAAGAGTACCCGAATATTAATAGATGAAAGTTAAGTTCATGTGAACTTCGATTTTAAAGTGACTTCAAAAAGGAAAAGTGGTGTGCAATAAAGCATAAAAGTGGGAAAAGGTGGTCCCCAAAAAGAGACAATTTTCTTTTATCAAAAATCGATATCATATTATTATTATTATTATTGTTTTAATGAAATATATTAGAATTTATATAATCTGCGATGGAAACTACCATATTCAAGTTTTAAGAACTGTCTTTTTTTATAGTACATTTCAGCACTTTTTTTATTTTTGTCAAACTTTCTCGAAAATGGTTTTAACAAATTTAATAAAAATTTGAGCCATTGATGAGAAATCTATATATATAAAATTAAGGTTTTGTCTGTACATTGCTCCAAATCACGCCAAATTTTGGTTGCACACGTTTCAAGCAAAGTTATGAACGAAAACACCCTCAACAAAATTATTGTCTGTATATCTGTATGTTTCCGTCGTTTCCGAAAAGGGGATGTGATTTCTGACAACTTTTGTTTGAAAAAATTTCCCAAAAAAGCACCCAAAAAGGGGGTGGGGGTGAAAAAATGTAAATTCTTGCCCTTGGAGCAAACTCAACCAAATTTTGTATACATAATCTATGGGTCACTAGAAGGCTAGAAATGCAAAAACTGGGTGCGGAAGGTGGGTGCGGGTGTGGAATGGGGGATATTTGCATTTGCTTCTTCTTAAATTGTATTTTGCAAAGTAATTACAGTATAATATGTGGAAATTATAGATAAGATAAAAAAAAATTGGGTTTTTATTTTACAAACTAGATTAGCAACATTCAGTATTAAGTAAAGGTATATTTTCAATCCCTTCCTTGGATTTTTCTAAATGTCTAAGATTAGGCTAGAGCAAAGGTAGGGAACCTTTTTACCATTAAAGGCCACATTAAATTAGTCAGTAATAAATAATAATAATTTTTTTATTTGACTAACCCAAGTAGTTCTTATGTGTCCTTTATTTATTATAAGAATTTTCAGATTGTCGTAATCTAAATAATTAATTAATGCTATAGCTACCTGTTAGAGGCCGCAGGTTCCCCACCACTGGGCTAGAAAGTCCAAAAAAATTATTTCGATTTAGAACTAAGAAAAACTGTTAAAAAATTGTAATACCTGGAGCTAAAAATATATTAATTTGACATTTTCTAAATTTATTATCACTCAGTAGTTCAACTTTAATTTTTTCAAAACTCCTAAAAATTTTGTAGAATTTAATCCAACTAATTCAAAAATACAAGAAGGTCTCTCTAAAGATGGCGCCACTAGCTTGTAGTACTCTCACTTCTAACAAATGTTTGATCTTTATGTCATTATAGTATAAATTGTTTCAAAAAGATATGAAAGTCTTAATTTTATTGTGGCCCTTTACAATATGCAAGCTAGAATGTAGACCTAGATCTTTGTCAAAATTAAGCGTTGTTTCATGTTTTCTATATTATTTTTGAAGGACGGTTTATACAGGATAATACCGAAGATACAAATTTGAAATAACTTTAGAACCTCAAATATTTTCAGAAGGATTCAAATAAAACAACTAGGATTTAATCCTATAAACAACACTAATTGTCTAAACGTATACTAGGGTCATTCATTAAAAAAACCTAGCCAAAATCTACTACTTACTTTGTGGAAAAAAAATTTATTTGATTTAAATCCATTATTAACCCAAAGAAATGAACCTGTACAGTGTACATGCTAGTGGATTTTTCTGATTTCTAGTAAAGTATGTGCCATTGTACAAGTGTGAGAAAAATTGGGTCGGAAAGCAAGGCGTGGATTTTTTTTGAAATACCCCCAAAAAAGGGTGAATTGGTATTTTTTAAGAGAGACTGGTCGTGGGAACCGAGCAGCATCGGGTGAATCATCACCTATCCAACCCCGTCGGCAAAATCGCAATCTTCTTCAAATCACTTACGCCTAATCACAAATGGGGAGCCAAAGGGCGAGACTGATAAGCGTATAAAGAATAAATAAAATATCAAACAACGAACATGTTTCACTTTAGTAAAAAGGGTGACCGATTAGAGGAAACTATTACTAGGGAGAGAGCATAAGAAGGGAGAAAGATTATCGTAATGAAATTTTGACAACTATATTGATTTTGAGATTCAAGTAAGTTTTAATACATAAAATTACATTACCAAGCTTAAATTCAAAATTTAAATAGGTAAGGGGGAGGGGGAATAAAAACTTTTTCAAGATTCGGTTGGAAATTATTAATAAAGGAACATAATAATAAAACTAAGATACGAGGTAAGTTTCACAAAAAAGAAATAAAACAAAATTGAGTTTTGAGTTCGATATATTTCGGGTTAATAAAGGAACAGTTTGAGCTAGGAATTAATTAATACTACAATGATGAATTTCAGCTAAGTGTCTGTTAATTTTTTATATTATGACAATTCCATTTTCTTCTTTTTTTCTATATTTTTAAAATATTGCTCTAAAGCCAGAAAGCCCAATACCTAACCACTTTTAGTTTACGAATACTAACTTTTTCTCCACGGAACAAACTTTCTATTTGTAAGTTATCATGGGCATGACAATCCAGATATAAAAATATCATGCTACAAAAATGTTTTTCTCCACGTTTCAGACATTAATAAGGAATAAGTTAAATATACACTGAAAAGCAAAGAAAACCGGATACTTGATACTTTTAAGATAAAATTAATAAGTACAATATTAAAAAAATATTCCCATATAGGTAATATAGGTAATTAAAAAAATTATTTCTGAATCTAAAATGGCATTTTAATTTTTTTGGCTTATTAAATATGATTTTAAAAAACAGAAAATTGTAACGGCCATCTATAAAATATTAAAAAAAAATGTCTTTATGTCTCGTATATGAACTTTTATACGACAAAGAATAAGTAAATGATCGATTTTCATAATATTCATGTCTTTTATTTTCGATATCAATACTAAGTTTTCTTGAGTTAATCGAAAGTGTTAACATTTTATGAGTAAAATGTATTTTAATTCATTTTATCAAAAAAAAAAAAATTATCAAGTGTCGGGGTTTTTTTTGATGATGAGTGTAAATATAAAATAAATAAAAATATAAAATTTTCGACTGAATTTAATACTTCAGCCAGTATTGAAGCCACGGAGGCCAGACTTGGGCAGCGTCCAGAAGACAAAATATTTTCGTGTTTATTTCACTTAGGTAAAACCAGAAAACTAAATTGTGATTTTAATTTTAAATTTTTTTCACATTGTAGAATCATTAAGAAAAAAGTACCGATTAAAGAATCATTTTTAGTATATTTTGAATTTTTACAAATTGATATGAACTTTAAACAAAATTTCAAGTTTTCGACATTATGATGAAACCAAATGAAAACATGATTTTAGAAGTTTTGTTTATTATATTTTTTTACAATTTGAATTAAAAATAAACTGCAACGGATTATCCAAAGTAATCTATATACATAAAATTAAGGTTTTGTCTGTACATTGCTCCAAATCACGCCAAATTTTGGTTGCGCACGTTTCAAGCAAAGTTATGAACTAAAACACCGTCAACAAAATTCCTGTCTGTCTGTCTGTCTGTTTCCGTCGTTTCCGAAAAGTTGCTCACGATTCACGTAAAAACGGCTGAAGGGATTATTATGAAATTTCATATTTACATCAGAGGTCTTCTAACTTACGTTTTTAGCTATATAACGTTTTGATATTTTGACCCCAGAAGGGGGTTTGGGGGGCGCACGAATGAAAATTATCAAATAACTCCTAAATTATTAATCGTACAGCAAATTTTATGATTAACAAAGTTTTAGGGGATGTGATTTCTGACAATTTTTGTTTAAAAAAATTTCCCCAAAAAACCACTCAAAAAGGAAGGGAGGGTGAAAATTGTAAATTCTTCCCCTTGGAGCAAACTCAGGCAAATTTTGTAACATAATCTCCGCGCCTCTAGAGAGCTAGAAATGCAAAAACTAACCACTCAAAATGGTGGGAGAGGGTCAAAAAATGAAAATTCTTTCTCTTGCACCAAACTCAACCAAATTTTGTATACATAAACTGTGGGTCACTAGAAGGCTAGAAATGCAAAAACTGGGTGCGAGGGTGGATATGGGGTGGGGTGAGGGAGTGGGTCGGAGTAGGGCGGGGGTGTAGGGGGGGGGTCTAGGGGACGTGGGGATCCTGGGTTAGGATGTTGATGGGGTGGTGCTGTGGGGGCTGGGGTTGGGCATGGTGCCGGGGGTGGGTGTGCTGGGTGGGTTTCGTGGGGGGTGGGGAGGGGGGGGGGGGGGTCCAGGGGGCGGGCCTTGCGGCTAGTTTGAAATATTGATATGTTTACTCCTTTATTAATAATCAGATTAATAAATAATCGGTTATCACTGGAGTATTCCATCAACGACTGGGCTCGCCTAGCTCATACGCAGCTTTCATTCTTCTAAGCGCAATATGTAGCCTAAATACAGGCGCAACAACTTGGCAAATCAAGTTCAAATTCAGACTATATTTTGAGGATTTTAATTAGTACAGTTATTTATATATTTTTTATGTAATTATATTTATATAAATAATAATTCATTTATAGAATATAGAAATATTATGTATATGTTACATATGGACATGAGAATTTTAGAAAGACTTAGGTGGAACATGGCACAAAATAGATTGGGAAAAACTGATGTAGAGAGAATATTATTTAATTTTGTATTTCAAATTGAAACAGTTTAGACAAATATACTTCAGGTGATTTGAACTTTTATGTTTAATTCGAGAATAGACATTCCATTGTTCTTCGATTTTTGAAAATTATCATAAACGGAAACAATCAAAATATGTGATGGTATCAGGGAAAAGTACCTTTATCATCCTGGTCGAAATCGAGCTAATGGCATCTCCTGTTTCTAGAGAAAAAAACTGAACAACACGGCGGTTTTTGTCCAGCCCAAAAATTCTAGAAATTGACTCAGTTATGAATTGTTGAATAATTAGAAGTAAAAAAAAGTAGTTTTGAGTTATAGCCATTTAAATTTTGACAATCTTTAAGCAAAAATAGGGCATTTCTTCCATTTTTACCCTCGCTATTATTCTATTCCGAATGAAAATTTGCCGCTGAATTCAAATATATAATCAAAAAGTATACCCATTAAACAAAAATATACAAAAATAATTGTAATAATAATAATTTTGAAGAAGTGAAGTGAAGTGAAAATATTACTGAGAAGCGTAACAAGAAATAAAATTTTTAGTATTTAGAGAGAAATTAGGTGATATTAAATTATTTCCGAAACTCACCGTTAATATTGTAGATCCTATGTACGGCTCTGCTCATCTGCTACTTATCAGAAATCCGCTGTTTTTGACTTGGAGAGAATCTGAAACAAAAATGAAAAAGATTATAATTTATTTACAATAGGTCGTTTACAACAATGGTTCTTAATCTATGGGTCCGGCAGAGCCGCCCACCAAATATTTTACTACAAGTTTAAAAGTATATTTTAATATTTCATTATTCGTGTCCATGATTAATAATTAAAGTAATCGTAGGGAGTTGGACAAGACTTTAAATTAAATTAAATACAAGTTTTCATTAAATATGCCAAACGTTTCGTTGCTGTTTTGGAACTTCTTCAGTGGCTCAATTATTATCCAGACAAATAAGTTTAATAAATGAGCCACTGAAGAAGTTGCAAAACTGCAACGAAACGTTTGGCATATTTAATTAAAACTTGTATTTAATTTAATTTAAAGTCTTGTCCAACTCCCTACGATTCCTTTAAGTATATTTTAATTTATTCAATGCTTTTAGAATGAAAAATAATAAAAATACCTACTTTTTTATTATTTTCCTTGGATCGAATTGTGCATTTGTTTTATGTTAATAGTTAAAAATTTATTAAAGTTGTTATAAGGAAATAGGGACTATATCGTTTATGAAAATAATTTACATTTTATTGCCAACGTTTCGTCAACTTTGTTGACTTCTTCAGGGCTTAATTAGTTAACTCCCTGCATATTTGTCATTTTTATAATTATTCTTTCTTAGTAAACATATCAAGGCAAGTCAACAACATCAATCAGATTAAAAAAAATTCAATTTGATTGATGTTGATGACTCGTCTTGATATGTTTACTAAGAAAGAATAATTATAAAAAAATAACGAATATGCAGGGAAGTTAACTAATTAAGCCCTGAAGAAGTCAACAAAGTTGACGAAACGTTGGCAATAAAATGTAAATTATCTGCATAAAAGATATAGTCCTTAGTTCCTTATTTCCTTTAATTGATGAACATAAATAATCAAAATATTTAAAAATTTATTTAATCATTGTAAAATTGAAGACCATTTTTTAAGTATATGATCTAAAAAAAGGCAATGAAAAAAATTTAGCTTTATTTTGGATCTCTACATGGACATATTTCTCACTTGGGTCATGAAGCGAGTGAACTTTGGACCCTGCAATAGAGAGTACTAGTTATTGTACAAGCACCTAATAGTTAAAAGGAAATCCTACAAGTATCGAATTGAAAGATTTCTTCCAATTCGAGCAAACAGGTCTGAGTTTGTTTAAGAACAAGTGTGATCTTGTTTTGGAACCTCTCCCTATATACAATTAAATCTATTAGTAATTGCTATAATACAAACTTTAACTAAATACATATATTGAAAGAAATTATCTTTTAAGATTGTTTTGTCTACGTATTTCTAATCAAGCATTGTAAAATGTATACGAATAAATGCAATTTAAATCTTAATATAAAAACTAATTTGAATAAAAATCAAGAGATTATTTATTACTCAATCCGAGCTGTTATGAATGACTTTATTAAATATCAGAAAGAGTTATATTAACCCTCTCAGAAATGTAATATCATCAATAGCACCTCGGAATCAGCACAAGATAATCTCATGATTTTTTTTCCAAGATGGTTAAATCTATATCTCTAGGCAAATTGATATTTTATATAAAAATTAACTTTGGAAACATAAATAAAAACAAATTACTAATATCTTTTTCTTAATTAGATGTAACATATCAGCTTTATTTTGTTAAAATAGTGGTAGGTTTTCAATTTTATTTCAATCGGTTGAACAGTCTAAAAAAAATTGTCTAGGAAAAAAACGACCACATTCATCCATTCATCCGCACGCATTGTGTGTGTGAAAAAATCGCACTTTTTGGCATCTAGACGAGACCCCATGTAATTTTTTGCAAAATTGTCATGTTCTAAAATTCAACCTGAATGAATACTACGATTTGTGACTTTAAGGCCATTGGTTAAGTATTCTTTACCTGACTACTCTTTGAAGTCGTGATTTCCGCTAGAACGATTACAATACTTTACTCATGCTTCGCATTGAATAAAGTAAAGAAAGAAAAAATATTGCTTATCAACTGTATTGAGAAACGTATAAATTAATTTAATGCAGCTTTTAATTCTGAACAAATTCTCTATTTATCATTTTGATTTAAAATTATTTGGGAAAATTATATCCGCAATTGAAAATGTTAACATTGAACACTATAGTATTTGTTCCTGGTAAATTCTATAAGTCGATAAATAAATATGACGGGTGGAGCGAGAAGGGGGCTACGCCATTACCCAAAAAAGGCTGTTGTTTACAATTTCGGGAAGGCTTTTTCGTTCAATCTATTGATGATGTTAAAAGTTATTACTTTTTGTTTTGCTTTGTAGTTATTTTATAGTTACTAATAAAGTAATAACCATATTCCTATAAAATGACTTCATCTGATCAAACAAGATTTTATTTTATTTACTAGCTGCGACGCCCGCCTTCGGCGGGCACTCTTGCTAACCAAGAGGCTTCACCCCCTGGACGTCCTCGTCCCTAAACCCTTTACCATCCTCCACCTCCAACCACTCTCCAAACAAAATTTGGTCCAAAAAGTTTTAATTTTTATTTTTTGACTCTCACCCCATTTTGGGTTATTAGTTTTTGTATTTCTAGCCTTCTGGGGGCCCTCAAAATATGTATACAAAATTTTGTTGAGTTTAGTCCAAAGGGCTAGAATTTTCATTTTTTGACCCATCCTCCCAATTTTGGGTGGTTATTTACAAAAAAAAAAAAATTCAAGGAAAATGTCAAAAATTAAATCCTACTTCTAATGGAATTTGAGAGTTAAGAGTTTAAGAGTTATAATCAAATAATAATACAGACACTGGGGGACGGATATACATATAAATAAACAGACACAGGCACAAATGCCCTTTAGTATTATGTGATAATCGAATTAAATTTATCATCAATTCGGTACAATATATTTCAGTATTAATATCGAATAGATTAATCGATTTTTTCGTTGGTGCTGTTTTATTTTTTTATTTTGAGAAATTATATCATAAACTTTTGCGATGCGTGGAAAGTCCTTTGAAAAATATGAAGGGGTTGCCTGAAGGCAAATAAAATTCATCGCCAATCGTTGATAGACAGCCGCTTATTATAAAATAGGCTCTTGGAGATAGCGGCGGAGCAATAAATGCGACCGTGGACGGATAGAAAGGGGTGCAGACTCACCCTTCGATCACCGAACGATAGCAAGATGAAAGACATGGGATTTGGATGGGGGGGGGGGGTGCAGGGTAGAGGCAGGGTGAAAAAGGTGGAGATTTAAACACTTCATTTCACTTGAAGGGATTAAAGAGCGTCCCGAAATGTCACTGATAATCGCAACAAAAACATCGAAAAGTGCCTTTTTTATGAATTTGATTTTTTTATCTTTTTCTCTCATCATCATCCTTAGTCAAATATTATGAAAACAATGAAAATGGAGTCTATATTAGAGGAGCGGCTTCCAACCAGGGAGGGGCGAGAATTTTTTAATGAAAAATTAGTTTTCATACATACCATAATAATAATACATAGGTATATATAAAAATAAAAAAAATAAAAATAAATTTGATAAACTATGAGCAATAAACAAAAACATTCCTCCCAATAAATTTTGATGCGATAGATGTATGAATTAAATTTAAATGATTAAAATATAATAATATAAAAATAAATATATAGTAATACATGTACGTATATATAGGGCGCTCCTTATTTTGGATATTTTCGAATATTTACGCTGACAGGGGCTCACATGGTTAGAAATAAATTTAAAAAACTATCCCCCAAGTTTCAAGTCTCTATCTCAATTTTAACTTAGTGCTACACAGCGATTAAATTACCCATCTAAATAACATTGTGTTTTTGGCATTGAACGATCAATTTTTTATTCCAGACAAAGTAGTGGTTTAAAAAATTTGAAACTCTGTAGACTTTATCCTTATAATATTAGCTATCCGTCTGAATTTTTACAGATTTTTAGCTGTTATAATTTTGGAGTCTTAAACTTACTAATACTAAGATATAGCAGTATTTTATCTAGATGTAACTCCAAAATTGTAATAGCCAAAAACCTGTAAAAATTCTGAAGGATAGCCACCATTATAAGAACAAAGTCTACAGAGTTTCAAATTTTTTGAACGAGAACTTTGGCCGGAATAAAAAATTGATCGTTCAATGCCAAAAACCCCATGTTATTTAGATGGGAATTTTAATCGCTGTTTAGCACTAGGTTTAAATTGAGATAGAGACTTGAAAATTGCGGAATATATTTTTTTTTATATATTTCTAAACATATGAGCCCCTGTCAGCGAAAATACTCGAAAATATCCAAAATGAGGAGCACCCTAACGTATATGTTATAGCAAAATCTTGTTATTATTCTCTTAAATGGAGTTTTCATTTTTTTTTTTTTTTTTTTGTAATAGAATTTTTTTATTTAAAAGATGTCTTATATTATTATATCTTTTAAAAAATAAAGGGTGGAGAGACGCCGCGGAATTCTTTTTTGTTTAGGGAGGTTTAGTAGCATAAAGGTTGGAAACGGCTGTATTAGAGTATTTGAGCTATTCAGATTACAATGGTATTAACTGCCTAAAAGAAAAATGAGAAAATTAATTTATTTAGGATTCCGTAGAAATGAAAATCAGAACCCTATTACTGTCACTAAAATATATCTCTGTCTTTCCATCTGCCAAATAATTGTTTTGCTTTTTAAGTTAGATATTCTATTGATGATGGAAGGAAAAAAAATCTTTTCAACACTGTTCTAAAAAATGAGACAATAAGTAAAATGATTATCCCAGATAACACAACCCACTTTAGAATATGTCTTATTAAGCTCTTATTGCCTTTAAGATATCTTTAAGGTGTCTAGAAGATCTCCAAATGCCTAGAAAACATCTTCTAGACCAGTGCTTCTCAACCTTTTTTGGTTAACAGCACACTAAAAATATCTCGAATCATTTGCGGCACACCTAAAAAAAATTAAAAAAAAGTAAAAGTTGTATGATAAAAAAATGAAGTAATTACAAATACTATTTCAAAGTTACAAACCCATGCAATTTTAATTATTTGTCAAAACCGCTCCCGGCACATTTGAAAATCTCTCGCGGCACACACATGTTGAGAATCACAGGTCCCCAGAGAGCCCAAAATATAAACAGTCCTCAGCATTGAAAATATAAAAATTTTGCTACAGGACAAACTTTCTAAGACGATTTCTTTTTATGAATTTAATTTTTTTATTGAATGATAAAAATGAAGAAAAAATAAAACTTTTTCATGACCCAGTACGTTCGGCAGCTAGAACATTATTGTCTGAATTTTATTGAAGGTCAATTAAATATTTGGTCTCTCTATAACGAGTATAATTTTGGTCCAAGAGCAAAAGGCCATTCCTAGAATAATAGAAATTAAATCTTTAATAGTCTGAACAGGTGACTTGTATTTGGCACCCTTGCATTTCCTTTGCTATAAAATAAGAAGTTAGATAATTCTATCCACATCCTTTTTAGTTATTTTCCTTGATCGAATTCTAATGAAAGAATCCTCTTCCCCCCTCCCCCACACACACTTTTAAAGCTAAACTCTAGACCAAGTGTGCTAATAGAGATATGCTTATTTCATTGGCCCTTTGAAGACTGAAGAAGGAGGGAAAATCCTCCGATTTGTTTTAAAAAGATAACTTTTGAATACATATTCTTTTATTAGGGATCATCTTTTTATTTATTTCTGGAATGCTTTGCTTACTATCCTCAGTTTTATATATTCTAATATCTTTGTAACTGGGATCTTGACTTAACTAAGACAAATCCGGGTATGGGACAAATCATATATAATAAATGATTAGAATCAAATTAAAAATATAATTAAAAAATAAAAAAATTGAATTTGAAGATATATCTTGTATCTTTGTTTTTGAATACAGTATATATCTCTGAAAATTGTGCCTGGATACAGAAACAAAGTTATCCAAATACATAGTTGAAATTATTATAGATAGTCAACTAAATACTCAATAACCTCATCCTTTTTTTGAATTCGGTTAAAAATGTTTCGAGATATTTGAATCTAATTTTACTTAACAAGACTGCTGTTTATTAGGTAAGTACATCCAAATTAAAGGTTTTCACGTTGACTAATTTCTATTAAAATTTTATTGTAAACCCTTAGATAATTTTTTAAGGTATTGACAAAAATCAAATTTCCCGAGTTAATCAAAAAGATTTCGGATCTCAAATGGCGTTTTTCTTTTCTTTTTAGTACGTTAAAATAAAATCGCCTTCGCACCCTGAAGAGTTCTTGCTTGACGAAAGAGAGACATAAAAAGTGTCAAGGCTAGCTAGCGTTCTTAATATCTTTTTTTTTTTAATAATATGATTTTATTATACGATAAAACTGGAATTCAACATTGTCTTCAGCAATAAAGAAAAAGCCAGTTTCTTTCTCCAGTGATTTCATTCGATTTCATTCTCTCCTTTCATTCAATCATCATTTTATGAAGAAAGAAAGGGTGGATTAAGTTTTTAATTCAACTATTAAAATTTTATTATAGATTAACAAAGTAGTAAAGATTTCGATTATTTTAATTTACTCCTAAGAGTATCTAAAGACTGTTTAATTATTCATTTCTATGAAATATAAACTGATTTCTATTTTAGCAAAGCGAGCAGCTACAGGTAACTCCGAACGGTAAGTTAAGTTTCTATGTAGAAGAGTGTAAGTCATGAGTGTTTCTAAGAGTCAGCCAAAATAAAAGAATAGAAAAAAATCATTATTTTGAAGTGTAGAGGAGAAATTAATTTCGTTATATTAAATTTAAATAAGTTATTAAAATTTGAATTTAAAACTTAAAACGCATCTTTAACATTAAGAATTATGGTATACAGAAAAGGCAAAAGATTGTCAACAACTAAATCCGAGATGCTGAGTGACTTACCCATAATTATATATAGGAGTACACACACAAATTCACACACTGACATTTTAATTTTCTGGTTAGTTTTGCCCACAAAACCCGTTTTATCTTTCTAAACTCATTTTCTATACCTTGAGGGCATTGAATACCTATAGGCAGCGATTCCCAACCTTTTTATCCTCGCTGGATATACAAATTTAGCGGCACATCAAGGATCTAATAAAACTGTAGTTTACAAAGATAGATATATTATAATCACACCAATATATACCTATCTACATACCTTCAATCGCAATAAAGAAAAAATACTGAATTAAATACGAAAAGTACACTCTGTGACTTAGAATGAAAACTTACATAACAAATGCAGTTTTATAAAGAGAATGTTGCCTTGTTGTAGAAGCCAATTTATTGTAGAAGAAATAAACAACTCATAAATAGGGACAAATGAACAGAAATATTTAAATTCAAATTAATTATAAGTACCTGCAGAAAAACAATTATTAATTTTTAGCGCCACATTGTCAAAAGATTGATGGTACACCAGTGTTCCGCGACACAGAGGTTGAGAACCACTGGCTTATACTATTTGTTTAATTTATCCAAGGAAATTAATTTATATAGATTAGAATTTTATATTTTGGTGACGGACTGATATGTTATTGTAATATTTCAGGATTTGATGAAGGCAATTCGGAAATAAACAAAGATCACATTTTATTATAATAGACTCGGAGAAATGAGGGAAAATACTCCGTAACGTCGGTTCGTAACAACTCTATATGAGAAAAAATCAAATTAATGATATTTACTGGAAATAGTCTCTTTGCTTATTTCCGGGCTGCGTTCATCAAATCATGAAATAATTTATATAGTTTTGGTAATGGAAGACTTTAAATATTGAACCTCTTGAAATCGAGGGCAGTATCCTCAATTAGATACTTCGTTATGCAAATAAAAGAAGTTTCAGATATAAACACAATATAAATAAATAAATAAATAAATAAATATACGGTAAATTGACAAATGTAGAGTAAATTCAGTACCTATATCGAACAAGCACTTTCGCCAACTCTTTTATCCCTATGACCTCCAGAGACTGCAGCTCGCTCCCAGCCACCGTCTTCTCCGAGATTTATAACCGTCAGCTGTTTAAGACCAGTATCCACAGATACCTTTGACCCCCTTAAGGTTATAAAATCCCCTCTTCTTCTTTTCACGATGGAGGGGCCAACCCAGGCATTTAGGGGATGCACTTTTTTGGTGTTACTACTTCTTCATTATTTTCATTAAAAAAAACACCTAATAGTCCTAGTCATGGGCTCCACATGAAATTTCGGACCCGGGGACCACAATCTTAACCGGGCCCCTTATTATGAAATAAGTGTGTATTTTTTAATGAAATGGAAAAAAGTTGGTCATCCTACGCATTTTTATTCTAACATAACCCCTTAATAAACATATCACGTCCAAGCCTCGGGCCCCAGAGGTGCACTTGGACCCCCCTTTGCGGGGGCTACGCTCCTAGTGAATGAAGAAATTAAGGATATGAATTGAGTTTCCTAATAATTTTAATGCCACCCTCAGTCTTTTTATAAATTATGCAAAACTTGTTAAATATTATTTACATTTTTCAAAATTGTCTAAAATGTATTATTGACCCTCTCTCCAATCATATAGAGTAGGGTTCATTTCGTTTATTACCAATTATGGTCCCTATATAAATGTTCATGTCTCTCTCTAGGGAGACGAGAGCGAGGGTAAAGTCCTCTAGAGGCTTAAGGGTTGAATTGTGAATAAAGAAAGTGCAATTAGTCATTTTTTGAAGCAAACCGTGGTAATGTAGAATTAGTATTATCAAATGTAGGGATATTACGGTATTTTTAACTAAATTAAAGTTGCCAATATCTTAATCATTTTCAATTTATTAAGGTAATTAAATACATTCTTACAAGTAATAGTTGAATCTTTTCTTAAATTGACCCTATTTCAAAGAAATAATTCTCTATCTGAATTTTTTCAATATTTTTTTTTAATTTATTTTAATGTCACGGGGAACCAAGCCCATTTAGAAAGCACATAAGTAGAGTGTTAGTAGTGTTAGTGAGGGAGCCGAGTTTTCAGCCTGTAGAAATTTTTATTTGCCAGCCAGGATCGAACCCCGGACCTCCACTCCAACATCGTCACAATCGATCGATGCCGGAGCGAGGCCAGCGCGTTAGCTGACTGAGCTACCCGACTCCTCTTTTACAATATTTGAATGTAGGTAAATTATTACTATGTTATACGTTAAGATGAGACCTTTGTCTCAAGTCAGACAAAAACTAAAAAATCCCGAAAGAGTCCTCTTTTTTTCAATCTAAGATATTATGAATAATTTTTCAGGCTCGCGAAAATAAACCAAAGTTCCAAAAATCTAGCCAGGCTATTGGAACAAATTCGACAAAGGGATGTACGCAGTACATATGAAGAAATTATAAATTATAAATAAAAGAAAAAAGTCAAAATGAAGCGATATTTCCTTTGAGAAAAAATAATTATGATGTGGTAAGAACGTAAAATTTATTTTCGGATTTAATTTTAATTTATAAGACTCATTTAAATTTTTTTAAAAATCATTAATATTGTTCAGTTCCATTATCACTATTAGATAAAATAAATCAGAGGAAAAGGAAACAATCAAACTCCGTGTTAAATCATAAGACCAATAGCAAAGTTTCGCTAATTTATTGTAGCTTTGTCAATAACCGGATGAGGCTACAATAAATAAGCGAAATGTTTCGAATGGTCTTATGATTTAACATGAGTTTGATTGTTTTCTTTTTTCCTCTGATTTGTTTTATCTAATTTTTTAAAAAACTTTTTCATCACAGATATTTCAGATCTTTTAGTAATTTATGGCTAAAAAATCCCTGGGGGTCATTTATGAGAAAAGGATGAATAACCTAAAATCACCTTCAAGTAAGGAGTAGTTCAGCCAAATCCTTGCTATGATATCTTGAGTTTTGAACAATATTTTCTTACGACTTATTATTTTTGAGTTAATGTGATAATAGAAAGACGAATATCTGAATAAATTGTAGAAGAAAGCGATTAAACATTTGAAATTAAAACAAATATATATCACATTGTATTGATGATGAATTTTATTCGATTATAAATGAAAAAAAATTCACGTTTGATCAGATGAAGTCAATTTAGTAATATAGCCATTAAATATAAAACAACAACAAAAACTGTTTATCTCTGTCCTGTTTTTTGTGTGTGTGCGTGTATGTGGAAAAGTGTAATCAATCAAAACTTTCCAATGGCTAAATTAATTTAATTCGTTTTTGATCCTGTTTTTTTTTCTTTTTTTATTTGTTTCTCGTAGAGTGGTACAAAATTGGATGGCAATTGAAAGAGAGGAAAAGAGGGGAGAGAGAATTAGTGAGAAGATATGATTAAAAAGAAATGTGATAGAAAATATAATATTGATATTGTTAATTTTTGAATTTATGTTTGACTAACATAAATTTATATCACAAAGAGAAACAAAGACGTTGTCTTCTGCTTGATGCAAATAAACATACACACCTATATATCGAAATGATATATCTGTATATAATATATATATATATATATATATATATATATATATATTATTCATTGTTAGAGTTCATGGCTGTGATGAAACTGTACTAGATGAAGGAGGATGTATCAGCCAAAGATGGAATCAAAAAAGAACAACACAGCACTCTCCACCCATGCAGCTAACATAGTCATTCTTTTGATTACGATAATGCGCAAATATTGGTCAAGATTGATAATTACTATAAAAGATCTATAGCCGAAATGCTATATATAAAAATAGCAGGTGAAAAGGCTATCGATTTTAAAAGAGATTGTATGTTTCTATCCAATATTTACACATCTATTCTGTGTGATATGAGCCAACAGTTGTTCTCTTGATCTTAATATATAAAAACTTTTTGGGATTTTTTGATAAGAATTGTATAATTTGATTGAATGAAAAAAAATGCATGTGATTTAAAAGTAATTAAGTTCTAATTTGGATTTTTGTTTCTAAATAAATAATGATGACATAAATGATGACCTCCCATAAGTGTTAAATATTTAATTTTAATGTAATATATAGAAAAAATTTATATAAACTCATTACTTTCATTCTGAAACTTTTGGGTCCAGCCACGTTATAAATTCACATGAAGCTAAAAATATTTATTATTTTTGACAAGGCTTGGTTCGATCACATATGTGTACCGCATTTTGTGTATAGCTGTAAGTCTAAACAACTAATTTGGTAACTTATAATTTTGTATAAAAAATATATCAATTAACATCCATTTGTAAAAAAAATTTTAGCCTAATTGACTGAAGATGGCCAAAAAAAATTCAGGCCGAAACGTCTTATTAAAAGTGTTTTATTGAACCCAGTGATTCCACCTTTGGCTCCTCCTCCATCTACTATATATTATTTATTTGTTTGAGACTATAGTTTCGAAGGCTTGGCCCTCATCATTCAGTCTTTTTAATTATAAATATTATTTTTTCACTAAAACAGCATCTCGTGGATTTTGAAAGAATTTTTCTTTCTTCTAAACTAGATAGCCAGGTAGAATTAAAAAACATTCTCAAGGTACACATTCATATATATATCTTAAACTAACAAAGAACCCCGAACAATGGAGGAAGGGGGGGATTAGTTGGACTTTCCCACTTTCCTTTTATTCTCAGTTATGACAACTGTACATTTTAAGCAGGTGGCTGTTCGTGAGTTCGAATCTGTTATTTAAACAGAGATCAGAATTTTTGTTAAATGATTTAAGAATTTCTAAAGATTCGATAGCGTCAATCAATCTAGGATTTCTCTCTGCCTTAATTAATCTAATACCTGTACCTTCTGGGAACGAGTGATTGTTTGAATTCAGATGTAGAGCTAGCGAATTTTCCTTTTTCTGATTTCTAAAATCCCTGAAATGTTCTTTTAATCGAATTTTTAAATTACGTTCTGTTTTTCCTACATAAATCGCATCACAGTCCTTGCATTTCAAACTATATACTCCCTCCTTTTCTATATTGGGCAATTTGTCTTTTTTATTTGAACTTAGTTCTCTCTCAAAAGTAATTGGTGTTTTGAAAATAGTGTTGAACCCTAATTTTTTCATTTTTTGTTTTAATTTTTCCGAAATTTGTCCATAATATGGGAGAACTATAGTATCTTAGGATTTTCTTTTTCTTTTCCATTCTTTTGTGAATATATTAATTCCAGGGTTGATTTTTTAATTTTTTTAAATAACTTTAAATTGTTTCTCTTTGTGATTCAACAACTCTGCTACTCTCGGCTACTCTTTTCAATTTATAAATTTATATATTATTTCATTGTTCGCATCCATAATCAAATATTTAAAAGGATCGAAGGGTGTTGGACCAGAATTTAAATCAAACGCAATGTTTCTTAATTAAATGGGCCAAACGTTTCGTCACTGATTAACGACTTCCTCAGTGGCTCATTTTATGAACTTATTTATCAGAGTTGTTACTACAAGAAAAAGAATTCCAAAGAGTATGTCTTCATCGAATCATTCAATTTGTTATCAAGACAATATAAAACATAAAAAAAACCACTGTAATTTTTCTTGGTTATAATAATTATATAAAAAATAAAAAATTGAATAAAAATCTTTCCATCCACCATTAAATCTAGAATGATTCGGTGAAGACATACTCTTTGGAATGTTTTTTCTTTTAGTAAGAACTCCTGACAAATAAGTTTATAAAATGAGCCACTAAGGAAGTCAGTAATCAGTAACGAAACGTTTAGCACATTTAATTTAGAAACTTTGAGTTTGATTTAAAATCTGGTCCAACTCCTACGATCCTTTTAAATAAATTTATATTTTAAATAAGTGTTGTAATCGTACATGCTAAAATTTTTTTATTATATGTCTTGTTATTGGGAACTTGGACTTTGAAATAATTGGAAGTTAAATTTTTAAAAATTTGGAACGTCTTATGTTGTTCTACGTCTTCTAATTTAAACTCAGCCTCATCGAAAGTATATATAGATCATTAGACCATATGTCGATCACAAATAAAAACAATTATCACGTCAGAATAATGACATCCCTATTTAGAAACACATAATCCTCAAAATGGCTTAATTAGTACAAGTTATAATATTAATGAATAATAATATAAATAATCATGACAATGACAATCTAATTAATAAAAATTTTCTCCTTATATTTTATTTTTATTTTTTAACTAGCTGCAAGGCCCGCCTTCGGGGCACGTCTCCTGGACCCCCAGCCCACGAACCCCACTCTCATACCCCACTCCCCCCCCCACCCAGCACCTCCCACCCCGCACCATGCACCCGTGCCCAACACACCACCCCCACTCCACCATCCCGGATCCCACCCCGCACCACCCCACTACGCCTCATGACCCTCACCTGAGCCCCCCCATTATGCCTCTGGACCCTCACCTAAGCCCTCAACTCCACCATGCACCCCCGGACCCCACCCCGTGCCCTCGACCCCCCCGCATCCCACCCCGTACCCAGTTTTTTCATTTCTAGCCTTCTAGTGAGCCACAGATTATGTATACAAAATTTGGTTAAGTTGGCTCTAAGGTTAAGAATTTTCAGTTTCTAAGGTTTGACTTCATCAACAGTCTTTTTAATTAATATGAAAGTTTATAATAAGAAAATAAGGACAATTTTTTATGCGTGACTTTTTTATTTATCGGCCAACGTTTCCTCGACTTTCCAAACTTCTTCAGGGCTTCAAATAGTCATGCCATACACATTCGTCTAAATTTTATTTTTATCTTCGTTACCATTGAAGACCATCAGAAAAATACAAAGTCGATTGGATAGAGAAAATTCGTTTTATTGTCTTAGCAAGCTAGCCACGCATACATCAAGCAGAAGACAGCCTCATTGATTTCTCTTGATGAATCAACAACTCTGAGACTCTCGGCAAAACAAAATAATTTCAATCCAAAAGCAGAGTTTTATAACACTATTTTAAATTACATTAGATGCTCTTCTACTTTAAATAGGTAAATAAAAATAAAATCTTTCTCCTATCCATCAATAGCGACAAAGTGTGAGAGAAAGAGATAGGAAATTGAGACGAAAAATACCATCAGACACACACACATACATATATATATATATATATATACAGACAAAAAAAGTTCAAATAACTATAATTATTCATAAAGGGAAGGGAAGAATTTCCTGAAATTAAATTTTTATTACGATAAATGGCTCCATAAACCCGAATAAGAATCATAAAATTTACGAGTAGTTGAGGTCCTTCGTCTCTCTTCTTCTCAATTCCACCCTCATTCGCCTTCTTTTCCTCAATATTAATCAACTCGCTCTACTCTAGCATCACAGGCATTCTAGCCTCATTTTCCTTTTAAACTCTTTGTCATCACGTCATAATCGGCAGTCCAAGAAGATTTACACACTACGATCTTTTTATCTATTGATTCAACATAAAACAATTAAGCTTAAAATAGTCTCTTTTGTTTAATAAAAATATTTTAACCAATTAACTGGATTTTGATATATAATTCTAACTAAATTTTTAATTCAAAAACCGACGTTTCGGAGGCTTATTCCCTCCTTCCTCAGGGTTTCGAAAAGAGGAGACAGAGGTGAATGTCACATTGGATTTCCTTCACTGACCTTTCAAAACTCTGAAGAAGGAGGAAATAAGTGAAATTGAATAAAAAAGATCCATTTAATTCACTTATCAGCCCGTCTCAAAAACTACTTCAATCTTAGTTTAATTAATTTAAGACTTTTATTTAGAATTGCCCGACTCCCCTTGACTCTGACATCAATTGTTCACATGGGTATTTAATACAATATTTTTAACTTTACTGTCAGACACCATATTTCAGCCGTTCCTTAAAGCTAGTATTTAACACTCTGGGGAATGGTAACCCCCCAGGATACTAAAAGCCATAACTACTCATGCTATCATTTACAAATAAATAATTGAAATTACAGTCAAAAATTTAATCGAAAATAGATATGCGAAATACTTATAGTCATTGGAATAGCTAACGTGGAGCAGGGGCTATAGGTTTACGAATCATGATGATGGCAGTTTCTTAGCTGATAGAAAGAATTAATTCTTCTATATGCGACCTATTCACAAAATGGATTCTCAATTAATTTCCTTATTATTATGTTATTTCTAATATTATTTTTTGTAAAAATGGTGTTGCTTCCCATTAATTAAATAAATAAAAACAAGAGGATTTTATTTGCTCCAGGGCGCTGAAAATGTATTAGGTTGATGCATAATTATGGAACGTTTGTATTGGCTTGTTTTTCTTTAGCCAAAAATGGCATTTTGTTTATTTTTTTTATAAAAACAATCTTCTCTATTTATAGTTAATAAAAATGCGTGTCGAAAACCATATTCATATTTGTCATATTATGCTCTACCAGTACGAGAAAGAATGGAAGGCGAACTTTTTGGCGAAGGAACAATTAATGATAGCGCAGTACGGAAGTGGTTTGCCCGTTTCAAATCAAGTGACACTAGTTTGGAGGATAAAGAACGAAGAGGTCGGCCATCGGATTTTGATGATCGGGCACTTCTGACAGCCTTAGAAGAGGATGAAAGCCTTACAACACGAATGCTGGCTGCAGACTTCAATGTCGACCAATCAACGATCGTTTGACGCCTCAAAAAGCTTGGCAAGGTTTGGAAATTGGCTGGATGGGTCCCCCACGAACTCTCCGACAACAACAAGGCTGATTGCGTTCGAATTTTTACCGAATTTACCGAAAAGACCGCGCAAAAGAACCACATCGTGTTCCATCACGATAACGCACGCCCACATGTTGAGCGGCGGGTCGTCGAATTCATCGCCAATAAGGGCTGGGATCTACTCCCACATCCGCAGTACTCACCGACCGAAGCACCGACGGACTATCACATCAACCGCTCTTTGAAAACTGGCAAAAGACCAAGATCTACGACGATTTGGATGACTTGGTGGCCGATGTCAAAGCGTGTATTGCCTCCAAGAATCTTGACTTCTTCGCCCGTGGAATCGACCGACTGCCAACAAATGGGAAGCAGTTATTGAAGTAGATGGTGAATACGTTCCAGAATAATCATTTAAACATGTTTTTGTTAAATTTTATTATTGTTTTTGCTGAATAAAAATATTTTTAAAAAAGTTCCATAATTATGCATCAACCCAAACATGGCGATCTTATATTATAGTTGTTTATAGTTTCAATTATCTAATCCAGGAGAGATAGGGTCACATGTGAACATGGAAAACTATAGGCTGGTAAAACATATTACGGTAGAGGAAAATTATATTAATAATACGCTATTATATCGCATTAATATTTAATATAATGAATATTTGCGAATTAATTCAGTAGTAGTAGATGGAAAAGATTCAAAGGCCGGAGATGGCCCGCGGGCCGTGGTTTGGGGACCCCTGATCTAATTCGTAGGCATCATTATTTATGACAGTTATCCGTATGTAGCTTTTTAAGTAATATCAATAGCTTAAGCACCCTCAAGATAATTGGATTTTTTCTGATTATTACATTTTTCAATCGAAAGTTCTAAAAATAGAAAGCTCGAAATATAAGAAGTTCTTCTTTTCAGAAACACAAATATATTGACACCAGATTGCAATTTCTATGATTTCCTTTTCTTTGAGTTATCGTAGCTATCGGGATTTAGGCATACTTGCAGACACACAGACCAACATTCTTTACATTTTTAAGCTTGAATTTCAGTACCAAAAATTTTATAGTTCTCATGCAAAGAACTTATCAGATTTTGGTCTTAATGGTTTAAAAACTTTGTAAAGAAATTGTAAAAAATCATAAAATTATATGGGATGTGACCATCTGATGACTTTACTAAACACCTACCCTTCCCATCTTCCTTATTTCGATAATTTTAAAAAGTTGATGTTTGTATTAATAGTTTCCTAAGGCCTCAAAGACTAAGTGCAAAATTTGGACAGACAAAGGTTTCATATTTTTAAAAAACCCTCCCCTAATTTATGGTTCGATTTCAACTGAAATCTGTTCAGTTCTTATTCTCAATATATAATATCTAAATATAGAGTTTCGATTTGATACCTTCATTGGTTTTTGATTTGCTAATATACTCACACGCTGACTTTTTGACAAAATAATTAATATCTCTTAAAACATAAATTCAGTTGACTATATTAAATTTCATTGTACTCCAAAACGTGGTGAATTTACTCAATTTTTAACAAAATAATTTTAGCCATTTTTGAAATATTATTTCGAAAATCAAAAGCAAAAAACACTTTTTACTTACACGATTTCAATAATAAATCGTATGGTAAGGTAAAAAAATAGAGTCTCTTAAAGGAATGTAGCTAATTAGGTGAAATTCGGCTCACGTTTTACAAGTTTGTTTTACTAAGCAGCAATTTTTTTTTAACTAATTGAAAAAAAAATACCAAAAATTACAAAGAGTTGCAAAGAGCTAATTAAATCCTGAAAAATTTCATTTTTTCTTTCAAATTAGAAAAGGAAATATTTTCAGAGAGATAGAACTTGATGCAATAAACTGAGAATGGAGACTTCTCCCTTCACTCTTGAGTGCGCCATTTAATTTCTCCTCTCGAGTAGTTTCCTTCTGGAATGTTTGTCCAATTGTTGTTTAGAGCTCGTCTGCACTGTAATCTGATTTCCATATCGAGGACGGGTTAATCCATGTCGCCTAACAAGATCGGGGTTAAATCGAGCATGTCTACCTACCCCTATAATCCGATCCTCGCTTCATCCCCAGAACCGTCACCCGGCAAACCACCCACCCACAACGCCACATATCCGAAAACCTTTGAAAAAGGTTTCAGTCTCGGGGTTGACAGGCTGACATACGGCCGAAATTAACAAAGTTTGCAAACTCGTTAAGATGGTGTTTAGTTACTGTCGTGGGAAGGGGTGTAAACCACCCCGCTACGTCCGCCAACCACCCTCTCCATATATACAGGGTAGAGTGACCCCGGGAATGCATGTAGGGTCTGTGATATTGCCTATAATATACCGTTAAAAGCCCCTTCACCCAGTGTACAAAAATTCCAATCCTAGTTGCTTAACTGAGAATACCCGTTGATTAATGATCTATCCTTCTGGCTGACTGACAACTCTAGTTAGTAAGAAATTCCAGAAATTTTACATTAAAAAAACTAACAACATTTATTTCTGTTTTCTGAGTCATAATTAAACAGTGTATTAATTAAACGAATTAATAAACAAAATTATGTACTATAGAGAAGAATTAAATTAGGTATGATATTTGCTTAATATAAATTTTAGTTATGAAACCATTGCTTGCATTTTCAGTCTATAATATAAATATTTCATATTGACATTTAGAATAAAATCTTGGCCAAAATTTAAATAGATTCATAAATTTTTGAGTAATTAAAGTTTTGGTAGACCTTTTGTAAATATAGGAGATTTGGCAATTTCCGTTTTGAATGCCTTGAGTTGGCACCAGAAGAACGGCAGGAGTCATTTGACCCCTGGAGCAACTTAATTAATCTTTAATAGCTTTATTATAAATTTCTCGATTTTACTGAAACTTCTTGACTTTGTTAATTCTATGTTGTTAGAGTTCGTGGCTGTGATGAAACTGTATTAGATGAAGGAGGAGGTATGAGCCAAAGTTAGATACGCTGGGTTCAATAAAACATCCTGAATAAAACGTTTTGGCCTGAATTTATTTGGCCATCTTCAGTTAAATGGGAGTTATACACAAAATGTTATAAATTTACATGAAGCTACAATTTTTATTTTTGATAAGGGTTGGTTCAATCACATATATGTTCCGCATTTTGTGTATAACTCCTAATTAACTGAAGATTGCCAAATAAATTCAGGGCGAAATTTATTCAGGGTGTTTTATTGAACCCAGCGAATCCAACTATTGCTGATACCTCCTCCTTCATTTAATTAGGTAATTTTAGCTTAAAATTAACAAAAACAAGACTTTAATTTGAAAGAAAAACTTTCTAGCTGTTGTAAAAATGAATATAGTATATACCTAGAAGGATGTCTCGGGGTCTTTTGAATCTTTTCAACATTTTGTTATTATTTGACTTTCTTTTTGGTCTATATTTATTTTAATTGTGACTACATATATTCTTGCGATGAGTCTATTTTTTCTAATTTTTCTAATTGGCTTTGAATATTTTCTATTCAAAGAATTCTCAAAATTATAATTACTGATTCATTTTTCACTGTTTGAGCAATGAATTAGCATTTCACTATGCAAAGATCAAAAAATCTTAATCCGGATGAAATACTTCAATTCTTTTTAAATTTAGGTGAATATTCCGAAGAATAATAAAATGAAGGAGATAGTGAAGGATTGAAAGATCAATGTGGTCAATCTCAAGTCACTGGTAATGAAAGTAATGATTGCAAGAAGTGTTGCTTTCCTCAGAGAGATATTACAGTTGGAAGAATGTTGAAACAACATTTTGGAATCTCACATTTTTAAAAACGCCATTTCAAGAGATAGATTTATGATTTTCATGAAGTTTTTGAGATTTGATTTGAAAAATAAACCACGAAAGGAAAGACTTCAAAATGATAGTTTTGCCATTGCTTCTGAAGATACAAATATTTAGGAATTTGAAGGAACTTTTTACGATCTTTTGTGTTCATGTTATTATGAGTATCAGAATTCAGACACACAGAGACAGATAGGAAAAGTTATTTGGTATGCTCAGCTGGGGTCAGACGGAAGGATAGTGATGACGCCATCTTTTTTCTTTTCAATAGGGCGACACCCGGCAGAAAGAGGGTGAGTCCTGAGGTGAGGATCAAAAATGTGCATTATTTCGGGTAATTCAGATTTTTGTATAATTTAGATATTCTTTTTTAATAGGTATAGTGTATAATTATTATCGTTTTATACTAGATGAAGGAGGAGGTATCAGCCAAAGATGGAATCACTGGGTTCAATAAAACACCTTTAATGAGACGTTTCGGCCTGAATTTTATTTGGCCATCTTCAGTCAATTAGGAGTTATACACAAAATGCGGTACACATATGTGATCGAACCAAGCCTTGTCAAAAATAAAAATTTCTTTTAGCTTCATGCGAATTTATAACGTGCCTGGACCCAAAAGTTTCAGAATGAAAGTCATGAATGAAAGTCATGAATGAAACTTTTGGGTCCAGGCACGTTATAAATTCGCATGAAGCTAAAAGAAATTTTTATTTTTGACAAGGCTTGGTTCGATCACATATGTGTACCGCATTTTGTGTATAACTCCTAATTGACTGAAGATGGCCAAATAAAATTCAGGCTGAAACGTCTCATTAAAGGTGTTTTATTGAACCCAGTGATTCCATCTTTGGCTGATATCTCCTCCTTCATCTAGTATAGTTTCATCACAGCCACGAACTCTTACAATATTATCGTTTTATTATATATAGTCCATAATATAGAAAGCGATGGTTTACATTTATTTTTTTTTATTTTATCAATATTTTTTACTTAAATGGTCAATTTAGCAGGTCGGGCGGGAACATTTCAGGTTGGGAAATGATTGTCAAATTTTAAACATTATGAAAAAATTTCACGCCTTTAGGGTAGGCTAGTACGTTCCAGAGGCGTCGTTTGTTTGCATAGATACAGGCGGATAGCTTTCCTAGAATAGTCTATATTCTTTACGTAACAACTGGCTTTAGTTATAAGCAATATATTAATACTATTTTAGACTTTGAATTCAAGTAAAAAGGTCGAATTTTATTTGCAGCCAGAATTGAATAAAATTGAAATAAAATCTAATTATTTTTTTCAACGTTTTGACCCACTCTTGCACTCATCAAGGCATCGCTATGCACAAAGTTTTGAAATAAAAAAATGTAGAAATGTCTCTAACGAGGAGATAAACAATTTGCATGTATTTATAATTGTTTTTTTTTCTTTTTAAAATATAATAAATCAAGATCGGAAAGTCATATAAAGTTTCTTCTGGTGCGCAAATACAAAATAAAGAACCGATAAGACTTTTGACTGAAAATGAAAAAAATAAACTTACAAAACCAAATACGATTCGTACTATAAATTGTAAAGTTGTGTCTTTTTTAGTTTAAGACCTTTAATGCTCTGACATACGGACGTCAGGTAGTGTAGCGGCACTAATAGTGCCGCGTTTAACTTTTGTACTGAAAAAAATGAAATATAATCGTAATATGGAAAGTTATTGGTTGTATATAACGACCTGAAACTTGACACATCAATTTGTATCAATAACCTTCACCTCATTGCCTAGTTTCAAAATTTTAGCTTAAGCCCTAAAAATTGTCAAATCATTAAAATTTGCAGAAATGCAGACATTCATGAAATGTGTTTATAAATGATTTTTTTGAGTACAAAATAATGAAATGCTTTCAAAGCAGACAAATAAGTTTCTAGGAATAAAATTTGAACTAGCTTAGGTACTAAAGTTATTTTCTAGGGAAGAGATGTATTAAAGGGAAATGCTTTGCAAAATATAATATGAACTGTTAAAGGAACAAGAAACTTTACAATTATATAATAAATTATTTCTTGCTAATATATATTTATTGTTTTACTTTATCCCTGATGTTTCATGCATTAAAATAAACAGCAGTTGTTTCAAACACATAAATCAATCGGCCCAGCCCTTTTTAGACTCAAATTATTTTTTCTTTGATTGTCTGGTTTAAAGTGATTTATTGCTTTTTAAATTTAAACGCTAACGGCCTGAATATGACTGCTGTTTATAAAAGAAATTTAATGTATATAATATTAGTTTTTCACTACTTTTTAATATATAAATAATTATTGAAAAAAACAAAAACAAGGGTAGGTAGATCAAATTTTAAACATATGACAAAAAAAATCAAAAGAATAAATTATACGAGCTCACACTGAAAAATTAAAATAGAAAATATATTTGTAAATTTAGCCCTTTGGTTTAGGGACTTTTATGTTGTTAGGATATTCAATTTTCATTAATGTTTACTTATTGCATTTGTCTCGTGTCTCTCTTAATAGAATATCCTATTTTATTAATTATATATGTGTTACGATAAAACCATTACAATATGGACTTATAAATTCTATTCTACATTTTTATAGGTAAAGTATTTAATTTTTATTATATTGTAAATATGTTATTTTAATAAAAACTAAATTTTTATAGCAATCATTTATAATCCTTCAAGAACCCAGATATTACATATTAAATAATTATTAATTTTTATTTATTTATGGCTTTAGGTAAGATATTAGTAAGATATTACTCCGTTCAAGCCGGAAGCACGTAGCCTGAAATTGGGGGACAACATTTTTCATCTCCTCCGTAATTTCAATTTGCAACTATAGTCATATAAAAATATCTTCAATTTCTCACCAATAAACTTCATCAGAATATAATGTTAAAAATGTAATGTATTAAGTTATTCTTTTTATAAAATATACCTATATATTTTTAAAGAGATTGATACGAGAAGTGACCATGAAGATACAGGTCCTATAGGTCAGGATTGGCCATTGCATCGAGAAAATAACCAACAAAG
This sequence comes from Forficula auricularia, assembly GCA_024734495.1. Taxonomy (NCBI): domain Eukaryota; kingdom Metazoa; phylum Arthropoda; class Insecta; order Dermaptera; family Forficulidae; genus Forficula; species Forficula auricularia. The sequence goes on along the minus strand of JALMQS010000225.1, from coordinate 34,697,339 downwards.
GGATTGGTTTTAGGAGCTGGATTGGAGACTAAGTTACATGTAGTTTGTAAGGCACGGGAAATACCGTGACAAGAAGGGAGTTCCAGACTCTATAGCTCGTAGGAATAAACGTTTTGGATAAAGCGTTAGTTCGATTTTTGTCCAATTTATCAGGGAAGGGGTGTTGAGCTTTCTAAAGTCAAGTGATTCTCAGAAATACGACTTTAAAGACGATTAGTGACTTTAAATCACCGGAAACAAACACTCTGATAGTATCAATAGCAGAAGGAAATGGTGGAGACGATTTATTTATTTATTATTAAACGGGCTGATGACCTGTTACACTATATATATTAGAGTGGTCCTTAATTTGGGTATTTTTGAATTTTTACGCGGACAAGGGCTTAGATGGTTCGATATAAATAAAAAAATCTCACACACGTTTCAAGTCTCTATCTCAATTATAGCCTGTACCTCCAGCGATGCAAATTTCTCATCTAAATAACATGGAGTTTTTGCCATTGAAAGATCAATTTTTTATTCCGGCCAAAGTAATGTTTCAAACATTTGAAACTCTGTAGAATTTATCCTTATAATAGTAGCTATCCCTTAGAATTTTTACAGATTTCTAGGTATTATAATTTTGGAGTCTATAACTTAGTAACACTAAGATATACCAGTATTTTATCTAGCTGTAACTTCAAAATCATAATAGCTAAAAATCTGTAATAATTATTATGGATAGCTAGTATTATAACGCTAAAGTCTAGAGAGTTTCAAATTTTTTGAAAAATAACTTTGGCCGGAATAAAAAATTGATCTTTCACTGGCAAAAACCCCATGTTATTTAGATGAGAAACTTACATCGCTGGGGGCACAGGTTTAAATTGAGATAAATACATGAAACTTGGGGGATTTATTTCGAACCATATGAGCCCTTGTCCATGTGAAAATTCGAAAATACCCAAAATAAAGACCACCCTAATATATACCAATTAAAATTTTTTGGATCAAATATAAATTCAAGTACTTAATTAGAAAAAAAAATATAAAAATATAAAAAGTAGATAATATAAATAATAATAATAATAAAAAAATATCTAGTGTTATAAAATAAAAGTCTTTATAGAAATATGGTAACCGTTTATAGAAATCAAGGGTGAACCACAGAATCGAGTGATTGAGGTAAGACCGGATCTCCTATGGCTTAATGTTTTTATTTGAATCATGTCCAAGTTAACAAAAGGCTACTACAATCCACAGAAGCAAGATATATTCGAGACAGGGTCTAATTTTTATAAGGTAAGACATGATTGAGCGTAAAATAGCTTCTGGCCCTGAAGAGCAAGAAAGCCCAGCTTCAGCAGCTGACGTTATTTGGTCATTCCAAGAGAGGTCAGATCTCAGTGTGATACTCAATATTGATATAATATATTTAAAATATATATTGAAATATACTACAAGATAACTTCTTATATCTCAACTAATAATCCAAGACTCAATCTAAAATGAATAAATCTTTATATGTTGTAAGAAAAGGCCCTTGAAATTCGAAAGGATTTGAGAGAATAGTGTATGGTATGGTGGGAGGACCATGTGGGATGGGTGGCGTGAGAAGTGTAGCGAGATCAAAAAGCAAGCCGTTTATCTCTTTCGGGGATTTATTACTCTCTCTTTTTTCAACCGGGATGTAGATTAAAGCAGCCAATGCTGTTCGGGGATCCATTGCATGTCTGACGACCAAAATGCTGCTGGTGGTTTTTACCCGAAAGTGTGACTTGTGAAAGATAAAAGTAAAAAAAAAAACAGCAAACCATCCAACCAGCCTGGGTGAGATAAAGATGAGACACGTAAATAAATGTTCGTGTTGGGAAAGGGATCAACCGGTTCTATCTTTAGTACAGTTGACAATGTTCGCTGATAGAAAGTCATACTCTGTAGGTATGTAGTGGGGGCCATGTGTCACCAGGGATAATTTTATTAAATAGAAGGGGTTCCTACGAACATATTTTTAGATTTGAATTAACTATTTATTATCAAATCAGATGGAAAAATTATTTTGAAGCTGAAGGTTCAGATTAAAGCTCGGTTCACAAGAGGTTGGCGTGAATAACTATTGTCGACCCACGCATACATATGAATTAGCGCTACTTTTCAAGACAAATCCTCAAACCAAATCCTTGGGAACCTAGCCTAATAATTTAAAAAGTTTTTATGAAGTCTTGTTTTTATTCTTGATTGGAAAAAAACTATTATTTAAATTAAATAGTCCTTTTTAGGTAATTTTGTTATAAGGGTAAAAATTAAAAATTCTTCTTCGTTTAATTCTATTTTTAAATACGTTTTGGACTGTTCATCTTCAGTAAAATTTAAAATTACACATCTAGAACAATTTCAGATAAATGGTAATGGAATACAAAAATAGAAAAGTAGGTAGGTATCCACAAAGAAGTATATAAAAATAAATATAGTAAACTCGCGATTATCGGGGCTAATGGGGGGAGAGCACGGATAATCCCAACTATAATTATTTATTTCTAAAATACAAAATATTATACATTTCTAAGGCAGCCAAATATTTTAGCATGTTTAATGCTTATTATTATTAAGAAATTCTGTGATTTTAATTTGTTTGCAGGAATCTTTTAATGATTTTTTAATATCAGTTCGAATTTTTCTAAGAGTGATTATGACGTTATACCTACTCGAATTCCCATTGGTCGATGTACTCCAACAAAGTGTCAACAGAATTCAGGGCCATGTTGTGACTAATGAGATTAATAATACATATACATTTAATTATTATATTTTTAATTAAATCCTCACACCGATAATCGGGAGTTTACTGTAATTTTAAACAAAAAGTAGAAAGAACATGTACTTTATTCAATAAGTTGTTATTTTAGATTTACTAGCCTCACCAAAATTTTTTTTTCAGATTATATTACCCACCAAATTAGAAATTAATGTTTTGTTTCATGAATTCAGTAATAACATCCATTGCTAAATAATTATGTAATACGTGAAATGAATGATTGCTGTTATAATCTAATCCTTTCTAAGAACATAAAATGTTACCATGAAGAATTGTTTTTTACATAATATCTATCATATAAAATTTGTTTAATTTTTTACTTTACCATACAGAGTATTGTAATCAACCAAATTTTGTATACATAATCATTGGGATCCCAGAAGTCTAAAATGCAAAAACTAACCGCCCAAAAAGGGGGGGGGAGGGTCAAAAAAATGAAAATCTTGCCCATTTACCAAACTCAACTAAATTTTGTATACATAATCATTGGGACCCAAGAAGTATAAAAATGCAAAAACTAACTCCCCCTACATGATTATAAATAATTTTAGGGGCCAGGTTGTATGGTAAAGTCAAGTGTATGGCCACATCAGAACACGTCAGCTTATTTAAGTTAGTGAAACAAATAATAATAGTTAAGAGATGTTTTTAAGAAAAGGAGAAAGACGAAGACCATTTGAAACAAAAAAAAAAATATCATTGAGAAATTTGAATCAAAATCATAGACTGAAATCTCAAACCGAGCTTTAAATTCGTTTTTCCCTACTTTGTAAATTTCTTAAATAGACAAACCAATTACTAAAATGAGGAACCTCAATACCTGTTTATTGTAAAAAATAGAATTTCAATACTTACCATATACGAATATATAAATTAATACCTTTTTAAAAACACATATTGATAATAATTCGTAGATTGGATGACTAGAGGAATTCATCATATCGAAAGGGTTATTTGTCTAGGAGTCCCAATAAGCTGTTATTTTTGAAAAAAATAAGTATTATAAGTATATTTAGACCTTTAATTAAGCTCTATATATATTCCAATTTGTGTTTCAAATCTAAAGGATATCATATTATATAAAAAAATAAAAAAAAAATGATTTACTAACTATTTATTAAAAGAAAGTAAAATTATCAAAATAATTTATTTGAAAGATAATTAAGGAAATTTCATTAATAAATACCATTTTTAGTATAAGATTCTATGAGAGCATTTTGGGAAAATAAAAAACATCGCGCTGCGGACAGCTATACCTATATCTACCCATGCATTGCATTTAAAAATAGATTCTGACCAATTTAAAAGAAAATCAAGAAATTATATTTTTGGTTTGAAGGGAGAATAATAAATCGATTCGATTTTAGAAAAGTCTGAAACACAAACAAAATAAATTTTTGGTTCAAAATTTTGTAATTAATATTTGCCCTTTCTGCTTATTTTAAGTTTCCTATACCACAAATCAATCTGACATAAAAATATTTGTATTTCCGAAGAAATGATCAAATAATAGGTTCAGAACCTTTGAATGGAAAATGCAGAAAGTAAAATAATGATAAATTTGGTAGAGAAGCTTATATTAATAAAATCTCACCTGAGTTTAAGCTAACTAACTCACCGTCAGATTATAAAAAATTCCAAATCACTCGATTTTTGCGTACCGACTGTTTTTCCACCAATTTTCGCAATCGAATTTAAAGAACACGTCACTTCCCAAGAGAGGTTTCCACCCTTTTTGACCTCAGTGCACTCATCCACCCCCCACATTCATTTATATATACCGAGCAAGTCTAGTACATTCACCCCTCTGTTTCCCATTCTGAGGGTTATTCATTTTAATTCCAAGCAAGTTACATTAGACCCATGGCATCTGTCTTAATCATCATAAGTCACTCAAAAGTTGTAGAGTAGTTGGGAAAATAGCTGGATAGATTGACGATATGTTCAGGCGACAAATAACATGGAAATCATGGTCCATTATACAATAGAATCGATGTCGACTGCCTGTCCAAACATCTGACAATCTGTCAAGCACTATTTTGGCACATGTCATTCTAATCTAGAGTGGTACAAGTATACGTAAGGTAATTTAATAAAATAATCACTCAGTTGATATTTCCAATTCCTGTCTCATTATTTAATTATTATAATTGTGATAATGTTGCAACTATCTATTATATATGAATTGTTATTGAATCAGCGGAGGGGAAATGTAAATTTGTGGACTTAAGCTGTAAAACAAATGATTTGTTTGTAACGATCAAACAATTGTGTCGTTATTTTTGCAAATGCTACTATGTGTCAATATGGGTGATTTTGCGTTTGTAGTGTCAATAGATTGGTCATTGTTCTTGCTTTTTATTCAAAAATATAGCAATCATAAATTGTTAACAGTTAACTAGACGTTAGTTTAGTAATTAGTTTTTAAATTTATTATCATCCAAATTATTTTACACAACCAGTGGCGGATTTAGGTTCGACAGCGACTTAGGCCCCGTCCGATTTGGCGCCATTTTTGTTTTATAGTAGTAATTATTATAATCAAACTTCTATTTAATTTACGAATATTAAAAATATTTTATTTTGAAGTTGCCTTGCGCCCCCCCCCCCACCTCCTAACTACAGCCATGACTACAATAATCTATTGGTTATCTGTGGGACCTATAGAAGTAAAATAAGAAAAAAATAGACTATTGACCTATCAACAAATAAAAATAATATATGTATCCTTTAATACAAAAATATTTTATTTAATAACATTTTATTCTCACATGTTAACAAAATAAGTTTCGTATTGTTAATTAATAGTTTTAAAATTGTAATTACATTCTAAGTTGACTCTGCGAGAGTCTCTCGTGAACTGATTCTCCTGGTTTAATGGAATTTTTTAGCAACTGAAGAAGGAGTTGGTTTTCAAATATAGTGTCCCAACATAAAAATATGTAATTTGTTATTAAAGAAACATATTAATAAGTGAGCTTTTAAAGACAGTTGTCGATTTTTGGCAGCCTGACTAAGAATAGGATTTTAAACCCATTGAAATTTTCACCTGAATATATTCATATAAAACAATCAAAATAGTTAAATAAATCATTCATATAAATTAATGCTTTTAAATCCATTTTAGATAAACTTGTTTTAATTTGTCTTTCCGTTTAAATTTTGGGCTCTCTAAGCCAGTGTTTGTCAACCCGTATGCCGCGGCACTGTACCGCGAGAGATTGTAAAATGTGCCACGAGGGTTTTATGACAAATATTCAAAATTTCATGGGTTTTGTAACTTTGAAATAGTATTTGTAATTACTTCATTTTTTTTCTATCATACAACTTTTACATGTTTTGATATTCAGGTGTGCCGCAAATGATTCCAGATATTTTAAGTGTGCCGTCAACCACAATAGGTTGAGAAACACTGGCCTAGAGTATTAGAAATGCAAAAACTAAACTAAATTTTGTACACTTAAATCTGTGGACGCCTAGAAATACTAGAAACGCAAAAGTCAAGCACCTAAAATGGGGGGAGTGTCAAGAATTTCAAAAAAGTTTTCGAATACAGATATTTGTTGGTAATCAATCGTTAATTCACTTTAAAAAATATTAATCAACTTATTCTATAGAACTTTAATGAGATAATCAATCAGTGGCGGATTTGCAAATATGTCGTCATTTATTTTTCATTAATATTTCTTAGAAATTTACAGTTTGTGGTAGATGAAGAAAAAGAAGAAGAATTTTAAATTTCAATAGGTTTAAACTTTAAAGTATAATAAAACAAAATATTTACATTGAGAAAGTAGAGCCAAATCTTCTCCCATTGCGAAAGAGCTCGGATCCATTCGCGAATATGGTAAAGATGGAACCGGAAACCCTTGGAGAACTCTAGAGGAACGTCTGCAGGCACAAAAAATATCAAACACTCCCCAACGGTGCCATGGCGTTTCCCTTCCACCCTTCTCATGTTAATTCTAATCTACTAACAACCTATATAAAATGTTATTATTTATTTAAATAAATTAATTATAATAGATAATTCTAAATTTTCTAATAGTTAATACCAAAGAACGATCCAAATGAACAGTTTGGTTGCAGATCCCACGGAGGGCGAGGCGATGAAGCTGAAAGAAAAATCCCTAACGACAATCCTAAAACTCCAAAAAACTATGAATTCTAAAGACTTACTTTGTGAAGATCCATCTGCCCATTTAATTCTCTTTGCTCTTTGTCACGTGGTTCTTCCATTATGCATTTGATGAAGGAATAAATCAGGATGCTGAAAACTTTAATAATCTATATAAATAAAGTAAGTTTTTGAAATCTAAATTTTAAAATTAAAATAAAAAAAAATGAATTATCTAAAGATATTTTAAAAATTCTATTCCCAAAATTTAAAAGTTTATTTTTACTCTAATGTTAAATTGAAAACTATATGACTCTTGTATTATATGGTACTAAAAAAATTACTTTAATATGGAATCAAATTGTAATGAAAATCTCAATTATTTTAAATATATTAAATTAATCTAAAATAGAAAAAGGTGGGAGAATCTGAAAGAAAAAGAAAGCATCCTATTGAAATTTCGATACCTAAACTCCAAAACATCCTAACAACAATATTTCCTGATATTCATATTTTCAACTGAGATAACTGAGGGCTTGCCACCTGTCAGTGTACGAGATAACTTAATTTTTCTTCAATTTGAAGATGTCGTTATCAATTAATTATGCAATAACGTTAAATATTCTTATTCTGGTTGACTTGTAAATCAGTCTTTTGGGCGTACTCTAAAGAATGTAGTTTTGTAGTTACGAGGTTTCGGAGTTTAGATATCAATTTCTATTTTCTAGTTTTGATTTGTTTTTTAAACTAAACTAACTAAAGTGGAATAATTATAAGCCCAAAATGTTGTTATTTAAAGAATTATTCCTAAATTTTTTAATCGTGATTAGTTTATTACAATTCCCATATTTAAATGAAACGCCATGGAAATAAAAAAGATTTAATACTCATATTGGATGCGTAGCTGGTGAGTAGAATCAAGCCCCAAAAGAAGAAAACCACATGAAGATGAAGAGAAAACATTATGAAAAAAAATAAAAATTATTATTATTATTATTTTAAATTTAAGATTAAAAACTCAAGTAAGTAAATATATTATATATATACCTATATAAAATTAATAAAAGACTAAAAAGTTTTCCCAAATTAAATTAATCAAATTTATGTTTTCTCGCTAGGAATATTATAATATTGAGTTCACTATAAAGTTTGAATTGTCGACGATGTATCAGGTTTTCAGTCAATAAATAACACGTTAAACATTTATTTTCAAACTTTCGATTTTTTTAAAGATTATCTTCAAAGTGATCAAAAATTGGGAAACATGTATAATTAGATTAGAGGCCTGAAGATGATCATATTAACGTTCGATAGCCTGGAAATAAACAATTGAGATGTTATTTATTGACTGAAACTCTCATACATTGTCGACAAGTTAAACTTTGAGAACTTGACTGAAAATCCAATAATACTATATCTTCAAAAACATACATTATTTAGAAAAGGGTTTACTTATATAAGTTTATGAAAGAGTTTTCTTGACATGATCAAAGTTTTTACCTTATTTTGTTAAGAAATCAATTATGTTTTATGATTTTCTCTTTCAGCTAAAATTAATTGAAATCTCGAGAATAAATAGATTTTTATTTTTTGAACAAAAAAATATTTCAAACTTATTTTTTATCATAAAAATAAAACTTGAGTAAGATACGAGGTAGGTTTCACAAAAAAGAAATAAAACAAAATTGAGTTTTGAATTCGATATATTTCGGGGGTTAGCCCATCATCAGGAGTCTAAGAAAAGTTTTCTACCTCGTATCTTACTCAAGTTTTATTATTTTATTAAAATGTTTCACCTAGAACCAACACCGAACTCCTTAAAAGTTATTATTTTTTATCATCTTTTGCTAAGAGATCATTTAGTTTTTAATGACTTTAAATAGATAACATCCATTTAGTCGAATTAGAGCTATCTTCTTTTTTTTGGACTGCCTCATCAATATCCACTCAATTAAAGAGGTATTTTGAAAGAAAAACAAATTTTTTTTTAATAAAATCTAAAAACACACCAACTTATGAAAATCTTCAATTTAATGAAATTATAACTAAACTTAAAATTGAATTATTGTGTTAAATTTTCCGAGGCCGAATATCGTACATTGTTATCTAAAAATCAAATCTGACGATAACGTTTTGGGGGTGTCAAAATAGTATTTCTCTAGAATTAATAAATTATTTTAGGGTGGAGGGCGAAAATGCCACCCAGGGCCTCAAATCGACCTCGGGAGAACCACGGGGATAATGAATTGTATTTTTTATTATAATCCGAAATCCTATAAATAATTTATTTTATTAATTAACTAGCTGCAAGGCCCGCCTTCGGTGGCCCTCTTGCTAGCCAGGGGGCACGCCCCCTGGGACCCCAGCCGCTCGAACCGCCCTCTCCCCCCCAAACCCCTCCAGCACTCCCACCCCCGCACCATGCACCCCTTCCCAATTCCAGCCCCTACACCACCACCCGCACCCCACCCTACTCCGCCTGACTCCTCACCCCACCCCCATTCCACCCCACCCCCACACTCCGCACCCAGTTTTTGCATTTCTAGCCTTCTAGTGACCCAGAGATTATGTATAAAAAACTTGGTTGAGTTTGGCCCAAGAGAAAGAATTTTCATTTTTTGACCCCCCTCCCCCCATTTTGGGTGGTTAGTTTTTGTATTTCTAGCTCTCTAGAGCCCCAGAGATTATGTATATAAAATTTGGTTGAGTTTGCTCCAAGGGCAAGAATTTACATTTTTTCACCCTCCCCCCCTTTTTGGGTGGTTTTTTGGGGAAATTTATTTGAACAAAAGTTGTCAGAAATCACATCCCCTACAACTTTGCTTGTCATAAAATTTGCGGTAGGGTTAATTGTTTAGGAGTTATTTGATAATTTTCATTCGTACGCCACCTCAAACCCCCTTCTGGGGTCAAAATATGAAAACGTTATATAGCTAAAAACGTAAGTTAGAAGACATCTGATATAAATATGAAATTTCATAATAATCCCTTAAGCCGTTTTTAGGTGAATCGTGAGCAACTTTTCGGAAACCACTGAAAAAGACAGACATACATACATACAGACATACACACACACACAGGAATTTCGTTGAGGGTGTTTTCGTTCATAACTTTGCTTGAAACGTGTACAACCAAAATTTGGCGTGATTTGGAGCAATGTACAGACAAAACCTTAATTTTATATATATAGATTATAATTCACTCCAAAAATTAATTTATTTTATTTTCGAATAAACGTTTCTTTTTGTATAATTAATTTGTGAAAGTACTGTCAATACCGGGTGATTCACAAGTCTGAAAAAATTTGGAAACTTGTTGGGAATCAAAAAATTGTATATAAAAATAATATGCAACCCATTATAAATATACCTACATCTGATCAAAATTTTATTTCAGAGATATGGACTGACACTTTATATTTTTTTAACAATAAAGCCAACTCACAGTTAAAACAAAATATAACAACTTTGGGGCTACCTAATCTGCCTCGTTTACACTGTTGAAATAATCAGTAGCTAATAGATGTCACAGAGAATAATGGATGATGTTATTCAAACGGTACGGATTTATAATTCATTGATTTGCAGGTGTCATGATTTCATGCAATCTCAAGGCGAATTTGTGAGTATATTAAAATAACAATTAATATTAATTGTGTGTTGTTTCCATTGTTAAATAAATATTAAATGTATGTCCATATATTTAAATAAAATTTTGAAGGAGACAATAAAAGAGTGTGTCTTCTGCTAGAATTATAAATTTTATTTATTTATAACGAGACTATAGTTTCGAGGGCTTTGCCCTCTTCATCAGTCTATTACAATGGATTCACAGGAACAAATTTATGAATGAAAGGTTAAAATCTTTCATGTGGTTAGGTTAAGAAATGATTAAATTGAAAGTTTTTGCCGAGAGCAGCAGAATTTTTATATATTGAAGGAGACAATAAAAGAGTGTCTCTTCTGCTGGAATTATAAATTTTATTTATTTATAACGAGGCTATAGTTTCGAGGGCTTTGCCCTCTTTATCAGTACAGTGTATTCACAGGAATTCATTTATGAATCTGAAGGAGACAATAAAAGAGTGTGTCTTCTGCTGGATACATTGTAATAGACTGATGAAGAGGGCAAAGCCCTTGAAACTATAGTCTCGTTATAAATAAATAAAATTTATAATTCCAGCAGAAGACACACTCTTTTATTGTCTTCTTCAATAAGAAATTATTATATAATATATATAATTCCAGCAGAAGACACACTCTTTTATTGTCTCCTTCAATATATAAAAATTCTGCTACTCTCGGCAAAAAAACTTTCAATTTAATAAATAAAATTTTGATCAGCTAAGTTCTGTAAGGGATTGAGATATAACCTATGATACAAATAAATTTTTTTGGATAAAATGACACCCTTTATAATTTTGCAATTTTTTTACACTCGTTGTTAATCACCCTGTACATATAATTAATTTTTTTTAATGTTTTAGATTTGATGCTTTGCTCAGCTTAGAAAACAGGAAGTTGCTATTGAAGACATATGTATGGAGCATAGCCATGTACGGGTGTGAAACCTGGACAATTGGAAAAGCGGAGAGAAAGAGATTGGAGGCTTTCGAAATGTGGTGCTACAGAAGAATGATGAATATCAATTGGATGGATAAAATTACAAATGAAGAAGTTCTTAGAAGAATCGGAGAAAAAAGAACCTTGTGGAGGAGTCTGAGGAAGAGAAGAGGTCAGATGATGGGGCACACACTGAGACATGGGGGACTGCTTAGGGATATCTTGGAGGGGGAGGTGGGAAAGAAAAGGGGAAGGGAAAGACCCAGATTAGAATATTTCAACCAAATAATTGGGGATATGGGATACCAGACATTTAGAGAGGTCAAACAGCTGGCGGGGGACAGAGTCGAGTGGAGACGGATTGTTGCATCAAACCAGTCTTAGGACTGTATACTCGATGATGATGATGATGCTTTGCTTAATGAATAGTTTATATTAATAATAAATAACTTTCGTTAAACAGACCGAGATTAAACATTTTAATGAAATATTCACAATTGAATCCACCACGAAGACCTTATTTCGGAGTCGTTTTTAAGTGATCGTGAACTTATTTCAAATTGTAGCTACACTTAAAATGCTTTCACAAGTACCTGAAAACAACTCCAGAATTATAATGTCGAAACGTTGTGCATTGTTATGAGAAAATTTCATAATAATCTATGTAGGTGGCTTTAGTTTAAAAATATCCTTTTCTTAATACTAATGAAAATTTGTAAAAATATTATGTGGAAAATCGAATATACCTCGTAGGTCGAAATACGGTGCTCCTTAAAGTTCACTAAGATAGGGAAGAGATTCTTGATAGCTGAGAACACTTGACAAGAAAAAAAGAACAAAATTTAATTAATAATAAATAACCCCGATTTATCAAATAAGTACAATAATGTAATTTTCAAATGGGATTCTTTTTTTTAGACAAATAGATAATTTTTTTAATGATTCTTCAAAAAAAGTAAAATAGGCTTTTTATTATAATTAAATCGATTGAACGAAAATATAAAGACGTTTTTAAGGCTTGGTTCACTTTATGCAAATTTAAGTTAAAGACACAAAGACTTAACTTTAGAGAAAGTATCGAAGAGTGACTCTACCTATATTTTCACTGATAAAAATAAACTAAGAGAGATATCGACGTGCTTCTTTTTTACATGAAAGTATTCTTCGGCCGATTAAAAATCATATCGGTTTGATTTAGATAGATCTACTTTGGCTCAGTTTTTCTGTTAAGATATATCTAGTCCTGCCCTATTACTCACGATGATGTTCTAACCTTATGGGGGGAAAACCTTGTGTCACCAAAAGCAAGCAAATAAATTGAGCGATTCTTCAATATCTTTACCCAAAAAACCAAAATAATTATTTTTGATTATTAGGTATATTTTAAGTTATTTCTTAGTTCATCCGCCGAATAATATACTATCATTTAAAAAAGCAAGTCTATATCTAATAGTTTATTTTTTAGAAAATAGGTATAGTCACTCTAGAGATTCTACATGTATGGAGTCTACTAGTATATACAATATACATAGTTACTATATGTATAGTTTCGAACTTTGTGCTACTAGGGCACTCTTTGATGTCTTTACGTTTACTTTTTATACCTTATAAAAGATCTATCTATCTATTTCTATACTTTCTATACGCTGTTTAAGACCCACATCCACAGATACCTTCAACTCCTACCCAGCCCATAAAATCACCTCTTCTTCTTCATTTCACGATGGAGAGGCCAACCCAGGCCTTTAGGGGATGCACCTTTTTGGTGTATCTTCTTCTCACAACAAAATCATTAAATGAAAATAAAAACTTATTATAATCGGCTTGTTCGACGACGCCGACGTGATTTTTTTAATTTTAAAACCTACAATTAGTTCATGACAAATAAAATTTATTAAAATTATGAAATTTAAAATTTTATTTTAAAACCCACTACTTAGTCCAGGGGCTTAGCCGTCTGGCCAGCAAGATTCCCACCGAGGGAAAAAGAGAAGTATAGGAATTGCCTACCTGCAGGCGTCTTCTCTGCTGTTATGGAAAAAATCCTCGGCGGGTGTCGGAATCTTCACTGAAAAAAAAGACAAATTACATTTAATAATATGTTGATATATTAGAATTTATATCATTAAAGCTTATGCTAAAAATAATTTAATAAATATTACAAAAAAAATGTTTTCAAGTTAAATTTTTCTAAAATACGAAATCAACTAGTTGTTAAGAAAATGTATCCATATGGCGATAGATTTGAAATTCCTTATAAGCAAGCTGGTTAAAATATACTACTCTGCTATCAGTTTTAATTTATTCAAAATTATCCTAGAGTATTTATCTCAAATTACACACACAAGCCTATATAATTAAATGTGCAAATTTATTTGTCAAGAATCCAATATTTTAATTTAGATTTTATACTGAAAATGTAAGAAAAATTCTTTATTTAATTTTTTTATACAACAGCGGAAAATTAAAAATTTCAAAAATATTTTATCTATAACATTTTTCTAAATTTCAATTTTTAGAATACCATTCTTCCTACCTATGACTTGAGATAAGCGTTTCGCTGTTTGATTATAAGCATTTTCAATAAAAACTAAGATATTTAGTTTTATTTTGATAATAGTTAAGCAATTTTATTTTAATAGGAATATAATAGAAATATTAATAATATTATGTTAATTGAAATATTAAAAAAATATTCACTAAATGATTAAGTTTAATTTGTAATAGATTAAAAAGTAGCTGAATACCTCTTGATGAAGAGGAGGGAGTGAAGTAGCCAGGCTTCATTTAATGTTCACTTGAGAAAGTTCTTTAACCAATTGAGATTACAAGTTGAATTGAACAGGACTTTCTAAAATAATTCCAATAATTCACTAATCTAAGTAAAAATGTTTTTCCTATAGCGATAATGGCAAGTATTTTCTTAAAAAATTCTCAGTAAATTAAAAAAAGAAATCAAATAATTTTTAAAATGATAATTGTATTTTTCGAATTTCTTCTTCTTCTTCTTCATCTTCTCTATAGGCTTTCGCCTGTTCTTCCAATAAGAAAAAAAGAATAAAGACGTTAGTTTCTTGCTGCGACATCTTTCCATCTTTTTTTCGGCCTCCGTGTGCCACGTGGTCGATTTTCCTTCACGATTTTTGCAAGGAGGTCATCCGTCATTCGTTTAAAATCCTCTCTTTTTCACATCGATCCATTCCACTATATCCTGGATTTTGCTTAGTTCTCTTAGATCTTTGCTTCGGATTCTATCCCTTAATGTTTTCCCATGTATAGCCCTTATTATTCTCATCTCTGTTGTTCGGAGTAGTTGTTGGGTGATAATTGTTGATGCTCTGGTTTCTGCTGCATATGTTAACAGTGGACGTACGCAGGTCTTATAAATTCGTACTTTGCTTTTTGCTGACATATATTTATTTTCCAGACCAAACCATATAGACATCCAGCTATCCTAGCACCTTTTGTTACTTGGGTTTTAACCTCTTGGCTCAGATCTCTGTGCGCCGAAATCTCGGCTCCCAAATAGTTAAATTTTTCAACTTGATCTAATGTTGTATTTTTAAGTTTAATTTCACAGTTAATGTGTTCTTTCGCTATCACAAGACATTTTGTTTTTCCAATGGATATTTCCATATTTAATCTTTCTGCCATTTGATCGAATTGAGATAAGAGGGTTTGCAGATTTTGCTCGCTGTCCGACACCAAAACCACGTCATCAGCATAGCACACAGCCTGTATGGAGTTTTCTCCCATTTTGTATCCAAGATGGGTCGTCAAATATGATAAAATTTTATCCATAATGAGATTGAAGAGCAAAGGACTTAACGAATCGCCCTGCCTCACTCCATTTTTCGAATTTAAAATAAATAAATAAATGTTTATTACTCGACTTGCTTAGAGGGACAAGTCCTCGGTGGCTAGGTCAATTTTATTAAATTTAAATATGATTTAATATAAGAATGGATGATAAATTAAAATAATAATATTCCCCAAAAGACAAGATAGCAATTTTTATAAAATAAAGTTAATTACTCAAGATAACTGAACGATAATATTATTATTATTGCACAATTTAAAAAAAAAATGAAATGCTCAGACTAATATTAGGACAGGTGGATGAAAGGCCTACCTGTGTTATTTAATGGTCGTGTTTCCTTCCCTTCATCTCCAAAAATAACTAAACCAAGTAAGTCTCTCTGTTTTCTTCGGTGCAATGCAAAGTTACTGCCACACTGGAGAAAGATTCTAAAAAAAATAAAAGGTAAAATTCATTTAAATATTTATTACTAAGAAAAACAAAGAAGAGGTAATGAAAAAATCTCGTTTAATAATTTTTATATAAAAAAATAAAATTTAAAAAACTAAATAAAAGATTTAAGCCAACACAATTAAATTTAGTAGACTACGGTGCAAAAAAATCGACCCTCAAAATATTCCCTTGCTACCCTGGATGCAATTCAGAAACGAGCCGTCAGGCTAATTGACGATTCTACCCTCACCGACTCCCTCGACTCGCTGGCTCATCGAAGAAATGTCTGTGCCCTTTCCCTTTTCTATAGATACTATCACGGCAGGTGCTCTGATGAGATAAAATCAATAATTCCCCCCAAAGCATGCTATGCACGTAGCACGCGTTTTGCCGACTCCCAACACTCTCTCGCGGTCAAATTAGAAAAGTGCCGGACCACTTCATTCGCAAATACATATATCCCCATGACTTCAAGGAACTGGAACTCTCTCCCAGCCTCTATCTTTCCCAGCACCTATAATCTTCAAACCATCAAAACCGGAGTGCATAGACACCTACGTCTACACCCTCTCACTTAATCAACTTTCCCTTCTCTTCGGTAATGCAAGGGTCTTTCGAGATCCATAGGGGCTGCCTCTTTACTGGTACACCCCTTCTTGCATTCGATTGGCTCGATAAATCTCGCTACTCTTAGAACAAAGCATTTCCCATTTTTTTAGCCCAATAATACTCTGCAAAGCAGAATTTAGGTTTGGCAATGACACATTGATGTGAATATCTTTCCTCCAATGAATTTTTCATCTTTAGAAACAAGAAAAATCGTATATGTCTGACTAGTTTCACCTCAAAGAACAAGACATTGGCCTTGATTGTTTTTTGGCACCCAGGTTCGATTCAGAATACATCCCACATGTAATAAAATTATCCAGCTCGGATTTAGTAGAATAACAATATTTCGTGATTTTTTTTTAGAAATTTCAGGTCTCCTAGTATATCAATTTAAAATTTTATACTGATTTCCTTATTATCTAGTTAATTTCATGAAGGTTTCCAAATAATAAATATCCGTGGCAATATAAATTCAAATTATAAAACATGCAACATTTGCTCGATTTTTTATCTTATTCAAATTTTCGCGTTCCCCTTTTTTTATTTAATATCTCGAAAACCCTCCACACTTATCCATATCCCATCGGAATATCTGGTGTAGCATTACTAGTATGTCTACTATTACTACTACTACGAATCCACCTCGAATACAATACAAATTTTTAAAGTCAACATGGGAGGATTCTTGCCTCTTCTGGTGACTCAGTAGATGCATGGTTGGTTGAGTATGAGTTTGGTGAAAATTGGATGTGTGCGAAACAGCGAGACACTGAACCGATATAGGTGGATTGTAAATGTATTTTGTGAACGCCAAACGAACCGTCTAATATTTGCTGAGTGTATTTCAACCTGGAATACATAATATGATCGAATCGAGGCCCCAATTAACCTGTTTTTGGTCTAGTGAATTTGGTTTGAGTGGGAAAACTAACCAACCACCGACCGCCCCTCATGAAATTAGATAATTAGTATTACATGAACATGAACATGAGGGCAAACAATAGTCACATGGCAAATTAACATCTCATTCCATTTTCTGAGTCAATTATTATTTTTAAATCCAAAAACGAAAACGAGGAAATAATACGAAGTTAAGCAAAGTTAAACGACTCATCTATTTAATCTAACAGAAATTTTAAATGGGGCACATAACAAATTAAAATAACATAATTAATTTATTAATATTAATTTGAATACAATGAAATGTGTGGATTTAGCAAAAATAATTAATTTTTTTTAAATGATATAGTGAAGACAAAACTAATTTGTTCGTATTATAAATTTGAGGAAAAATTATAAATTTGTTCAAGACTCGCTCTCCTGAGATATTCAGAAGAAGATCAAGATCAAGGGAGTGCTGAGTTATCGTATCGACATAGACTTATGGAAGCGACCCAGATATTTAGTAGTATAAATATAAAAAAATTAACCAACTAAAATTTATTTTTTAATATAAATAATAAATAATTAATAAATTTAGTAAACTAATTGTTTTACATGAAATAAAGTATACATTAAATTTGAGGCTTCGACTTTAGAGATTACTTCTGCACCATTAATTTTACTTTTATTTATGACTATACTTGATCTTCTTGAGCTTCCGATAATCTTTTTAGTCCTTGTTTTTAATAAGAAGAAAAAATTATTGAAATAAAAACCCCTTTGGGGTTATTTATAAAAAAAATTAACAGATAGAGAAAAGATGATGGATGATATGATGAAAGATGAGGTGTCAAGTCCGGTAGAGTTCTATTATCAGAGGGTTTAGTCTAGTTTAGATTTTTTGCTTGAACCAATTGGTTATGTCGCTTAGGTTGTCCAACAATCTCTGCATTCCTAGACCAACTAGAATAATTTCGTTCGATGTTCTGGGAGGGGTAGAGTAATGATGTATCCTTACAGTGGGTGGCCAAATATATTATACTCAAATTATTTTTAACAAGTAAATTTATTTTATTCAAACTTTTCAAAAAATCTAGTAGTAATCTAGTCTAATAACCCTTTTGGACTGGCCTGGCAACCCGATCAAAAATGTATGGGCGGACCATAAAAAAGAAATTTTCAAAGATAAAAAGATAAAATAATTACTAACAAAAGGGACTTAATAGAAAATATGATTAAAGCATACACCTGCACTTCAAGAAATAGCCAAAAAATGCATACGAATACAAAATGTGATTGCTCGAAAGGGAGGATTAAATATTGAAAGTGTATTTTGAATTGTATTTGTATTGTCCTAAGCTAATAAACCTATAAAGATAACAATTGAAAAAATATCATGAGTTTAATAGTAAACTAACCCCTTAAAAACGTATGGAAGATATAATTTTTCAAATGAGTATAATAGTTTGGCCACCCACTGTATATGTGATGAGACTGTCATTAGCTTAATAAAGCGAATCCTTCCTGGGTTTTAAAATAAAGGAATTTAATCGATTAAACTTAAAAAAATTCTGTTTGTTAGTTATCATCAGGAAAAAGTACTTGGGAGAAGATGTGTGGAAAAACAATTTATTGGCACAACAAACTTGCATCTCTCAACAAAAACCACACAATTATTTAGACCCGAAGGTGATAAAGTGAGGATATCTCATATGGTTGCCAATATCAGGAACTGTTAACAACTATCAAAAAGAAGCTCTTATCAAGAGAATTCCTTAAAATCCTAATACAAAGATATTTTTTTCAATTTTTATCAAAAATTCTGAAGCTAAAGAGCTCGAGTTTTACTAATATATTTTCCAGCAGACTAACTGTGCAATTTTTTTTTCGAATTGTTACCCCTCCCTCCTCACATTTAATTTTTTGTCAAAACAACCAAAATCTTAATGGATATTAATTTAAGATTTTCTTTTGATATCATCATTAGTTTTTGAGCTAAAGCGTACACAATATTCGGTAGGATACTAGCTAAGAGACATTTAAAAAAAAAACAATACCTATCTCTTGAAATATACATTTTTTGATGTTTATGTTAAATATATAAAATTTCATTGTGGATCGAACCGTTGTGAATCCCCTCAATTTATTTTATCAAATTTGTTTTAGGCATTTTTTAGATATTTCAGAAATACAGAAGTAAACAAACAGCAACACTTTTTTCATTCACGATTACAATACTTCACTATGCCCTGTATGGTAAAGTAAAAAACTATCTAAATATGAACAATAGAGAGGATACTCTTCATAGTAATCGACGAAACTCGGAATTGAATATGGTGCTTGAAGAAGATGTAAATATATAATACAGTTGAGAATGTACTTTTTCCAAGTCCCTGCTATATCTTCATTCTCTTTCACTTCTTTTTCTGTCTGTCACTTTCAATTAAGCTTCACTGCTCCAATTTCTAGAGCAGCATTTATATAAGAGTGAACGTATGTGTGATGATAAAAGGGTGGTAAGAATAGGGAGGTAGTTATTTGCTCAGAGGGCCTAAAGCTACTTAGCAAAGGCTTTTCCCTGGAAGAAGTCGAAGCCTTTTGTTCCTTGAATGCACCGAATCGACGAGCCAGGCCGAAAAATCGAAACCCCCGCCCTGTAGCCACCTCGAGACGACAACGACGACATAATGCTTTGAGCAAACACCCAATAAGCATTGAATTAACGCGCTTTAGATAAAAGGAAAGAAGAGGAAGGGCGACTCCAAAATAGACCTCTGTATACGTTCTATAAGATTGGAAAATTTAACTTCTTTATTTCGATTTAATGAAATTATACTGAATAATACATGAAATACTCATTATTCTTAATAAGTATTAACATTACAGAGGGAGTTAATGTCCAATCATATCTGGGGCACGGCAGTGCCCAGCAAAGTTCGATTCGAGCGGGGATGTGTGCACTACCAGACTACCCTTTACAGGAAACAACTCAGGCCATTTTGACGCCTCTGTAGCTTCGTAATGGAAACCTCTACATAGCTGGAATTTTTTTCCAGAATGCTGGTCCATAAGCTTAACTAAATTACAAAATTTCCTATTTCTACTGTTTATACCATCCAAGTTACAAGAAGCCAAAGATAGGCTTTTTCGTCACTCACTCACTCACTCACTGACTGACTCACTCATCAAAATTCTAGAGTACTTCTGCTAACCCTAGAATGCTGAAATTTGGCAGGCATGTAGAGTTTGGGGTACAATTAATGGGAAAAATCCAAAAATCGAAACTTTCCCTTCTTCAGGAACTAAAATGAAGGGGTGGAATTTATAGACTTAATTAACATATAAGTACTAAAAATTCAATGAACCTAGAATGCTGAAGTTTGGCATACTGGTATAGCTTGACACATTAATAAAGGAGGAAATCGAAAAATTGAAACTTTCTCTTCTTCAGGAACTGAAATGAAGGGGTGAAAGTTATAGACTTAATTAACATACAAGTACTAAAAATTCAATGAACCTAGAATGCTGAAATTTGGCATACTGGTATAGCTTGACACATTAATAAAGGAGGAAATTGAAAAATCGAAACTTTTCCTTCTTCAGGGCCCGAAATGAAGGGGTTAAATTTATAGGATAATTTAACATACAACATGCTAAAATTTGGCCTACTGATAGAGTTTGGGGTATATTTAAAGGTAAAAATCGAAAAAGCGAAACTTTCCCTTCTTCAGGATATAAAATGAAGGAGTGAAAATTCAGCCTTTAAAATAAATGCGTGAATCTTGTAGGCTAATTTCCCATCCAACTTACAAAAAGAAGTGAAATCTCAACAAAAACACTTGTGTAAAAAAAGGCCAAGTTCGATTAATAAAATCCGTTTGCCAAAAAAGTAGTGAGATCTAATGTGCTGCCAAGTTCAACATCATCAATTTATTAAATGAGTCGAGAATATATTAGTAACTTCAATTAAACGCATGTTTTTCATTTCACATGTCGCTCTATATTTTTTATTGATTTCACATTTTTAGTTGAAATTGTTTTCATAAAACTTGGCTTTTACGCATTATTATATATGTCACGAATTACTAGCTACCATTTCATGGGATCTTAAATAAGAGGGTAGTGATGGAGACCCTATCAAACAATAATAATAATAATAATGCGTAAAAGCCAAGATTTAGGAAAATAATTTCAACTAAAAATGTGAAATCAATGAAAAATAGAGATGGACATGTGAAATGAAAAACATTCGTTTTAATTGAAGTTACTAATATATTCTCGACTCATTTAATAAATTGATGATGTTGAACTTGGCAGCACATTAGATCTCACTACTTTTTTGGCAAACGGATTTTATTAATCTAACTTGGCCTTTTTTACACAAGTGTTTTTGTTGATATTAAATTTTTCAAGGATAAATGGATGGTTTGTTTTTCCATAGAGAAATCGACAAATGTTTTGTATTTAAACAATTTTTTATATTAGAAAATATTTTATCAATTAATTAAAATCTTCTATAGCCGCGTGTTTGGCGAATTGGCCTGAACATCACAAGTAGTGAATAAGTACCTTAGAAAATCTTAAATTTTTACTTTCACATATACACTCAACAGGAAAAAAACGGACATTTAATAATTTTTATTTTTTATTTTTTGATAAAATGAATTAAAATAAATTTTCTCATAAAATAACCGATCCAAAATATATAGAATAATAATAGACATAATTTAAAATTATTATTATTCAGTTCTATTATCAGTATTAGATGTAACAAATCAGAGGAAAACTGGAAGAATTAAACACAGTGTTAAAACATACGAGGAATTGGTCGTGAGTTTTAACACGGTGTTTAATTCTCTTTTCCTCTGACTTGTTACATCTAATAATTTAAAATGTTAACACTTTCGATTAATTCATAGAATAAATTAATATTATATCGAAAATAAAAAAAAATGAATTAAATGAAAATCAATCATTTATTCTTTGTGTTCGAAACTGATCATACGTTTATCGTATAAAAGTTCATTTACGAGTCCTAAAAAAATATTTTTTTATTAATCATATTTTGTTTTATTTTTATAGATAGCCGTTACAATTTTCTGTTTTTTAAAATCATATTTAAAAAAAAAATTAAAATGCCATTTTAGCTTTAGAAATAATTTTTTTAATTACCTATCTAGTCTAAATATGGAAATATTTTTTTTTTAATTTTGTACTTATTCATTTTATCTAAAAATGATCAAGTGTCCGGTTTTTTTGCTATTGAGCGTATATTCTATATCATGAAATTAAATATATAGACTATAATATGAAGTATTGTGATAGCCTGCTGAGGACCTGATATTTTGAGACCTTTATCTCCGAGATGCAAGAAATGAGAAACAAATCGAATAGTTACTTTAAGAGAAACTCTCATAAACAGTTTTGCCTTAAATATCGAAGAAAAATGTAGATTACAAAACTACATATTTATTATTAGTTTCAGCTTTTTAGCTCAAGTCATTCGATGAGAAAAAAATAAGCTGACGTGTTCTGATGTGGCCATTCACTTGACTTTACCATACAACGTGGTCCCTAAAATTATTTATAATCATGTAGGGGGGGGGTTAGTTTTTGCATTTTTATACTTCTGGTGTCCCACTGATTATGTATACAAAATTTGGTTGAGTTTGGTAAATGGCCAAGATTTTCATTTTTTAATCTTACACCCCCCCCCCCCCGCCCATTTTGGGCTGTTAGTTTGTGCATTTTTAGACTTCTGGTGGTTCACTGATTATGTATTCAAAATTTGGTT
The DNA here is from genome assembly GCA_024734495.1 of Forficula auricularia. Classification (NCBI taxonomy): domain Eukaryota; kingdom Metazoa; phylum Arthropoda; class Insecta; order Dermaptera; family Forficulidae; genus Forficula; species Forficula auricularia. Next base: position 34,674,329 of record JALMQS010000225.1, on the reverse strand, counting down.
GAGTTTGCTCAAACGGCTTAGATTTTTAATTTTTAACCCCCCTCCACCCCTTAATTTTGGGTCTATATGCACCAAAATCTAATCAGGTCTTAATCTCAATGGACCAAAACTACGTGTGAAATTTGGTTTCGATATTCATACTAGTTTTTGAGCTAGCTCATCCACAATAATTTGGTAACGCACAGACTAACGGACAACTAGACAGACTAATGGTCAACCAGATAACCAGACTAACTAACAGACATTTTGACAAAACAATTTTTATCTCGAAAAACGTAATTTTTTTGATGTTCACTTATTAAAGCTTTTTTGTAGAGCGAAATGCCATGGTTTAGTTCAATTTTTTTAATCAAAATAGTACAGCCGTTTTTGAGATATTTCGAAGAAAAGAAGGAAAAAAAACCACTTTTTTCATACACGATTACAATACTTGACTTGTATATTAAAGTAAAAATCGTAAAATCGTTGCTTGTAAAATTTGTATGTTTTTATGACAACACTTTTCTGAAATTTAACTTATCATCTAGTTTTGGAAATCTTAAAGCGTTAAGCGAAAACCAGCCAGAAGGGATTCAATGTTCTTATACAATTTTTTTTGGTTTACGAAGGGTTTCTGTGTAAAAAGAAAAAAAATTCAATATTCGTATAATTTGAATTTATTTTAATTATTTTTTGTCTGGCCCCGTGAAGTTATGCAATCGAATAGCTTTGTTTGGAAAGCCAATGCCGATCCTACAGGAGTTATTTATAGAGATTTGTACGAAATTTCACATAACCTCACTATATGACCTTATGAAAATAACTCACTATGTGAAATTGATAGTGACCCAAAAGATGGAAGGAGAGTTCAAAAATAATTTAAAATAATAGGGAATTTCGTTCCAATAACATTTTCAAACAAAAATCGAAGAAAGCTGATATTTAAAATAGAAGAGTCTCATTTCAAAGGAGATATTATTAATTGCTATTGGGCCAAAAATTAAGATGGGGGTTCTTTAGTAAATGATTATAAACTATTTTATTAAATATTAAATATAACAGAAGGGGCAGGTGTTTGGTAAAGTCATGTCAATGGCTCCATCAGTTTATTTTTTTCCTCTAAAATACTTCTATAAATACATAACAAACATCTTTTTGAATTATGTTTATACAGAATTGAACATTAAGTTAAAAATTTTACTTGTTCTTTAAATTTTCTATTAAACGAAATTGTAATGAATAAATTCTTAATAGGTTTAACGTTATAGTGGTGTGTTCAACCATATTAAATTAAATTGCAGGGATGAATAGATGGATTATTCTATTCCACATCACTTATTAAATTAGCTCATTGTTTTCGATTTAAACAACTTTTATTAGAAAATATGTTATTATATTATTATAGCTATAAATATATTATCTTTACGGCTTTAATAAACACCTAATAAAAAAGTTTGGGGGAATCTCATGACCTGACTAAGTCATTTTGTTGAATAGACACATTTTTCTCAGAGGTTTATTAAAGTCATAAAAGCATAAAAACAATTCACTAAACTCTGGATATTATCAAACCGCATACTGATAGTAAGAATCACTTTATTAATCTAATTCAAATTTGGTCTATCAATTTTACAATAAAATTAATAAACACACAATTCACTATTGTTTTACTTAGGGAAAGTGGTGTAGGTTTTAGGTGAAACATGATATTAATTAATAAAGTAGAGGGTGTGTAGTTTCACAGTGAATGAAATAAAACTCAAAGAGGTTTATACAAACTCAATATATTTCGGATTATTAGTCCATCATCAGGAGTTTACAGGTTAAAACTAATAATAATTGAACTTCAATTATTATTAGTTTTAACTTGTAAACTCCTGATGATGAACTAATAATCCGAAATATAATGAGTTTGTATAAACCTCTTTGAGTTTTATTTCATTCACTGTGAAACTACACACCCTTTACTTTATTAATTAATTTACACAATACACTAGGCCATAATATCCATAAAAAATGTTATTATAGGGCTTTTATTTATAGAACAATTATCTGGAATTATTATATTTGACCTAAAATCACCCGTAAATCTGTTTATGAACCTTGAATGAATCTTGTAAGATAATTTTAAGTTAATTATCTGTGGTATTTGGAGAATATTCATTTTTTAAGCATGGTGAAAGCAAGAGTACTGATGATAATATATTTGAATAAAGTGCAATATATGGTATTGGTTAAAATAAAATAACCATATGTACGAAATCGACTCAAAAAATTTCAATGAATATCACGCACTGTGTCGACAAATCGATCTGTCAGGATCTCATCTTCAAGTAACTTTAATTTGATTAGTTTTTTCGTAATCAATTTAGTTATTCACAGTTAAAAGAGCTGGGGATTCTTGAAAAATGTTTTTTTCTTTCTTTTGTATCCACAAGGAAAAGTATTGTGAGTTGATTTCTAACATATTTTGTTCTCCCTACACGTTAGAATACTTTTTTTATAAAGAACCTTATTCATTTAATAGATTAAAAAATAATAAAGAATTTATTTAAAAATATATCTTATATAAGCAGGTCTCAATTTTGTATTATTTTGATAGGTTTCATAATAAATTAAACTAATTATTAACAAGTGGTCGAAAAAATGAATCAAAATCAATTGGTTGTTTAAATAAACAATAACTAAATCCCGAGCGATACTCGGACTTTCATGTATGTACTCAGTAATTATAATATGCTCTTTAAAATGTATAGATTTTATTCTGATTAAAATTCATAGGGGAGTTGATTAACAAGTCTTTCAAAAACAACTTTATCGTAAATGTTTTAATTACCAGGTTTATTTGTTCTTTATTGTGTATAAATTTTATCGGGGTTGAAATTTGTGAGTTTTTTTTTTAAGTTTGTTTGGAAATGTTTATGAATACGAGTAATAGTTTCATTGAACATCTGAATGAAACAACAACAACATATTCTATTTTCGTTAATATTTCATTTTTTCATTTCTCATAAAAAAAATAAACAAAGGTTAATTTCTATTTAAAGGAGAACAGGTAATTGAAAGACCTGAGGAGAATATGAAAATAATTTTCTTTCTGCCGGTTAGTAAAAGATTAAATATCTTTGCTAGTACAGACTAGTTAATACTTTTAAAGATCCTTACTTATATATTAACACTAGCTGCAAGACCCGCCTTCAGCGGCCCTCTTTCTAGGCAGGAGGCACGCCCCCTGGACCCCCAACCCACGAACCCCATTCACCACCACTCCCACCCCCGAACCCCACCCAGCACCTCCCCCCCATGCACCCGTGCCCAACCACGGCCTCCACCCCACCACCACGCACCCCAGCACCCGCACCACCCCACTACGCCTCTGGACCCTCACCTGAACCACCCACTCCACCTTGCACCCCGTGACACCCCCCCCGCACCCTATTCCCGCACCCAGTTTTTTCATTTCTAGCCGTCTAGTGACCCACAGATTATGTATACAAGATTTGGTTAAGTTGGCTCTAAGGGTAAAAATTTTCATTTTTTGATCCCCCCCTATTTTGGGTGGTTAGTTTTTGCATTTCTTGTCTTCTAGTGACCCACAGATTATGTATACAAAATTTGGTTGAGTTTGGTCAAAGAGCAAGAATTTTCATATTTAGACCCTCCCCCCCTTTTTTTGGGGGTAGTTTTTTGGGGGAATTTTTTAAACAAAAATTGTCAGAAATTACATATATATAAATATATTAATTACTTATATATGATAAAAATGGAGTTAGCAGGTTTACACTGTAAGCTGACGATAAGTTAATGACCGCATTCATTTTTTCAGTTTAACCCCTACAAATTATTCTCCTAATGTAAAATTTATTCAAAAAATAAAATATTTATTTTTGTATTAAATTAAATGGTAAGCCAAAACACACATATTATATAGTATATTTTTTTTACTATAGAAACGGTTTTAAATCTCAATAAAATCATCCAAAAAAATGATGTTTTCTGCATTTTTGAACCAGAAGTTCTAAATCTAGAAAGTCCAAAATCTAATCATTTCTATACATTGAAAATACAAATATTTTAGCACAAGAACCAACTTTCTATGAATTTTTGTTCTTAAGTTATTGTGAGAATCTGAATCCTGACACACAGACACAATAATAGGGAGAAATAATGATTGAAAATTATTTTTCTCCACGTTTGAGAAATTTTTAAACACAATGAACAAAAAATTTGAATAATTTTTTGTTGAATCCAATACTAAGCTCGCCCAGGAAGTAGGCTGACTGCTAGGCGTAGCAAGTAATTATATAGTAGGTATATTAATGTAAGTAAAATTCGAAATTAATCAAATCAACGATTAATTAAATGTTGAAGTTCAATTGAATTGAAAGATTTCTTTTCTGGGAAAAAATTTGATAATTAATATTGCCTAAAATGTCTTAATAAGGAATTAAATCAATTTTTTCATGAGGTTTTTTATTAAGCATTTTTCTCTAACTCTACTTATATAATTCATTATATTGATATTCTTGCTCTAATTTAAATAAAATATATAATTATAAGAAAAAATAAATAAAATGAAATATATATGATACAGAAAATGATAAAGAATGATTTATTGTAGGATTTGTTTTTTTTCTGTGGATTTTATATAAATATGTAATAAACTAAAAGAAACAAACAAAAAAATATTAAAAATGAGTAATGGCATTAAAAAACACAAGTGCTGTTTATTCAAACAAGAGATTTGAATTTTCATTCTCTCTTTGAAACATATAAATAAATATTCTTTCAAATTTTATCGAATTTTGCAATCAAAATTCTTCCCTTATTCTTAAACAATATATTTTTTATTAGTATATAATTGATTTTTCAAATTATTATTACTTGTGCTGAAATATTGAATTCTCTCAAATATTTTAACTTTTTTGCAAATTCGTGGTCAGAAATGTCTCAATCTTGGAAAAAAATACTTTTTTTTAAACTAGGCCATACTATTGTTACACTCAATAAATATTACCCATATAAATTTGGGTGTCAAAAAATGGCTGTTCATTTAGAGCTAATATTTAAAAAAAAAAATCAAGAAAAACTTCAATAAATATGGGTGGGTAGAATGAAATTTCAATATTTTTTTAAAAAAAAGGGAGAATCGGGTGTCCGAGATGGCTAAGGCATTGGTCCGCTTCAGCATCGTTGAGGACGATGTTCAAGCGAGAGGCTCAGGTTCGGGCCTTGCTAGCGTATAAAAGCGCTAAAACTCGCCTCCTCACTAACTCCACTAACACTTTACTTATATGCCGTTTAAATGGGCTGTATTTCCGGTGACAATAAATAATAATAAAATAGAATAAAGCTGTTTTTCTAATAAATAAAAAACGACATATTATAGATTGGCCTGGTTTGCTTTATGGCACTCGGCTAAATTCTCGAGGAGTGAATATAACTTTTCGGATCACATATTACTAAAGGGCATTTGAGTCTGTGTCTCTAACAGTGGAGCACGGTCCATGGATGCTGTGGATGTGGGAGCATCCCAAAAATGTATACACATTTAGAGTATTTTCATACCGTGTCATAAAAAATTATAATGTTAAATCTGAAAAATAGCGAAAAATTCAATAATACTGTAGTAGATGTAATTGGCAAAAATAGCGAAAATAAAAGAAAATTTAAAAAAATCAGGGATTTTTTGGACAGCATTCCCTGGTTCAAAATTCACCGTCCGCCACTGGTCTGTATATATTTACTAATATATCTCTGTCCGTCCCCTTAGAAATTATTTGATTATAACTCCTAAACTGTTTACTCTATGGCAAATTTCATTAGAAGCAAAGTTGTAGAGAGTGTATTTTTTGAAATTTTAGTTAATTTTTTTTTAAAATATCCACCCAAAATGGGGTGGGGCTAGTATGTAATAAAATCATCCAGAACAAACCAGATCTAGTAGATGACAATTTCAAAATTTTCTTTTAAAAGGTTAACTCTTTTATTATTGGCAATTTGAGATTTTATATATAAATTTTCTTTAGACATAACAAGAGATATATGATTAAAAATACGAGTTTTATCTTACAAAATAACAAATAATATTCAATCCCCCTTGCTTAAAGGGATTGAACAGAATCTTTAAATACCAACACTGGCTCATTATTGTTTTATTATTCATCCTTACAATAAAATTCTTGTAATATAGGTACAATATAGGCTTAGAATAATAGAATATAGTAGAATGAATGTAATGTTATGGCCCAATTCTATTGAAATAGTATAAGAAACTGTCAATGGATTGAGCTAATATTTATTCTGTGTATAGGTATATTATTATAATTTATAATGAATTTCTTATCAAACTCGTGGGTAGCTAAATGGAAGCGACAATGATGGTGTGGCCAGGGAATTGAGGTACTGCAGACCTTTTCTTGATCGTCCTGTTCAATGGGCAAAGAGGCTTTTGTCCAGGGTGGATAATAAATATGCCAGAAGGCAATGAACGGCCATTCAATCTCTCTTTGAAATATTCAGCTTTTCTTCAAAGACAATCTATATTCATTTTATAGGCCAATGCAGCCATCTATTCATAAAAATATATAATATTAGATTAATATTTTATTCATAGATATTTTCTATAGTTCTATTAATAAATTATTTTCGCTTTATAGAACTGAACAGCCAATATGTTTGCACATTAATAATAAGATTTGAGCAGAATGAATTTTGAACTTCAACCTGTCACGCTTAAATTATTACTCGGCATGCTTGGCGGTGGTATTAAATTCATTCAAATTTTTTTATTTTTGTGTTACTTATTCGGATTTTTGAAATATAGATAAATGTTTTTATATATTTAACATAATATTTCATAATTACAACACCAACCAAATAAGAAAACATTAGAAAAATTTCGTTTTAAATTTTATTTTTTAAATCAATTAATGGAAAATAATTTTGTTTGATTTAACTTTAATTGAAGATGAGGGGAGAAAATAATTTTTTCAAAAATAAAACTTCGATCTATAGTGAAAAATCATGGTAAAGATTACAATGTATCCTTTTTTTTTTTTTTTTTTTTATAAATTTCATTAAACCAATTATTTTACATTAATTAATGTATACATTGTATTTTTTGCTTCGATTCCGGAGATTACTTCTCCACCATCGAGTGTCCTTATTCATCTTTAGTCCTTGTTTTTAATTAGAGGAAAAATCTAATTAGATAAAAAAAACCTCTTTTCCGATAATTATTTCAATTCCATTATTCCCCAATCAAGTCGATTGGTTATCAGTCAATCTCACCATCTTCAGTCTCTCACAATGTATCCTATATTGTATGGAAATTTATATAGAGAAAAAACACAAAGTCATTAGCGAGATTCTTTTTTAGAAATTTAAATTCAATTATTATAATTTCATAATTTTTTTAATCCATGGTAATTTAGCAAATTGATATTATTAACCAGTAAAATCTAATTTTTTATTTATAATCAATATAATTTAAGAATTCAAAAATATCTTCATAGAAATGGCAATTAGAAATAGATCATAATTTAAGCAGAGCGTCTTCAATAGTCGAGAGAAGGGAGAAGAAAGAAATACTTGGAATTAAATCTCATTATATGCAAAATAGGAGAAAAAGGCAAAGAGCCAATCAAAAGAGATCAGCACACCTGATCTGGAAAAAAGCACAGACAGGGGAAAGGGAAAATTCTCTCATAAAAAAGGCCGCGCAAAAAACGGACAAGAGATCATCTTCCATATAAAATTCTTCCATACCAATCCATATAAAAAACCATATAGAATCTATTCAAATCCATATACAAAAATTCTATACTCTCCTATTCAATTTAATTCAAATCCATATAGAAAAATTCTACACTCTCCTATTTAATATAGTTCAATCCACAAGAAAATTCTAAACTCTCCTATTCAATCCATTCAATTTTCAATATCGATCCTATCATAGATATTATATATCACTCTAAATGTGCCTGTCCATAATTCGAGCACTACTTCACTTCCTTCATTATACTTCAGTGAGAGCCAGAAAAAATGAGACGCACGAGGAATACGGAACCCGGGATCGAAGTTGAGATACAACCGAACCAGCTCGATAACGCCTTATTGAAGTCGACATATAATTGTGCCTGTCCAGAAGGCATCTAGTCGACGACTTCGAAGACGTAATATTCTCTTGCTTTCTCCATTATTGCTATTTGCAAAGTCCATTTTTCTTACCTGATTCTCATTTAATTTTGCGCTCTATGCGAATATTAAATACGTATATCATTAATCCAAAAGTAATTCTGATTGCTGTTGAAATATTTCCCTTTTGTTTGCAGAGTTGAACCTTAAAAATTAATTCATTTTCCTTAGCATTTAAATTCCCTCACCCACCTTTCCCTATATCATTCCAACCCCTTTATAATAATTAATTATTTTTTTATTTATTCTTTTAATTTTTTTAATTTTTTTTTTGTTTTATTTCATATATACATATAATTTTAAAGTAAATTAAAATATCAAAGTTCAAATTAGTAAAAGAATCATAGCAAATTTAAGATAAAGAGATTTGCAGTGAATTATATCACCGCGAAGCAGATTAAAAATAATAAACTTCTTACCTCAAACATCTTTAACCCTATTAATAGCACATTAACATTATTAAAAGATTATTAAATAAAAAATAAAAATAAACATTAATTGTTATTAGGTATGGTTTCCCTTTCAATTTTATTGATAACGATTTTTAATTTATTTTATATATACCTATATATATAGATTCTTTCATGATATCATAATATTTAAAACAATAAAATATATTTTATCTTGAGTTTTAATTTAATTCCCTGATAATTGGTTGGTATGAATTATATGTACAGTGAAAATCGCTAAACACGAAACTGAGGGGACCGAAATATTTCTTCGTGTGAAAGATATTGCATTGCATACAAAATAAATAAATAAATAAATAAATAAAATATATATACACACCAAAATTATTTATTAAACATATCATATTAGATACACTACATTTGAAATTATGTATTAAATATTTTCTACATACATATGTATGTATGTACCTATGCATTTAATAAAAAACAATAAAATGAATAAAAATATTAATTAAAACTTATTAAACTTTAAAATATGATTGTTTTTTTTTATAAAAACAAATAAAAATTTATTGATTTTATGGAAAATAACATATTTTGTTAATTCCGAGAAGAAAAATCGTTCCGTGTTGAGCGAATTTCGTTTCATGTTAAAAGAAAAAAATGTATGAAAATACCTAGTATTTTTCGGGACCGCATTATTATTTCGTGTTAACCGATTTTTCATGTTACAAGTTTTCGAGTTAAACGATTTCCACTGTATATTAACCAAAAATTTTATGTACGTATACCTATCTTCTAGTTAACCTTTGAAAAAGTTTATATATGTAGTTGATGAACAAAAAATACCGCAAAAATCAATTAAAAATATTTTATCTTTTAATAAAATCTAAATTGTTGAGATGAAATCGAAATAGATCAACGTTACGTTCAGATCTGTTTATTTTTTGTTTTTTGAAAAAATCATTTTACCCACATTCCTACGAATTCTCAATTAAATTATAAACATGATCTATCCAATTATTATTCAAATTTTGATAATTTTGTAAATTTAACTTTTGTCTAAATCATAAATAAATTTTTCTTAATACATTTACCAGAAAATACCGACTTTGGTACGTATATTAATTAATAAATAATAATAATAATAATAATAATAATAATAAGCTAGTCAAGACTCGTGTACGCTTTTTAATCCCTATTTGAAAAAGACCATCGAAGAAAATTGCACTCTCCTTTTGTTAATCCTAATAAGCAGAGTGTACAGCATATAATAATAGAAAAAGGCAATTTGCAAAATAGCCTCGTATAAAAAATGAAAACCCCTCTCTTTCTTTTGGAGATAGATGAAGTGTAAAAATATCAGTTTCTTTTCTTCTCCCTTTTTTTTTTGCAACTGGGTGTAGGGCGGATTAGGGTGGAATATGTGCATGCGGGTAGGCGGGTGTCAAACACAAAAGAACTGAATATCTGTTGTATATATGTATATAAGTATTTATACAAAATGAAAATGCATATATAAAGAGAAGGCTGCAGGGTTTTCTATTGAAAACGATGTCGCTAATGGGATGGAAATTGACGCCTGATATCCAACTTAAATTCTCTAAATGAAAGAGTATTTGATCACCTGGATTTCTTTTTCTTTTCAGGTGTAAACAAAAACAACTCTACTTCTGCTCTTTCTACTCTTGTTTAAAAGATATTGATGAAAAAATATAATTCTTATACTTGAATATTGGCTCTGTAGAAGAGGAAGGTTTAAGTTGGAATCAAATTTTTACTTGTAGAATCGGATTTTAATTTTTAAAGTTATTGGGAAAAAATTATGATAAGCATGACATTAGAATTAATTTTTAATGAGTCATTTCAAGGTGAGACATTTTTAATAAAATATAAATAAAATTTCAATAAGGTAGGTTTCACAGAAATTTTACTTACTTTTTTATATATAAAATTAAAAATTTCCTGTAAAATCAAGCGGATTCACTTCTAATGGCATCTAGTGACAGAAAGTTACCAGGGAACAAATTCACCCATACGAACTTCCTCGTTGACTTATCGTTTGAGCTATTGAAACAGAAAATATAATTAATGTAAAGAATTAAGGATCTTTTTTTTTGAGTATCTTTTTTTTGAAAAAAGATAGAATTTTTCAAAAATCTACCAAGGTTAATTAACCACAATAATATTGAGAAACCAATTCATTTTTTTTTTTTTTTATGAAAATTATGAGAGAAGGAGTTACACCAAAAAGGTGCAACCCCTGAAGGCCTAGGTTGGCCCCTCCATCGTGAAAAGAAGAAGAATTTTATGGTCTGGGCGGGGTCGTAGGTATCTGTGTTTACGGGTCTTAAATAGCTGAAGGTTATAAGTCGCGGGGAAGATGGTGGCAGGGAGCGAGTTCCAGTCTCTGGAAGTCATAGGGATAAAAGAGTTGGCGAAAGCGCTTGTTCGACTTTTATCCAATTTGACAGCGAAGGGGTGCTGAGCGTTCGAAAACCGGGTGTTTCTCGTAAAGAGGGCTTTAGGGGGATAATTGATTTCAGCTCGACTGAACAGACACCGTGATAGTATCTGTAGTACAGGGAAAGGGCAGAAACGGTTCTTCGGTGAGCCAGGGAGTTAAGTGAGTTTGTTATAGCCGGGTCTCCTATTAGTTTAATTGCTCGCTTCTGAATCGCATCCAGTGTCCATTTAGGAACGAATCTAAGATTTTAGTAGAAATATTTTTACATTACATATCAGAGGGCTTCGTCCCCTCAGGAATCGAACTCAAGCGTTAACTTGCCAAACCCTTAAGACAAATCTCGATTCCTGAGGGGACGAAGCTGATATGCAATGCAAAAAAATATGTCTACTAAAATCTTAGATTCGTCCCTAAATAAAATAAATTCGTTTCTTAAGAAAAAAATAATGTTTAAATTTGAAGAGAAAGTGAAAATATTTTCAAGAATCGGTACCTACCCACTTCCAAAAATATCACAAACAGCTAGGGTTAGAGAATTTCTAGTAATTAAAATTTAAATAAAAATCTAATAAAAAAGTGATTTGAATTCACTAATTTAAATATAAGTCAAATTAAATACCTACCAAGCAAGAAAGAAACTTTTTCAAGTACGATTACAATACTTCCCATTATAGTGAACATGTTTATCCAAGTTTCAGCCATTTAAAAAAAAAAAGCAAAAAATGAAAAATTTTGAATTCATTTTTCAACTCTAAATGTAAGTGAATATATCGATGTATAAAAACTATTTTAGTTAAATAAAAATCAACATGAATAATCTAACTTATTTTACTTATCGCAAGCGATATATAATACTTGGAATTATTTATAAAGGGAATCGAAATACTAAATAACATTAAATTTATCTTGGTATTCATAATAATAAAATTAATTTAAATTAAAGTATATAACTTTTGTAGTAAACGTACCGAGCATTTTTCGATTAAAATTGTTATATTATTAATTTTGAACCAACTTACAAACACGATTTTTTCCTCAGAGGGTTGAATAAAATTAAAAAAAAAATTTAATTAATTTTTTTGCCACGTTTTGTATTTTTGAACCACTTTGAGTATCATCGTGGCTTCGGTGTACACCAGTGGCGTGGGGTTCCATGGATGCTGTGGATTCAGCGCATCCCTACAATTTCAAACATTTAGACTATTTTCGTAAATATCGACTTCAAAAATTTTAGGAGGATCTTTAAATTTTCAAATTATTATCCGTAATTTAAAATATTTCTATAAAAAACATTTTTTTGTTTTGAATATTGGTTCTGAAAATAAAATAAAATTGTTGCAGTTTCAAGAGTCAATTAAAATTAAAGATTTTCCGAATAGGGTCCTGAGAGAGTTTGAAGTCCCGGCCTGGTATATCTCCAGTTCATAGCATGATAATAACGCTTTTTTCCTAATGCTTTTCTGTGTCGCCTGTGAGTAGGTATTAAATTTCAAAAATGTCTAATTTCTTAGAAGGCCGTGACTTGGTTGACAGTTTCTATGGAAACGGCGATTTTTCACAAATAGATGTTAATGTTGTAATTGTTATTTTATTGTGTGTTATGTTATATCATTATTGTTGTAATTAGATGAAAATAAGAACAAAGTTTTAAACTCTTTTTTTATTTGTCCATGGCATGCATGACTACGAAACTTAAAAAAAATTGAAAACTCAATTACCTATTTTGTTCCTTTAATAAATTAATTAATAAAATATTCTTTAAGCAATAACTGTTAAATGAAAGAAGATATCGACATGCGGTTTGAACATAATTTGTTGAAAATTTGATCTACTTTCTGAATCTAATAAAATAATTATACGGTTCCATTTAAGATTTTGGAGCAAAATTAATAAAACGGTTAACTTTATAAAACACGCCCCTTAGCGAGGGCGGCAAGAACTAGAATGGCATGGATGTTTTTGTATTTTATTCACCAAACCTTCCTTTCTTAAACCAGACCTTGTTAACAAAATTCCGTTAAGTCAAACTTAAGTTATAGACACTACAGTCCATAAAAGTTTAACATCCCCTCCCGCCTTTATTTTACGTCCTACAATAAAAAGTCATTCATCAAAAAGATGGACCATTATGGTGGCATTAACGTGAGAGCATTCATTTCCAAACTTATATTGGAAAATTTTCGAGAAAATTGCATGAATCGAAGCTATCTAGCCACCTAGCGGTGGACGTATGAACTTAAAAAATATTTCCAGCAATTTTTCTTGGTAGATTTCCTTTGAAGGATTTTTTTCCCAACCTTCTACGATTATTAGTTCCTGAGATACGGTACCTCGTCTCCCTTATTGAATCACCCGGTACAGTTGACTTGTCAACTCTATAGAACACGACATTTTGTATGTTGTGTATTTTCTGAATAGATAAATAAATAAAAATAAATAAAATAAAATATACAAGAATTGCTCATTTAATAATATAAAATATAAATGAAATTCAATTCAATTAATAGAAAGAAGCCTAAGGTTCCAAGGAGTTCAACACTAAATTGAACCATTTCTTGTTAAGCCATAAGCACCCCTCTAGTCTACAAACGTTTCCCATCTCACCCCATCGACAAGAATGAATATCGCTAGGGCTATTAATTCACCCCTGTCATTATGTCGGGCTTTTAGCTCCACGAATAAAACATCTGGCCGGGTGAAAAAAGAGGTCACGGAGGATGCAGAAGGAATGAATGAATGCAGCCGACAAGTTCATCTGGGCAAGTGCACGGGGATCAAAGCTACAACCTTCAGACAATCTGCATCAGACTAAGGGTAGTAGTGGGTCACGGGAGTGGCTAGTTCAGCCAATGAGAGAAAAGAGTATTGAGTGGATCTCGTAATAAAGAAACTCATAAAGATACGAGGTCCAATTCAATTCAATCATAGTTTGTGGGTGTTAAATAAATGGATAATTTCTGGTCAACATTATGCCGGGCTCACATACTGAGTTTTGTATTATATATCTTACAAAATACTTGAGGTATCATCAAATACGTTCTTATTTTGCGGTGATAAGGAGAAAATAGAGGAATTTGTGGATTTTTCTTTGTTTGTTTATTTATTTAAAAGTGTACGATGCTCTGAGGCAGTTTTCCTCAGATGAACAGTAAAAATTACAGTAGCAGTAAGAATTACAATATAATAATTTCTTATACAAATTTTCATTTTTTTATATTTTTTAAGTTAAGCCACTCCTTACCACTGACGGGTACAATATAATCTAAAAATATTGTTAGAGTTCGTGGCTGTGGTGAAACTGTACTAGATGAAGGAGGAGGTATCAGCCAAAGATGTAATCACTGGGTTCAATAAAACACCTTCAATAAAACACTTTTAATAGGACGTTTCGGCCTGAATTTTATTTGACCATCTTCAGTCAATTAGGCTAAAAATTTTTTTTACAAATGGATGTTAATTGATATATTTTTTATACAAAATTATAAGTTGACCAAGTTGGTTGTTTAGACTTACAGTTATACACAAAATGCGGTACACATATGTGATCGAACCAAGCCTTGTCAAAAATAAAAATTTTTTTAGCTTCATGTGAATTTATAACGTGCCTGGACCCAAAAGTTTCAGAATGAAAGTAATGAGTTTATATAAATTTTTTCTATATATTACATTATAATTAAATATTTGACCCTTATGGGAGGTCATCATATATCTCATCATTATTTATTTACAAACAAAAATCCAAATTAGAATTTAATTACTTTTAAATCACATGCATTTTTTCCATTCAATCAAATTATACAATTCTTATCAAAAAATCCCAAAAAAGGTTTTTATATATTAAGATCAAGAGAACAACTGTTGGCTCATATCACACAGGATAGATGTGTAAATATTGGATAGAAACATACAATCTCTTTTAAAATTGATAGCCTTATCACCTGCTATTTTTATATTTAGCATTTCGGCTATGGATCTTTTATAGTATTTATCAATCTTGACCAATATTCGCGCATTATCGTAATCAAAAGAATGACTATGATCAGCTGCATGGGTGGGGAGTGCTGTGTTGCTCTTTTTATTTCGAACACTTAATTTATGTTCATATACCCTAATTTTTAGTGAACGTGAACTTTGTCCTATATATAGGTGCTAGAATTTGGTGGATAATCTAGAAAGTTAATTTGATAGACAATATTATTACATAATTCTCTAGGGGTTGGATCTTTATTATTAAATAAAAATTGAATATTGTCTATATTTTTGTGGGCAATGTTCACGTTAAAGTTTTAATTTTATTAACGAGTAAACTAAAAAATATTTTTTCGACCCACCCTAATATACATTTATTTGCTAGCTATATTTATTTGCATCAACCAGAACACACTCTCTTTGATTTATTCTAAAATAATATTATATAGAGTTAGGGAGAGAGGTAAGTACAAGATCGTGGAGGTGAGGTGATGGGCGTACGGAGTACGGTGCTGATAGGGGGTTGTTTTCTAAGGCCAAGAGCTCATCAGTATTCTCGACAGCTTCTCTGTTAATTTGGAACATGTCTCGGTTCGGATACAATTATATTTAGGCATGCAGGTGGTGCTCAATCAGACCGACACGCAGCCAGTGCATTATTTAACTGACACAGACAGGCTTAGTGTTAATTTACGTATTAGAAATTGGTTACCGTCAGACGATGATCCTATTAAGTAGATGAGCAACAACATCAACGCAAAGTGTAAACATTGAAGCGTTCAATCCTATTCAGAAAAGATTAAGGTTCCTCAATATACATATATAGAGCAGTTGTAATGAAAACAAATTAAATGGGAATTACCGAAATATGAGAATGAATACGAAACGCGATGTATATTAATTTATTTCTTGGGAAATAATAGCCACTTACGGAGTTAAAAGGTTGGTTTGACCAACTAAAGCTCATTTTGGCTGAAGGTCAAATTATTCTTGGAGTCAAAATAGCTGAGAGGCTGCTATTATTTTTAGATTTCTTTTCAAAAAGTAAAATTGGACACTATTTGGGTAGATAAAATGTCTCTCAAAGCATTTTAGCTCGTAAATTAAATACGGTACAAACTTTAAATTTACAACTCATATTTTTCCCGAAATTGAAAATTGTTTCAAAATTTCAATTGAATAATTATTTTGAGAAGATTGAACATAAAACTGTTTTTTATCATGTAGTGCGACGTATCTTTGTAAGGAACTATTTGAGGAGAATATAAGTACGTCCATTGATTAAATTTAATTTTCTTTAAAATAACGATATGTAAGAAAAACAAAAGGCCAAATTTTTAATGATTTTTGAATCGATATTGAAATTTACAATAAAAGACGTTATTTACTGGTTTGCAGAATCGTGGCAATATACAAGTGTGGACTTGCTGCAGAGATCTTGGAAGAAGCTTTTGCCTAGCCTCGAGTTCGAGAAAACACCTACCCAAACTTAAATTTGTCAAAAAAAAAAATCGTTCGGATTTGGGGGATTTCACTGTATACTTACTCTACTGAATATTTATTTTATTTTAATATTATTTTTTTTTTATTATTATTAAATTAACTTATAAATTATGAAAATTTCAATAAAATCATTGAAAAATAAAAAATAAAAAATAAAAATGTGTGATCCTCATCCCCATAGCTCACGGGGGAAATGAAACTTCTCTAGACCTAGATATTACTTATATATAACGATCAACAATTTTATTTCCCTTAAATAATCACACTCGAGAGACATATACCATAATTATATAGAGCTTAAACTATATATATTTTAAGAAACAAAATTTTAATATCTGCTTGGTTCAGTGGTTAAAATGCAACTATAATAATAAATTAACAATTTATATTTAAGTTTATTTATAATTACTAAGGAAGCTCTAGTGTACCGAGTTATGAAAAAGTTTTCACTTTTTTATTATCTAATGTGCGGGTGAGCGATTCTTTCATTAGAATCTGATCGACGAAAATAACTAGAAAAATCGCGGATAAAATGATCTCTCTTTCTTTAGAGCTAAGCTGTGTTGCAAGGATGCCTAATACACGTTCAAACCTGTGCAAATACAAGTCCACACCTGTTGTAGATTAATTTTTTAATTTCTATTATTCTAGGAATGGCCTTTTACACTCGAACCAAAACGATACTAGTTACTTATAGAGAGAGAGAATATTCATTTTCACTTACACCCTTGCCATACAATATACCTACTATTGTTATAAATTTAATGTTATTTAGTATTTCGATTCCCTTTATAAATAATTCCAAGTATTATATATCGCTTGCGATAAGTAAAATAAGTTATTGAAGGAGACAATAAAAGAGTGTGTCTTCTGCTGGAATTATAAATTTTATTTATTTATAACGAGACTATAGTTTCGAGGGCTTTGCCCTCTTCATCAGTCTATTACAATGTATTCACAGGAATTAATTTAATAAATATAAATAATAAAACAAGTATAAGTGTCAATTCTTAACTTGCCCACTCTATGTAATTTATAACCTTACCACATGAAAAATGTAAAACTTTCATTCATAAATTAATTCCTGTGAATACATTGTAATAGACTGATGAAGTGGGCAAAGCCCTCGAAACTATAGTCTCGTTATAAATAAATAAAATTTATAATTCCAGCAGAAGACACACTCTTTTATTGTCTCCTTCAATATATAAAAATTCTGCTACTCTCGGCAAAAACTTTCAATTTAACTTACTATATATCTGATAATCTTTGATTCTATCCTTTAAATTCTTCTGAATTTAAATTTTATTATGTGGTGATCGAATCTCCAAAGTGATTTTGAAAATTTTTTAATAATTCTACCTCTTTTCAAAAAATTCAAAAAACTCACTTGTTTTAATTATTAAAATATTAAGTTGAATTAAATTATATAAAGTATTTTTGCATTTGTTGCTTGAAATCGTGTATTTCCTTTCAAATATATTTCATTACTATTATGAATGAGCTCACTCCTCATTCCTCCCATCTGATGTTAAGTTCTATAATAGAATTTAAAAAAAAGAAAGAAAGAAAGAAATGAATTCTTTATCTAAAATTAATGTCAAATTGTTAGGAAAGAAGGGAATGGAGCCGTGGGGGTGTAGAAGTCGCTAGGGTAACTTACCCTTGGGCTGGAGTGGGTGAGTGCTTTTAATCTATTCTGAAATGGGCAGGCATATGCCTCTGCAAGGACCCTAGCAGAAGGAATTCAAGATTATCCATTCATAAATTTCCAACGAGCCGCCAACTCGACGCCCCACCACCGCTACTTTGCGCTACACAAATCATTACAATTTATATTCTGATTTTTATTATAATGAAAAGGAATTTATGAGCCCAAAGCAACAGCATTGCATTCCGCTATATATACTAAAGATTCTTTAGCAGATATTCTTTATCAATTATATAGATATAATTTATTTATTATGATTAGAAAATAAATTCTATATTATTCAGGGAGGTCGGGTTGGTCGAGTGGATAACGTAAATACCTCCTAGTCAAGATAGCCCAGGTTTAAGCCCGAGTCGCTGCAATCCGACTTTAATCTGATCCCCTAAACTAATTTATACACACTTCCTCACAAACACTAACACTCAATGTGCCATAATGGACTATAGTTTCCGAAAGCCAATAAAAAAAAAAATAATAAAAATATTCAGGATTTTTGAAAACTTGTATATTTACATTTAGATTTCAGTTACATTCTGCGAATTCTGGGTAAGTAAAGTATTGCTTTCACTTTCGGAAGATACAATTTTCAGTCTTCCATCTCTGAAAACATAAAAGTTAATTTCACTGAGGCAACTACCAGGGATAGTATTCGATGTCGATTTTCGATTGAAAATGATTTTAGGAAAATAAAACGGGTTTTATGGGGGTCAGAAGCCAAAATTAAACTTAATGGTCGGTGTGTGTATGTGTGTGTGTGGGTGAGTGAGCACAGCTATATCTCAGCATCAATAAGTAACAAAGCAACGAAATTGGAAACTTAACTTAAGTATTAATTAGCTCCTGACCTAATGAGGGCTTCTGGTCAAAATCGAAATACCCCTTGAACTTTTTTAGATGAAGGTTGGGGTGGTTTTATAATTATTATTTTTTTTTTTTCAAAAATATTTCCGAATATGTTTTTAAAACTCTCTGTGCTTAACATGTGTGACAATCTCTATGATGGCTTTTTATATCATAGGTTTATTGGGTCAAAATTCCACAAATGACGATTGAGGTGATTTTTACTTTTTATATTTTTCTCAAAAACGCTTGTAAAGATATTTTTGAAAATCTTTTTGTACAACGGGTATTATAAGTTATGAGACGTGTATTTTTATCTCGATTGAAATACTGGGAGGGAATTAATTTGATTGGGGAAAATTAGTAGAATGATCTTTAAAAAATCGAAGCTTTATGTAAAAAGAGTGCGTTAAATCACACACTAAGTTCTTTTTCTATCCGTACATTTTTGCTTTCACTTACACACACTACAAAAATACTAAAATGGCTTTCATTTAGTCGAATTTGAGTTTTTCCGGAAATACAATTTTGTAGGCCCAAAATCTCCAAAATACCAATTGAATGTATGTCTCTTCATCATGTGATTGAATAAACTGGCCAAAATGCGAGTCGGAAACGTAGGTATACCGCGGGCTCGTGCCTTATATCTTCTAAAATATTAGAGATATCAAATTCATTCAAATTTCTCTTTGATAATAGAGAGAATGAGGAAATTCTTCGATTTATCACTTATAAGTTAAGCCATTTAAGAAGGCTGTCAGATATAAAAATTATTCAAAAATAGCAATTTGGGTCTCTCTTATACCTTCAACATTAGGTGAATTAAATTTTTTTAAAATAAGTCAAATTTTATTTAGAAATTTTTTACGGAGATATTCCCCAAGATAAAAAATATTTTTTATTTTGGACATCACAAGAATTCTACCCTTCCACAATAATAATTAAAATTTTAATACGACTTTTTGATTTCAGAGGAAATGAATACATTATAACTTGTAAATTTCAATTTTATATCTTATTTAGGTAATTTAGGTAATAGTTATTTTTCTATATAATAATTATTTTTTATAAAACTCATAAAAATAAAAATGATATTGAACTCAGCGAGACAACGTTATGAATATACTTTAAACAGTTCTGAAAGATTCAGATACGAGCTAGAAAATAAACTAATATAGCAATATTATTTGAACTTGATATCCTCTTTAAAAGAGATCTTGCATCAAAGATAAAATAAAAGTTCTAGAGGTTCTGTAATCTTTAAATTTATTTTCAAACAAAGCTATTACAGGTAAATTTATGGGTGGATATAGTTAAAAACGAGGAAGTTCTTGAAAAAAATTGGAGAAAAGAGAACACTGTGGAAGAATCTGAAGAAAAGGGCTCAAATGATAAAACACATGTTAAGATACGGGGGATTGCTAAGGGATATGGGAGTGGGAAATAAAATACCTAGATTGGACCATTTTTCCCAAATAATGATGTATATATATACAGTGGCGGATTTAGGTTCCATAGCGCCCTAGTCCCGCCTAATATAGCGCCATATTTGTTTTATATTTTGTAAATATTATATTCAAACATCTACCATCAAATCCTGTTTGAAGTCATGCTTTATATCTGACATATTATTTGCATTATCATAATAGTTACCCACGACAGTTCATTATGTTTAAACCATTTTTCCAAGAGTTTAAACATGTTTATGCATCATTCTCAACATCTTTAGCTTTTGCTAATTCTAAAAATCTATTTACTATTTTACCATTTTCCCGTAGATAAGCTGATCGACATGTGCAATATCAAGAGTAGAATGATATGAATGATACCAAAATACTTAGCGTTTTGAACTTAATTAGAAATATTTTATCAAGAATCAATTTTCTTAAGAAACTTATTGTTTTACACTTTAACAATTATATAAATACTTTAGTGAAATTTGTTCATACATTCACAGTAAAACTCTGCCAAATAGATTTTAATATTTTAATTCTTCTTTAAATTTTGCAGCCTATAAAATTTTAGCGCCCCAAAAATTTTGTCGCCCGGGCCTAAGCGTAAATCCATAACTTTATATATAGATAAATGTGGCACTAATAGAGAAATGAAAGAGATGGCATATGATAGAGATGAATGGAGGGGTTGTGTCAAACAAGTCTTAGGAGAGGGGCTTATACCTCGAAATATATATAGAGTCGTGCTAAACAAGGATCTGATCTTTTATTTTTGTGAAAACTACCTATTATTTTATATTTTAAAAATTGTCTTTACTTTATCAAGCGTTAGGAGTTTAGATACACTCAATGATGATAATGGTAATAATGAAAATTAGTACATTGCCAAAAAAATAATTTGAATAAAACAAGAAATACTATACACTTTTTTTATTTTTTTAAATAGAAAATAAGAGATGGAAATTCTCACTCTGCACCTTCATTGCATTCCATAGTTTATTGCCCTCCTTTATAGCATATACATAATTTACAGCAACTTCCAAGTATAAATATCTTTTCTTTATTCCCGTTTAGCCCTTTGTCCGCTCTATCTGTTCTTTCGGCTCTAAGGCCATCCCATCCCCTGATAATTCTTTCATATTTACACTAAGTCATAAATAACTGTCCATCATATTAAAAGTAAAATAAATTCTGTTCATTATTTTATGTTATCTTCAGTCAATGTTCTCCTGACGATGAGTTAAGAGCTCGAAATATAGAGAGTAAACTAAAAAAATCTTTGTAATTTAATTTTTCTCCTTGTGAAACACCACCAACTCCAACCTAATATAATTTTAACAATGCTTCACTAGTATAAACCAACACCGCGTTCCCTAATTTTGACTTCTTTGAGAGGATGTTTTTAACATCTTCCAAGATTTTAATTTTAAAACCAAAGTTTATTAGCATTTTTTTTCTTGTTTTGAAAAGTATTTTTAGATTCTTTCAAAAACTTTCAAACTCCATTTTTTCATATTCTAATTTTTTATTTTTTATTGATTCATCTCTGGCCTTTTAGCCATCAGATACATATTCTAATTAATTAAAATGTAGATGTACAACAATTAAAACTCTCTATTATATTTAGAGATGGTCCTACACGAAATTTTACCCCAAGCGGGTTTTCACTTTGGTGCCTTACATTAAAGGCTATAAAAATAAATAGAAATATGAAAAAATACTCAATTTTTTATCATAAACAACAAGAAAATAAAAATATATTTAGGCATATTATTTTTATAATTTTTTCTTCTTTATAAAAAGTAATAGTTTTATTTTACCTAAAACACTATAGTTTTTTGGCGCTCCTTTTACCATTCCACACATGAAGCTACTAGAACCGCTCTTGATGATATTTATGCTTAAAATGTTTCAAAATGCGTGTAAAAAGTAGATAGATATAGATTCATATATCAGATAAAAATGCTCGGATTTGGGGAAGCTCATCATTACGTAAAGAATTGTCAGAACTAAAGTTTCAAGAATTCCCCCATCCATCAACTTTTACAATATTTTATAGCCAAGTTTAAATAGATTATATATGGAAATAGCTAATTTACAAATACAATGAAATGACAATATTAAAATACATCAATAACCCGTTTAAAAGCTTTTGGGAAATGTTCTAAAAGGCAGGTGTAATTTATCTAGTAATGAGAAATTATAAAAAGCGAGAGAGGAGGAAAAGTTCATTTGAATAAAAAAGCGAGTGATTTTCTTCTGACAAACCATTTTCCTGCTATTTAACAAATTTAAATAAAGCTAAAACGTTTTGACTCGGCCATATACCTGTTAGCTTTTTCTATATATACGATACGATACAATTTTATGCTACCCTATATATATAAAAGTGAATGTGGAGTGAGTTTCAGATCACCCTGAAAATAGATAACGCAATTTGGACAGCATTCATTTAAATCAAAGGGCAAAACGGAATTAATTTTTCCCCTGAGGAGAGGGATGTTTCTACTTATCTGCCGTGTCAGATTTGACACGACAGACTCGCAAAACTCTTGTTCTCGTAAAACCAACCCCTTTCCAACCCCCCCCCCCCGAGCACTACATCCATCCATCCACTGACGAAGAGAGTAATTGCTTCCTGTTTGAGTTGAGACTATCAGCTGACCAGAGGGTGTAAGTGAACCAACCCTCTCGATACACACACACACACGAATAGACACACACAAATGTATTCATGATAATGCTGGTCAGGGGTGGAAACCATCGCGCGTCAAAATCACTATGACTCAGATCAGATTAGGGGTTGAATTACGAGCGATGAGCATGCAAGAGGGCCTTTAAAGTAATGTCGGTCGAATTTAAGGGCGAGGGGGTTGAATAAAAAGAGTTTCGTTATTAAATAACCAAACATAAATACCCATAAGCAATAACAATTCTTTGATATACATACTTTGAAGTTATCTTTAATGTTTGTATTTATTTTGACAAGTTCTTTCATTTGACTTTGTAATTAGGATTAAGCTATTAATTTTTTTTTTAATTTATTTATTGTCAACGGGAACACAGCCCATTTAGACAGCACATCAGTAGTGTTAGTGAGGGAGCCGAGTTTTAGCCGGTCGAAATTTTATATGCTAGGCTCGAACTCGGACCTCCCGCTTGAACATCATCATCAACGATGCTGAAGTGGACCCAGTACCTCATCCAGATCGTGACAACTCCGTCTCCATGATATCAATTAAAGATCAAGAGTTAGAATGCTTTTTTTAATACTATACTATTAATATCTTATATTTAACCATAAAATTAGAAGAAAAATGTAAACTTGATTTCAAGACTCAGTATCTAGAGTGCCCGTAAATTTTAAGGGTCCATTCATAAAATACGTTAATCAAAATCAAAATTTCTCCTTTTGGACCCCTCTCCCCCTTCGATACGCTGCGTCACATTTTCTGGAATCACCCTAACAAATATAACGGTAACAAAAGCTAGACCCACTATATTAAAATTAAAAAAACAACAAGATAGAAAAGAATTAAAATAAAATTAATGAACTATAAACGTCACGTTTCCTTAGACCCCCCTCCCCCTTTGTCACATATCATCATGCTAAGCAATACCCCTCCTCCTCCCCTGTTTGCGAACGTATTTTATTAATGACCCTAATGATAAGGCAATTTTTTATCGGCAAATGTTTTGTGCTCGAAATTTAAACCTTGTCAGATAAGGTCTAGTTTATTAATACAAACGTGTGTATCAAATTTCAGCAATAGAAAAAAATATATATAGATACTATGATCCAAGATTAAAATTGGCCTTTATCCTTTTTCTAGATTTTAATATGTAAATAAAGCTGTGGTTGTTGGTGACTTTTCAACCAGGAGATGCTGTCCAAAAAATAGCCTTCATTTTTTGAAATTTTATTTTGATCATAGCTTTTTTTTGTGCAAATTTCATCGAATACTTTCATTATTTTTTAAATTTAACATTAGATTTTTTTAAAATATATTTTGGGACCTTTGCCCCAAACGGATACTGCTTTGTGTGCGTGAGGGTAGGAGTCAGAAATTAAATCTTGTAACTTAAACTCCACAGTCCCTGAGATGGAAATCGACCACATTCCACAATGAATTGAGACTGTCCTATAAAGAAAATCTTAAATTTCTTCTAATTCTATAGGCAAGCTATGACTTGTCTCTAGCACGCTTAGTTATTTCGGATCGTATATATCATCTTTATTTATTCCTTTTTAGTATTAATAATAGTTCAGCGAGAACAATCTTTATTCGACTTAAACTTGTCTGGACTTGTCTTTGACATGCTTGAACTGGAAGATATTCCAGGCAGATACTTCAAAACTTCTATCAGCTACCCTTTTTTGAAAAAATCATCCATTTTAATTGCTCCTTGAATCTATACAACAATTTTATTTCATTTCGAGAACCAATATACTTTTCGAAACAAAACATGTTTTTTATAGAAATATTTGAAATAACGGATAATAATTTGAAAATTTAAAGATCCTCCTAAAATTTGGAAGTCGACCTTATATGTTTACTCTAAATGTTTGAAATTTTAGGGATGCACCGCATCTATTGAGATATATATAAAGCTATTGCAAAAACATGATAGCCCCAAAATTGAAATCCTAAAATTAGAATCTTTTTAAGTTTTAAAAAAAATTTATATAATTAAATACTATAGATTTTTATAGCAAATATTTTTAATGTGTCTAAATTTTAGATTCATAGCAGCTATGGTTGAATCAAACGCAAAGATTGAAGTATACTATTTCCAAAAAAAAATGTTTTATTAAAAATCACGTGCCTTGTCATGTTATTAAAATAAGCCCTTCATATAGGTATAATATATATCTATTATAATAAATCTCTAAAAATAAAAAATTAAATAGATTCTTTTCGAATAATAGGTTTTATAACTAAAATAGTTCAAATGTGTAGGAGACAATGACCATTAATCAAAAATGAACTAGCGATATATCTGGCAATCATATCTGCTAGCTAGTATTTATGATTCCACTGACAAATGATCGGAGACGTTCTTCATTGGAAACCTGTCAAGATTGGAAGATATTTTCGTGTGGCATGCTCGAGTATTGGCACCTGATAATTCAGCTGACCGGCTTTCCCGTAGGATTTGCCACCGTTGTTAACAGGAGGCTTTCCACACCATCGGCTTGACAGGGACCCTAGGGTTAGCAGGGGTGAACACAGGACCAGAGGTCCATTTATTTAATCAACACACAATCAAATCCCGAAGCTAATCAGATAATGAGCCTGGAGGCCAGGGGATCATGTCCTGAACAATCCTGCGTTTCAACTAAATTACCACACTACAATTACAATCGATTGTAAAATGATTCCCTCTGTAGAATGATTACTTATTTTATTAAAATTATATAAAGAGAAAAAAATTTCAGTTACCAATTTCTTTTATTTTAATTATTGGATGATAAAATATCTGCAAAGCCTGTATGTAGATTTAATATTAAATCGATTTTTGAATCTAAAAAAAGACAATAGGAATATTGGAATTTCGGGAAAATAATGAAGAAATACATCTTCCTTCTTTTTTTATGATTATATGAATTTCTCGCTCTTTATGAGTGTGCGTAAGTTAGCTATCGAGTAAAACTCTCCAATTTTGCATATTTGGATATTCAACGAGCTTTGTTCATTATCTAAAATCGATAACTTTGTCCGCTGAACAGGCCTCAAGCTACATTTAAATTCGAATAATTAAAATATTATTCAAAATATCTAAAGAGGAGTTTTGTAGACGGGCAAATGAATTACGCATTGATTTTCATTATTAAGTGTCTTGACGTACTGTTGCCAGAAATATCGGAAGACAAAAATGCTAATATGTATAACTCGTACAATTTTTTCGGACTTATAAAATTAAACTATAGAATTAACCAAGGGGTGAACCGCGATCTAAGATCGTGTACACCAACATTCACTTCCACTTTGATTTCCAAGTAGAAGATAATAGATGAAGGGGCATTATCTAATGAATTCCAAAATAATTCCACATAATTCCAAAGATGTGTACACTTAATTCCAATCGTGGTTCATCCCTCTGAATTAACATACTGACTAATGTTATTTACTAATTAAAATTGGTATCAGGAAATAAGGACTATTTTTTTATTGAAATAATTTATATTTTATTGGCAACGTTTCATCAAATTTGTTGACTTCTTCATGGCTCAAATAGTCAACAAAGTTGAGGAAACGTTGGCAATAAAATATAAATTATTTGCATAAAAAAATATAGTCCTTATTTCTCGATACCAACTTTAATAATTTAATCGATGGACATAACTAATCAAATTAGATATTTACATATAGGAAATAAAAAAAACTTAAAGAGAACCCAGGAATCCATCCGTGGCTTAAATATATTTAGTGTAAAGCTCTAACAGACTGAGCTAACCAGCCCCAGTAATCCTCTCCTTATAAATCTCTATGCAAAGACAATTTTTCATTTAATATTGATTTATTTATTTAATCATATAACAAAATTCTATCATCATCAATATTGAGTATACAGTCCTAAGACTGGTTTCTTTCTGAACCACCCGTCTGCACTCGACTCTGTCCCCCGACAGCTATTTGACCTTTCTAAATATCTCGCATCCCATATCCCTAATTATTTGTTCGAAATATTCTAATCTGGCCCTTCCCCTACCTCTTTTCTTTTCCAGCAGTCCCCCATGTCTCAGTGTATGCCCCATCATCTGACCTCTTCTCATCCTCAGAATCTTCCACAAATTTCTTCTTGCTCCCATTTTTCCAAGAACTTCTTCATTTGTAATTCTATCCATCCATTTGTAATTCATCATTCTTCTGTAGCACCACATTTTGAAAGCTCTAGTCTATTTCTCTCCACTTTTCAATTTTCCAGGTTTCACAGCCGTACATGGCTATGTTCCATACATATGTCTTCAATAGCATCTTCCTGTTTTCTAAGCTGATTGAGGACGAGCATAGCAGTTTTTGTTTTGAATTAAACCCTATTTTTGCTTAAGCAATTCTTGATTTAATTTCGTTTTTGCTCCTCCCATCTCATGTTATTTTACTTCCTAGATGGCGAAATTCCTTAACTCTTTCTAGGTTTTCTTGGATTAATTTTGATGCATTCCTTTCTTTCCTGCAATTCTATAAATTTTGCATTTTTGTAAATTACTTCATAATCTAGATTCCAAGCCAATATTTACCTCTAGATAGCAAAAAACAATTGAACCCGAGTGCCAAACTTGTTATCCTGGCGGTTGCAAGAAGTGGTTAAGTCCTTTCCAAATTAAACACAAATAAATAAATAAAAAATTCTCAAAAAACTAATCAAGAAATAAATAGTAATAATATTTTATCGAATAGTGAATTTTAATTTTTTCAAGTAAATTCTAATTTTAGAAAATATCTAGTGAAGCTGGAATTTTAAAAAATATCTTGCTAGTTTTTAATAATTAATAATTTTGTTTAATTATGATTATAAGGAGAAAATTGATTTATTTGGCTCACTGTGAATAACCACCAACTCTAACCTATTATAATTATTTATTTAAATCCTTTTCAAGATTAGGTACAAAAGTACAGTCTCTACAAAATTTGGAGATAATGAGCTGAGCTGACGCAGACGACTAGGAGACAGATACCTCAGTAATAATTTTTAATATATTAAACTAATCAACATTTATTTTTTGTATCATCAGTTTTCTTGTTAACGCTTTTTTCCTTAGTAAAAGTGAAAGCCATACACAATTTTCTGCAAATTCAACTGAAAGCTCTGAAGCTAGAAAGTCCGTTTTCTAACCAGTTCTTCAATTTTGGAAATATAAACATTATACACCAAAACGAACTTTCTACAATCATCTGTTCTCAAAGGAGTATCGGAATCATTACACAGAGAAAGAACAAAAATCTTATCAATAAAGAAGTTTCAGATGAAACCACTTAAATTGCACATTTTCAATGAAATATTGGTACTCATCGCACATTTTCATTTTGATGAGCTTATTTAATAAAAAATGTTTAATCTAAATGGTATCAGCTAAAACTTCTTTATTGCTAAACAGCTCAACCACTAAAGGATCAAAATTATTAGATGTAAAAACTTTTCTTCACGTTTCGGATATTTCTGATCAGAAATAAATCAAAAATATATATTCGAGTGAATAGAATACTGCTTTCTGATTAACTAGTTAATAACTAAATCCTAAATTGAAAAAAATATAAATAATTTCTCTAATCTAAGACTTAAATAAAATTTTTTTGCAACGAACTGATAGAAATTTTAATTGAATGTAATGGAAGGCAGCCCAGGGGTAGTGAGGAAAGAAAAATGAACACATATCAAATAAGGTGTAATTTATTGGAATCCTTCCTCCTCTCCTTTCAAACCGACGTTACGGAGGATTTTTCCCTCCTTCTTCACGGTTTCAAGAGTCAATGAATGAAACAAATAAAATGTTTCCTTCATCTCTCGCAAGTAGTATTCAAAATTTTCTTCTTTTTTAGCAAAGGCATAGAAAAACATTTTTTCCCTCCTTTTCTTAATTAGATTTTCTATGCCTTTGCTAAAAAAAGAAGAAAGTTTTGAACACTACTGTGGAGAGAAGAAGGAAACATTTTATTTGTTTCATTCATTGACCCTTTGAAACCCTGAAGAAGGAGGGAAAAATCCTCCGAAACATCGGTTTGAAAGGAAAGGAGGAAGGATTCCAATAAATTACACCTTATTTGATATGTGTTAATTTTTTCTTTCCTCACTATCCCTGGGCTCCCTTCCATTACATTCAAATTAAATAGAATAATTTTAAATTGAATATCAGAGGGCCTCGTTCCCTCAGGATTGAGCCCGAGTACTAAGACGCTTGCCGGTCACATTAGTTCGACCCTAGAGACAAAAAGACACTCTGACATGCAATATATTATATTATTAGAAGCCAGCATTTTTACTCCATTCAACTCAAACGGAAAAGGCAAAATTTGGGTTCCCCTTTATATCGTATAGTATTTTTGAAAAAATTACATCTTATTTTCAAAAAAAAGGTACTCAAACTTCGGGTTATTTATTTTAATAAATAATTTTATTTATATATTATGAAGGATAAAAAATGATTTAATTCACATTATAATACATTCAAATGACAATGAAAATGGATGTGAATGGTACCATCCAAAAGGCCTCGCAGCCTTTGTTTTAACAGGACCAGAATAAAAACAATAGATTTACTCTATGATAAATGCCTCACGTGATATATGTATATGATTTCTTTAATAAATTATTTCTAATCTAGAGTATATTTTTGGGGTTATATATACCTATTATGAATCTAGTCCGAGGCCGAGAATGAAACAAAAAGCCTTGATAGATGAACGAATATTGGACCTGGAGATAATCGTCTACTATGTCAAGAGAGTAAAAAGGGTGACGGAATAAAAGAGTTTTGAGTCCTCGTCTGTCTGTCTCTCTGTACGTCGGTGGATATAACAACGCCCGGCGATTTATTCTCGTCAAAAAAGAACGGCGCGATTCGCTACGGCGATAGCTAACTCGACACTGATGCATACCAGGCGATTTTTCGTTTAGAGCCGTAAAGCCTGTAGGAAACGCGCGACGCCCAAAACGTCGACGTCGCGATGCTTAAATCGAGACAATTTGCCTCAACCCAACCACTCCACAGCCTTCACGATTCTTTTTCAAACGAGCAAATAGGCACACAACTAAATCATTACCAAGATGCTCGCTTTTTCAAAGGAAAAGGATTGATCAAGAAGCGAAAGAAAGAAATCGAGATTGTTAAGTTAGATTATAGCTATTTTCGGGATGATAATCACAGAGATTCACTGGGTCATCCTAGAGGCATCTCCGCCCTTTCCCTTTACTTTACTATGCAGGGTAGGTATAGTGGAGTATTGTAATCGTGCATGAAAAGTTTTTTTCGATTACATATTTTCGAAATATCTCAATAAACGGCTAAAACTAATTTTATAATTAGTAGAGATTGTGGTGTTGGTGGAAGGTAGAAACATCTTTAATAAAGATAAGAGTAAATAAATATTATATTTAATATTGATTTACTATGAGTTAAGGATACTTTAATGTGAAATAAGTTACCTAGTATCCTTAACTCATAGTAAATCAATATTAAATATAATATTTATTTACTTTTTATCTTTAAAACTAATTTGATAAAAAAAGAGCAAATTCACAGGTTTCTGTTTACAATAAAGGCTGATATAAGGAAAATAGAAAAATTAATATTTTAAGATATATTAATTAATTTGTCAAAAATATCTGTGAGGGTGTTGCTAATTTTTTATCTGCTCTAATTCAAAAATCAATAAAAGGTGTAAAAACGAAATTTTATATTTATGTAAATATTTTATATTGAAAACTGATTAGATTTTCGTTGAAATCGGACAAAAGTTTTGGGTGGAGGATTTTTAAATATTTGAACTCTTAGTCAGATTTCGTTCAAATTATGCACAGTTAGCCTTTAAGTTCTTATAGGGAACTTTCATTGCAAAATCAGCTTCCTAAAATAACCAGGAGTGGGGAGTGTTGTCAAATTTATGTGTTGACCAAATCATAAATTTTTTATATACCATAGCGGTTGTTCAGATGAGAGATATCCAAATCCCCCTAAAGACTCATTTCCTTAAATATACTATTTTTAAATATCCAACACCCCTTCGCGAACACATTCAGATAACTCTGTTTATCCTTATGTCTTCTCTGAACTCTCTTCACACATCCGTTTATCTGGGGACATATAACCTTCAGCGAGGGGTGAACCGCGATTGGAATTATGTGGAATAATTTTGGAATTCATTAGATAATGCCCCTTCATCTAATGTCTTCTACTTGGAAATGAAAGTGGAAGTGGAAATAGGTGTACACGATATTAGGTCGCGGTTCACCCCTCGACCTTCAGTCTTTCAAGACTGCATCCCCAGGTACCTTCAACTTCAATGCCTGAAATTTGTTCTCCTACTTTTTTTCACGATGCAAATGTCCACTTCAGACTAGAGAGTTTACAGATTTTTGGTACAACTTCTTTTTGAATTAAAATCATTATGTGTAAACATTATACATATATAAAAGGTGTGAGTTTGATAGTTCTCCAATGCATTAGAGCTCGGATTTAGTATTATAGATGAAAATCTTTAGTAATTTTTTCAGAAATTTTTTAATAATTCTTCTACTACAGCCAATTTGAAATCTTATATAAAAATCGAAAATCTACTCATTTTGATTCATGAAGATTTATCAAGAACTACTGAAGCTAGAAATTTAAAATATTGCAACTAAACTATTTTCAGAATAGGTTGTTCCCTAAGATTTTTTTTTAACTTCCAATTTTAAAGGAATAAAACAAGAAGAAAAAATTCCAAAAAATACCGTTTTATTGTCAGATATCAACGACTTCTTGGTAACTGCTGGGACTAGAAACTATAAGTTTTCTATTTAGGTTACTTTTTAAGACGTTAATTAAGAAAATTTTAGAGGGATGAAAGAGGAAATATAATAAAAATTAAGCTTACGAGTATAGCAGGATTTTTCCGAAACTACTGAAGCTGATAACTTGAAATTTTATATTGAGGCTACGTTTAAGAAGTAAAGATAAGAACCTAGTTGTCAGTAAGATGGACTTCATAGTTGTATAAACTAACATAAATAATTTAATTTAATTTAATTTTATATCCTGACACCATATTTGATCTATTCTATTGTGAATCTCAATCATACATTAGAAAAAATGATAAAAAGATTATTAATATATATTCTGAATTGTAAAATAGGTATCGTGGATAAAAAATAATAATATTTTTACAATTTTTTGCCCAGTTTCGAAGTATTTATTTAATCCAAAAATAAATCTGCACATGAGCACCAATTTATAATTTTATATACAATCAACGGTGGACTGACAAATTTTACAGGCGCTGGCAAATTAAAATAACCCAGCCTCGAAATATGATAAAAACAAGAAAAAATAACAAGCAATTAACATTTATTGCAGACATAAAGTTTTAAGCGTTCATTTGACAAATAAAACTGATTTTTACGATTATTTTGTCATACGGCATATGCTCTGAAGTTAATGCAGATGTTCACAATAGAGAGAAAAATAAAATTATTATACCCAAAGTTAAATTAATAGTTAAAAAAAAATAATAAAAATTGGTGATTTTAGAGGATTTCATTTAATCTTATTTAAAATATAGTATGTCGAAACTGACATTTCTGTAAAAAATGAAATAGATATGGTTCCCTATATAAATTACCGAATTGCTTCAGCCCATTTAATATATTTAGCTAAATCCGATTTTAGAATCTAATATTGACGAATAAGTGAAAACATTTTCAAAACTCGGTATGATCCAGCTAATATAGATGATTCGGTTTGGGCAAGTGCTCTCCTTCGAGTTATTTAGTAAAAATATAAATGATGAACTTTTCAGAGAATAAAAAATCTTACGAGTAGGTATATATAAAAAATAAATCTTATTAGTCATATTATCAATCCGCTACGTTTCGTCTTTATTTAAACCTTCCTCAGACTCCGTTCAAAAAACAATACATTCAATAAACGACATTTTCTTATAATCATATAAGATTCTCTTATACCTTAATATCTTACTGTACATTTCGTTACCTATAGTTCTATAAAACTGCCAATGCCTCATAACTCTAAGAAAAAACACTTACATTCATAAATATTTTGTAAATTAATATATATTTTTATGTATTTTTTGTATTAATGTAATCTATATTCTATAATTCACTTGTAAAAAAAACATTGAATGCAAATTATTTATTTATGAAAGTATTATAATTATTTCACTTTCCCACCCACGAACGACGATTATTATATATTATTGTTATATTTTTAATTTTCTCAATGGAAACGTAAAAAATGTTTAGTTCAAAAATAGATTATTTTTTTATTTTTTTATTTTCTCTCCTCTTAATGGTCTCGGAATGAATTCCATTGTAGCCAGTCTACCAGAAGTCTAAAATTTTCACAGCCAAATATAAATTATGCATAACAATTATAAAATTGTGTACAAACAAATATACAATAAATAAGTAATTAATTACAAACAATCAAATAGTATCACAGATAATGAAAATAATACATAATGAATAAAAATAATAAATAAAACAATAAAATAAAAAATCGATAATTGAAAGTCATGTGGTGCACACACCTATGTTTTCATACAGTAAAGAAATTTATAAGATGAGAGACTTTCCCAAAAAAACTAGATATTTTTATGCAAATGTATATTTAAAAAGTGATGGTGATATTTGTATAGATTGATTAATATAAGAAACGCTGAATGAAAAGTTTTAATTAATTATGTTGTTGATATATCAACAATAAGATTTTCACGTTATTTCTTGAAAATTTCCATTTAGGTATAAAGGGACAATTTGTCCCGAAAGGCTTAGATCAAATAAACATTTTCAAATTGTTTTTTTATACAAGATTTTGTATTTTTTTATGAACAAAACCATCAATAAAAATTTTTCATTGCATTTGACATTATATTTTTCATATTTACTATAAAAGCTGACGTTTCGATGCTGAGAGTTGGCTATTTTGAATATAATTTGAGTGTGTTTGAGTGGCTAGCTTCAGGTTGAGCTATGACAACACGATTTTCAATATCCAATTGGGGATTGACACCCCATGAGAAATAATAGATGAATTATTTCTAATTAAAAAGATTGATTATGAAGGTCAAGCAATTGAAATTATAGTCTCAAACAAATAAATTATATATATAAATATATATACCTACATATTTATTTAAATGTGTAAATTTATTTGCATCAAGCAGAGAGGCAACCTTTTTGTTTCTCTTTATGATTCCACAACTCTGCTACTCTCGGCAAAACAAAATCTGTTCAATTATATAATTTGATATCTAAATACTCATACAATAAATACTAATTAATATATTAATTATTTATAGAACTTAATAAGAGTTTGATCAATTTGTTATTACCATGGAAGAATGTCGGCCACCGCGCCGCATCATTTCTGGTCAATTGCTGTCACACAAATGAAGAAAATACCGTTCAAATTATCTACGATGGGATTCCTCTGGATGAGCTCGATTCTCTAAAACAGAAAAGTTAAAAGAAAAAAATAATAATTTAAAGACGAAAATTTTCAGTAAAAGATAAAAAGCGATTTCGATGAATCCTCGAAAGATAAATTAAAATAAATTTAAAGCGAACTTTTAGCTATCATTTTTCTATCTGATTAATTACTTTAAAGACTGTTAATATTGGTCAACAAAATCTTTATATATAAAATGAATTTTGAATTCATTAGAGCTTTGACTGGTTATAAACTGATCCCTAGACAAATTTACTAATACCTCCTCACATACACAGGAACACTCAATGGCCAAAATGGACTATAGTATCCTAAGGCAATTAAAAAAAATAATTAGAGTAATTAACTCACGCTTTAAGTCTATTTCAATTTCATTTTTTATTTTTAAGTTGGTAGTTACTATTATTTTTTTGCATTTTTAATTCTAATGACTAAATGAACCATTCAAATGAGCTCTTATTTCAATCGTACTTGATCTCGCAATATATAAGTACAGGGTGTTTGTAGGCTGGAAAATATTATTAAGTTAATATAATGGTTTGTTGTAAGTGTCAAAAAATGAACTAAGTCAAAAATCATTCATTTCCAAAAGCACAGAAAGTAAAATAAATACTTAAAAATTAACATTTGTCAAATATCTCAAAATAATTTCTAAATATCGAGGCTTTAAAGACATCGGGTAATTATTGCTATTCGCTGTTAAAATATGAAAGTTCATTAACTAATATAATCAGACCAAGTGCTAGTCGGAATCACATATCGAGGTTTTGTACAAAATATATAATATATTACTATCTGAATGACTTATTGCTCCATGGATTCAATACTTCGATCCGTCCTGAGGGAGACAGGGAGCAGAAAAATAATTATATCTTCCAAAATATTTGAGATATTAAAACCTTTTTTATCATTCGTTCATAACAAATTTTAATTTTAAGAATTTTTTATTTAATAGTAAAATGATTTAATAGTAAAATAGTAAACGAATTAGAAAACAGCTTCCACGAATTTCAAATTACCCCTTGTTTTTAGCTTAATTAGAACTCCAGTTATAACTAAAAAACTAAAACTACGTGATTATAAAGGATAAAAAAACATAGATAAAAACAAAGGTCTTAGTTTTTTAGTTATAAATCGAGTTCTAATTGAGCTAAAAACAAGCGCTAATTTGAAAATCAAAGAGAAAGCTGTTTTCTATTAGGTCAATAAAATATTTTGATTTCAAATATTGCTGTTTAATATCTAATGGGACTCTAAAATAGGTCAAAATGTCCTTTTTTGTCATTTTGACCAGTAATATCTCAAAACTCTGACTTGTAAGAAATCGGGAAATTGCATGATAATCAGCGTATAAAAGACTACATGAATCCATTGTTATGTTTAAGGTTAAAAAATTTTGCCAACCAGTGATACTTACAAAATATGTTTTCACTAATTTGAATCATGAAAAAAAATTGTTTTCTCTTATTTATTAAATTTTTAATTAATTTTAAATTTCTCATTTTCATTTGTAAAATTTAAAAATTTTGATTTTATTAACAAAATCAAGTTAAAATGTCATCAGGTGCATTTGGGTAAGTATCATATGCTTTTAAAAGAAATGAAGCAAGCTTTAATAAAGTTCCGTATTCATGACTATTAAGCTCTTCGTTAATTCGTATTTCCATGCAAATGCTTTATAAATATCCGATCACCCATTTAGAAGTTGGAATATTTTACTAGTAAAGTTAGTGAATCAGTGAATAAACAGCCCAACTACTAAAAGCAACACACTATATAAAAATAAAATGGGCAAAAACGGGCTTATGAATTCGGATATAAATTTCTTTTCGAGATTATGTTTTAAGAGCAGTCGGGTTGAAAAGAGAGAGTGAGATTGAACCCCTTTGAATGGCTTCTGCACTTGTAATCATCAAGAGGGCTTTGCTTCCGAAGCGCAATTAGCCTAAGTGGCCACCCCTCGCTGGTTTCCTCTCTATAGAGTCGACGAAGGTGGCTTGGCTGGCTAGACTCAAAAAACGAAAATGAAAAAAAAATAGGAAAAGTGATTTTTTTTTTCTGCTCTTCTATGACCATATGTGGATTTTTGATTTCTCTTTATTCATCATATTAAACGGTTCATTTAATTTTCCATAGAGAATAGAAAATTTCCCTCTCTCTGTTGAGATTTTCCGAATCATTGGAATTGAATATTTCAAAATTAGAAAAAGCAGATGGGCAGAGTATGCACTGAATCGATTGATCCAGAGCTAGTTAAATGCTCCGTCGCAGTTTATGGTAACGTGCCAGATGGGTTAAAATTAAATCTTCGGACAGTTAAGCTTAATGCATGCAATGCTCAGGTGCCAAAATATTAAATTGGATAAATAGAAAAAACTGGCAAGTGTGAGTCGGAATTGCATATCAAGGATTCAAAATATTTGAATTTTCAAATTCGTTTTTTTTTGTTTGTCAACGATAAGGAAAGAATGAACATAATCGTATAATTGTTCCATAATTTTATGTTCAGTGGTGTGGAAATCCTGTTATGTACAAAAGTCGTGTACAAACTGGTACTTTGACGCTCTCATACCCTTTCATTTTAAAGTAAATTCAATTTGTGAAAAAATAATCTTAACTTTTAATTAAAAAGTTTTTGTTTTGCCGAGAGTAGCAGAGTTGTTGATTCACAAAGAGAAACAAAGAGGTTGTCCTCTGCTTGATGCAAATAAACATACACACATATATATCGAGATGATATATCTGTATATATATATATATATATATATATATATATATATATATATATATATATATATATATATTATTTATTTGTTTGAGACTATAGTTTCGAAGACTTGGTCCATACGATATTGACTCCATGAAAAACAACATTTATAATTAAAAAAGACTGATGATAAAGACCAAGTCTTCGAAACTATAGTCTCAAACAAATAAATAATATATATATATATATATAATTTCGATATATATGTGTGTATGTTTGTTTGCATCAGGCAGAGGACAACCTCTTTGTTTCTCTTTGTGAATCTTAACTCTACTTAATGAAATCTTTACATCATGATACAAAAAAATCATGATAAAAAAAAATATTTTAAACGGCAATTTTGCTAACAATTTTTCCATAAATCCTTTACTTTCACCATCAAGCAATTACTTGTAAAATACTAGAAAAAATGAAAACAGTGGGTCTCAAACGTATTGTTATCTACAGAAAAATATTTTTTAAATAATTTATTTGAATAATTTATACTTTCACAAAAATTTTGGCTCTTCAATTTTTGACCTTGCGTTGTCCGGACATGGTCCGCCAGTTGCCGACCGTTGGTTTGTAACATAAGAAATACATTCTTTATTTCAGATCTTACACAAATATTAGGTATCCTGTTTTTCTTTGTTTTTTGGCTAATTAATTTAAGTGCTATGTAAATTTTTCTTATGGTCAAAAGTGTTCCCTGACTTTAAAAAGGTTAAGATGCACTGATTTAGAGGAAAACAATCTGCAGTGATAATAGACACTTGATTCCAAATGTATATTTTTATAAAAGAATTGTATTTTTAAATAATACAATATAAATATATTATAAAATATTTATTTGTTTATAATTTATAAATGAATATTTATTTAAATTAACACACTTTTGATTACTTACTTATAAGATCATCATAATAGTAAATGCCTATCACTTTATCTGGAAAACTACCTTGAGAAAACATTAGAAAAATTTTAGTTCGCTAAAATAAATCTTCTGTAGTTTTGGCGAATATTATTATAGGTTATACTGAATTTTTTATTTCGGGGGCACAATTTGCTGCTCCAACCTTCCATGAAGTCCTGTAAAGAAATTTCTAAAATAGGCATATTATAATTCTAAAGAGAAAATAAAATTGTACAAGTCAAAATGCACTCATACAATATTAAATATTTTCAAAGCAGTAAAGAATAAATCACTCTTGAATTCGAAATTAAATAATAATCACCCACTTGTAGAAATCATTACCTTTCTTAACTTCTTTTGATATTATTATTTACTGCATTTGTAGGGAGATAGCGTGAATGAGGTCGTTTGTAATGTTTTATTCAGGTAATTTCCAATAAGGATTTCACTTAAACCACTGTACTCCTCTGGCTCTAGCTGATAATGGTTACCACTACATAGATATTTATATACGCGAAAAGAAACATGTATTCAAAATACCACACTTCTCACTAACACTTCCCCCTAATCCCCCCGTCCCGCATACCGCCTATTCCACAATGATGGTCCATTCAAAAGTCATAACAAAACAATTGCAAGTTGGATTTTCGCTTAGACAACTATTACGTGAAATTGAACTCGAGAGAATAATGTTTATGTTGGTTTAAAGAGAGAGAGAAAGGGATTTATAGTTGTTTGATAGCCTAGGCTTATTCTCCCCATTGCATTCCGTATTTAATATTTATTAACTGTTTTCGATGGGTGGTTAAACAGAATTTCATAAATGAGATATCTGTTCAAATATAATTCAATAAAAGAGATTACTCGCAGAAGATTATTCACGAGGGTTTAAACAAATAAGTGTCTTACGAATCCCAACCTATCTTATTCTCAATTCGTGGTTTCCCAGAGAAATGAGAAATAAATTTGGTCGACTTTATTTAGCTAGAAGAGAGTTTTATGACTCATTTTAGTATAATAAAATTATTACGATCTGCAGTCTCAGCTTTGTGATTGTCCAAAAGCTAGTTTTATTCTGTTTTATTTTATCTTTTTAGAAGCCCCCTGCTAATGCTAATTAAACGAGGACTTCTAAAAATATTTTCAAAGAGAAATTTGAAATAAAAATCGAATAATTATTTATTATCCAGATGAAAAAATGTATAGTACAATAATCCCTATATTTTAGGGGTACTTAAATAAATATATATACAGTAAATAATCCCTTTATTTATGCCAACTTTTTATACGAGGGTTCAATTTAAATGGCCTCATTTCTTTTTCTCTTCTATCATTGATGATAAAATGATTAATAACTAATTGTTTTTTTTGTATTAATCCAAATATTTATGTAGTTTTCTGTTGTATAAAAATTGTGTGAAACAAACAATCTGGAGGAATCGATCGTTTGCATTTTGTAAAAACAATTATTTATTTGACCTCAGATACTAGAGTCCATTTAGCCTTATCATTTGTAGTATGAACTTTATTTAAGTGTCAGTTGTCTTAATACAAAACTGCCGGATTATAGCCACGAGTTAGGACTCCATTACAAATAATTTGTCAATAATCTAGTCCCCCTTTCTATCATCGTTATCACGATGAAGATACAGGAACACTACATGCTTGAATCCACAGATCACTGAAAAAACAATTGAATGCATGTCATACAATAAAATTTTCGTTTTAAAAAACATACCATTGCGGCCTTATGATCTGTTTGTTCAATGTTCTTCCTCTTGTGAAGACAGCTAATTCTTCTTTCATCGTTGGCCTTCCGGGAAGTCTTATTCTGAGAACGTTACCATCTCTTATCAAATGAGCTAGTTTGGCATTCCTAGGTCTCTTTCTGATGGCCTTATTCCACACCCACTCTAACGCCTACATCCTCCTCTGAGAAAGGTTTTTATTTCAGGAAGAATGTGTGTGCCGTATATTTATATATGTATATATCTTATTTATTATGATTAAACGAGCAATTCTTGTATGTATGTATATATATATATATATATATATATATAAATCGGAGTTCTCGAAAACGGCTCTAATGATTTGGATGAAATTCATGGGTTTGAGGATTTTTGGGATGACATTTCAATCTGTCACTGTCTCATCTTCGGCTAAGTTGTTTTTGATGGGTTTGTACTATATATATTTGTATTTTTTTTTTTTAATTTGAAAACGGCTCTCTCTTTTACATTTTTTTTCAAAATTTGACCCGTGAACAGAATTGAGAAATTTTTTATTTCGGGACCTTAAACACCAAAGGGTTCGTATCTTCCTAAAAGTCAACCCAACCAACCCAAATAAAATGGGTGGAGGTCCACAAATCTTAATCCTTCACCCGGATTTGCGTGGTTCGGAAGGTGATGAGAGTTAGGGGAAGAGGAGAGAGTGCAGAGGTCATGTATAGGGTTGGGGGTGAATTATGATCGGAGGTGGGTTCTAGGGGGAAAGATAGGGGTCGGTGGGATGGATGCGGATTAGAGGAGCCTAGCAAGAAACCCTCCTCGCCTTTTTTTATTTAAATTTGAATCCAAATAAAAATCGACCTTTTTATCAGAATTTTAAAATTGAAAATAATATTAATATATAGCTTTTAACGGAAGCAAAAAGTTACCGAGTATCGCTGGCCAGGTAGTATATATAGTAGAATATTCGAGATAGAAAGTTGAGTTTTTGTACAGAAATTCAAATTGTTAAGACAAGTCTCTATTTTCCATTCAGCAGCTCTGAAGTTAGAAATATTAAAATTTATTTAGTTCCTTTTGGAAAACCTAGTTACATTTTGCTACAAAAATATTTTTTCTACGACTTTCTGTATGAGTTACCACCTGTATAGGAATCCGAAAACACAGAAAAAATCATGTTTAAAATGATTTTTTTCCAGGTTTCAAACATTTAAGATCGTTAGTGAAAATAAAATTTCGAGTGAATTTAATATAGAGACGTGACCACCAAGCAAAGCTTTCTGAGCGTATCGACTAAATATAATAGATTCATGTAATCGGAGTACTTGTAACTAGTTACTGCTAAGTCATATATAGAAGTTACAGAATTACAATTTATCAATAATACTCAGCTGATGAGGCCCGCCTTCGGCGGGCCCTTGCTTAGCCAGGGGGCTTTGCCCCCTGGACCCACGCAACTTGTTTATTGAAGTTTTATTAGTACTGTTATTCTATAATAAAGTCTTGAATAGATATATTTGAAGATTCTATTTTACTGGCCCAAATGTATATTGTTCTATTATGATTGTTGCTAAATTTGCTGGGGGGGGGGGCGCAAAAATATAAATTTTCTCTTAGCCCGGCCCTGTTTATACCTTTAACTTATATGTATACTATATACCTCTACATGTATATTGTTCTATTATGATTGTTGCTAAATTAGCTGGGGGGGGGGGGCGCAAAAATATAAATTTTCTCTTAGCCCGGCCCTGTTTATACCTTTAACTTATATGTATACTATATACCTCTACATGTATATTGTTCTATTATGATTGTTGCTAAATTTGCTGGGGGGGGGGGGCGCAAAAATATAAATTTTCTCTTAGCCCGGCCCTGTTTATACCTTTAACTTATATGTATACTATATACCTCTACATGTATATTGTTCTATTATGATTGTTGCTAAATTTGCTGGGGGGGGGGGGCGCAAAAATATAAATTTTCTCTTAACCCGGCCCTGTTTATACCTTTAACTTATATGTATACTATATACCTCTACATGTATATTGTTCTATTATGATTGTTGCTAAATTTGCTGGGGGGGGGGGGGCGCAAAAATATAAATTTTCTCTTAGCCCGGCCCTGTTTATACCTTTAACTTATATGTATACTATATACCTCTACATGTATATTGTTCTATTATGATTGTTGCTAAATTTGCTGGGGGGGGGGGCGCAAAAATATTTCATGCTTGTAGTAAAATTTTCTCTTAGCCCGGCCCTGTTTATACCTTTAACTTATATGTATACTATATTGCTATACATTTATAACGTGTGTCATTTTTTTATGAGTAATCTCTCTATAAATATTTTCAAACTTTAAAAAAAAGAAAATGAAAAAAAAAATGCCAACTTCCTTTGTGAAGAGGGGTTCTTTGTTTGTCGGCCTGACCATTTTAACCTTTTTCATTATTTCATGACCCTTTTAGAGCTTTGAATAAAATTTATGGCCTTTAAATAAAATTGAAAAATGAAATTAATTTTAAATTGATGAAACTATATCATCATCATCCTATAGACTGTGATAAATATGTGTTCAAAATTTCATCTCAATCGGATAAACGGTTTCGAAGTTCATTGGAACCAACCAACCAACGAACACAGATTGATTTTTATATATATACTAGCTGTGAGGCCCGCCTTCGGCGGGCCCTTACTAGCCAGGGGCTTTGCCCCCTGGACCCCACGCAACTTGTTTATTGAAGTTTTATTAGTACTGTTATTCTATAATAAAGTCTTGAATAGATATATTTGAAGATTCTATTTTACTGGCCCAAATGTATATTGTTCTATTATG
Organism: Forficula auricularia; assembly: GCA_024734495.1. Lineage (NCBI taxonomy): Eukaryota > Metazoa > Arthropoda > Insecta > Dermaptera > Forficulidae > Forficula > Forficula auricularia. The sequence goes on along the minus strand of JALMQS010000225.1, from coordinate 34,631,406 downwards.
ATTGTTGCTAAATTTGCTGGGGGGGGGGGGGGCGCAAAAATATAAATTTTCTCTTAGCCCGGCCCTGTTTATACCTTTAACTTATATGTATACTATATACCTCTACATGTATATTGTTCTATTATGATTGTTGCTAAATTAGCTGGGGGGGGGGGGCGCAAAAATATAAATTTTCTCTTAGCCCGGCCCTGTTTATACCTTTAACTTATATGTATACTATATACCTCTACATGTATATTGTTCTATTATGATTGTTGCTAAATTTGCTGGGGGGGGGGCGCAAAAATATAAATTTTCTCTTAGCCCGGCCCTGTTTATACCTTTAACTTATATGTATACTATATACCTCTACATGTATATTGTTCTATTATGATTGTTGCTAAATTTGCTGGGGGGGGGGGGCGCAAAAATATAAATTTTCTCTTAACCCGGCCCTGTTTATACCTTTAACTTATATGTATACTATATACCTCTACATGTATATTGTTCTATTATGATTGTTGCTAAATTTGCTGGGGGGGGGGGGCGCAAAAATATAAATTTTCTCTTAGCCCGGCCCTGTTTATACCTTTAACTTATATGTATACTATATACCTCTACATGTATATTGTTCTATTATGATTGTTGCTAAATTTGCTGGGGGGGGGGGGCGCAAAAATATTTCATGCTTGTAGTAAAATTTTCTCTTAGCCCGGCCCTGTTTATACCTTTAACTTATATGTATACTATATTGCTATACATTTATAACGTGTGTCATTTTTTTATGAGTAATCTCTCTATAAATATTTTCAAACTTTAAAAAAAGAAAATGAAAAAAAAAATGCCAACTTCCTTTGTGAAGAGGGGTTCTTTGTTTGTCGGCCTGACCATTTTAACCTTTTTCATTATTTCATGACCCTTTTAGAGCTTTGAATAAAATTTATGGCCTTTAAATAAAATTGAAAAATGAAATTAATTTTAAATTGATGAAACTATATCATCATCATCCTATAGACTGTGATAAATATGTGTTCAAAATTTCATCTCAATCGGATAAACGGTTTCGAAGTTCATTGGAACCAACCAACCAACGAACACAGATTGATTTTTATATATATATATCTCTCTATGATATTTTCAAACTTTAAAAAAAAAGAAAATGAAAAAAAAATGCTAACTTCCTTTGTGAAGAGGGGTTCTTTGTTTGTCGACCTGACCATTTTAACCTTTTTCATTATTTCATGACCCTTTTAGAGCTTTGAATAAAATTTATGGCCTTTAAATAAAATTCAAAAATGAAATTAATTTTAAATTGATGAAACTATATCATCATCATCCTATAGACTGTGATAAATATGTGTTCAAAATTTCATCTCAATCGGATAAACGGTGTCGAAGTTCATTGAACCAACCAACCAACGAACACAGATTGATTTTTATATATATAGATATCTCTCTATGATATTTTCAAACTTTAAAAAAAAAAGAAAATGAAAAAAAAATGCTAACTTCCTTTGTGAAGAGGGGTTCTTTGTTTGTCGACCTGACCATTTTAACCTTTTTCATTATTTCATGACCCTTTTAGAGCTTTGAATAAAATTTATGGCCTTTAAATAAAATTCAAAAATGAAATTAATTTTAAATTGATGAAACTATATCATCATCATCCTATAGACTGTGATAAATATGTGTTCAAAATTTCATCTCAATCGGATAAACGGTGTCGAAGTTCATTGAACCAACCAACCAACGAACACAGATTGATTTTTATATATATAGATATCTCTCTATGATATTTTCAAACTTTAAAAAAAAGAAAATGAAAAAAAAATGCTAACTTCCTTTGTGAAGAGGGGTTCTTTGTTTGTCGACCTGACCATTTTAACCTTTTTCATTATTTCATGACCCTTTTAGAGCTTTGAATAAAATTTATGGCCTTTAAATAAAATTCAAAAATGAAATTAATTTTAAATTGATGAAACTATATCATCATCATCCTATAGACTGTGATAAATATGTGTTCAAAATTTCATCTCAATCGGATAAACGGTGTCGAAGTTCATTGAACCAACCAACCAACGAACACAGATTGATTTTTATATATATAGATATTAGGTTTCTTGATAGTATCTATGAATCATTAAATTAATATTTCACTGTCACCTGATGTATTCGAGATGAACCCAGGGTCTTGACTAATGGGGTTGTTGTTGGGGTATTATATAGCCCAGATTGTTGTTCTTGTCCTTGACCAAATGAGAAGTGACAGGAGCAGATTCCTTAATTTATACCGATCTAGATATAGGTATATATACAATAGAGAAGGAAGAGATAGGTGTAATACAGAGAGAGAGAGATGGACCTCCATATCGATAGGAACTAGTTAAACGGTTTCGAATTGCTGTCAATTAGCCATTGCAATGGAGCCCGTTGTCCATTAGCATCCCATGCATTAACCAAGGCAGGCACGTCCGTCTGTCGGCGACAGGGTCAGCCTTTTGGCTCAATACCTAGACATGTACACAGGCATTCGAACGGGCAGACAGACATCTGTCAGCAACAGCCGGAGTAACCCACCTTATCACCGAATCCTTAAGACTAAGTGCAATCAGATAGGATAATTTTATGGTTAATGAAATGTAGGTTAACTACATTTTCAACGTTGTTTTTAGAATTAAATGGAACAGATCGTATAAAGTATCAAATCCCTCGGTAGGTTCAGATGGCAAAAAATGTCTTTTTTTCATTTATTCTTGTTATGAAATAACTCAAACGTAAGACGAATAATAATATTTTTAATATATGATTTTTTCCATTTGTCTAGATTCTGATACCGATAAAAAATAAGAAAACGAAATCAAAGAATGTTCTTTATGGCGCCAAAATGTAATAATTTTCAAAAGAAAAAAATGAATAAAATTTTAGGCTTCACTAAATCCGATCTATTAAATTAGAATTCAAAAAATTTAAATTTTTTGGCTTAGTGGTATTTAGAATGTTACAAACTTGAAGAAGGATTTTCATGAATTATTTTTTTTCTTTCTTTGTCTGTTTGGATTCCAACGATTTCAAAAACTCAAGAACATAATTATGATCATAATTTAATAAAAGTTTCGTTCTAGTGTTTAAATGCTTATATTTAGAAAAACAAAGAAATTATTCCAGCTTCAGAATTGCTATCAAAAATGCAAAAATCAGACACAAATCGAATCGTTTCTTTAAGACAGGAGTCTTATAAATAACTTATGAGGAGAATTTTCTAGGTTAAGTTTCACAAAAAGGAAATATATTAAAACAAATGTATGTTTTTTTGAGTTTGATTAGCTCGATATATATTTCGGGTTACTAGCCCATCTTCAGTAGGTCAAATAAAAACTCCAGTTTTTATTTGAACTCCTGAAGATGGGCTAGTAACCCGAAATATATATCGAGCTAATCAAACTCAAAAAAACATACATTTGTTTTAATATATTTCCTTTTTGTGAAACTTAACCTAGAAAATTCTCCTCATAAGTTATTTATAATGTTTCACCTAGAACCGACACCTAAATCCTTAAAAATTATTAATGATGCAGAGTCTTATAAACTGTTTTGGCTTAGATATGGCACAAAAATTTAGATTACAAAACTACATATTTATTATTAGTTTCAGCTTTTTAGTTCAATCCAATCGATGAGAAGAAAATCGTCAAATGTGCTGCTTGTAAAAGTTTGTATGCTTTTTATGACAACTCCTATCTGACTTTTGATTTATCATCTAGTTTTGAAACCTTAGAGCGTTAAGCAAAAAACCAGTCAGAAAGGATTCAATGTTCTTATACAATTTCTTATTTTTAGTTTACCAAGGGTTCTGTGTAAAAAGAAAAAAAAATCAATATAATATACTTATAATTTAAATTTATTTTAATGAGATCTGCCTGAGCCCCGTGAAGTTATGCAACCAAATGGTTTTGTTTGGAAAGCCAATGCCGATCCTACAGGAGATAGTTATTAAAAAAAATCACATCTCTTGGGCTGGACAAAGGAAGCCCGCCGGGAGACCTGAGTTGTGAATTCAATCGAAAATTTTCAATTTTTAGTTTCCAAGTTATATTTAAAGTATTGCAATCTCATTTCTCATCATACACATTAAAGAAATCAAATAAGCATGCGATTTTTACTTTCAAATTTATTTCTGCTTGGTGTTCTATCTGCGTTCCGATACCAAAAAACGTAAAACCGTTTAAAGTTCATTTTGGTGCTTAAATGATTGTATTTCTTAAACAACTAATAAAAATTCATGTTTTTTAGTTTCAAGACATTTGAAAAATAATCGAATTATTTAATGCAATTCTATCAATCCGTAGGAGTTAGTGAGTTTAAATTTTTTCAAAAAGCTTATAATAATAAGCTGCATATTTTGCCAAATATTAGGCTTATAACTCAATCCCTTCACAGAAAAAAATCAATCATCAGCATTTGAAGAGAGCGAAACGAATTTTTCCTTTTACCTTTAGCAATTCAAAAACAAAGAAACTGTATATGGATTTTATAAATTGAAGAATTTATCAAATTTTTATAATTTAATTTAAAATTAGAATAACTTCTTTTATCATATAAATCTTTTTCATATGTCGATAAATGAGAGAAATGCTTAATAAAAAATCTCATCGCATTCCATTATTTGAAAAAAAAGAAAGAGAAAGAGAGCGAGACGTTTATAGTGCAAGAAATAATAATAATTTTCGAGCGGTTAATTCTCTCAGGGTGTGAAGATAGATAGCTATAAACCAAAGATGTCGTAACTCATTTACGCGTCTTTAATTCCCAGCTGACTGAATGCATTCGGCTTCAATTAAAGCTACCCTCTGGCTTTAATGGCAAGACATGTGTAGTGCACCTGAAGGACCCATTAGCAAAAGTTGCTGACGTGCTATTACGTGTACACCATTTCTTGGCGTCTGACATAGACATATATCAAATGAACAAGCACCATTATTGTGATCTACATATTTCTAACCTCTTAGACTGGTGATGTTAAGATTATGTATATACATATTTTAATTTAATGCAGATATTATATATATTATAACATTTACCCAAGCTCTAAAAAGTGACTAAAAGGTTTTGAGCTGAAAAATATTTGAATTGGAAGGAGGAAAAAGTGGTGAACTATGCGCATCTATAGTAATTTGTTTGTCTTTAAGGCCGGGGGAAAATTGAGAGCAGTGAGTCAGCAGAGGCTTAAAGAACGATTGAAATTTAAAAATAGATATGGCCTAGTTTTGCTGTAAATGTATGAACAAATTTCAGTCAAGTATTTATAATAATAGTTGAAGTGTAAAACAAAAATAAGGCTTTGCTGGCTCTTAACTACGCGTACCCTGAGCTCAATTTTCGCTTGGACTAACATTGGCGGATTTCGAGGTTTAGAGGTCTCCGGTAGGTATAACTAAAGTGGCCCCTATTAGTTATTTGATAAAAACTTAATGAAAAACAATAGTAAATAGAATTTTATGGCCTTCTTTGGTTGGGTTCATGGACCATGGGTGGTCTACCGTTAAATCCACCACTGGTCGGTAAGTAGTTTGAACAAGAATGCTAATCAGTAAGACGCAGCTTACCAATTAATATAAATTGTATATAACCGTACAAATCTTTTCATGAAGGGATAAGTATTTTTTTTTTAATTCATTTTTCAACAGGCTCCCTGCTATTGAATTCACGATTTTTTTTATTTTCTTTAAAAATATCTGAAACGTGAATAAAAATCATTTTCAACTAAAATTGTTTCTGCTTAAGAGTCTGGATTACAATGTAGACTCAAGAAGGGATAGTCGTAGAATTTTCGTGCCAAAATTTTTCAATTTCTAAGGTGGAGAACTGATTAGATTTTGGGCTTTCTTTTTGTCAAGATAATTAAGTTAAAAAATAAATTTATAATAGTTGAATATATTTAAACTTATTACCATGGTGGCTCTCACTAATGAGCCTAGTGAGTTTTTTTTTTACTTTTTTCCTCAATTTTTCGTTTTAAAAATACAAATGTTGAGCACATTCTTCGAATTCTGTTTCTCGAATTATCGAAGGTATTATATTTCATGCACAGAGACATAAAATGCTATAAATATCAGATTTTCAATTTCCTACATTACTCATAATTTACCAACCTAAATTCTTCTGCCTTCTAAATGATTCTTTGCCCTTAACCTCTCTTTTGATGAGCAGATGTAGTAAATTCTTTAAGTCAAGATTTCTTATTTTATGTTGAGCTTGTCTATATGGTCCAATATTACATATGGTAACGCACAGGGAGGAGATTTTTAGTAGATTTATTAGGCTACAGCAAAGTTTTTACTTTTAAAATGGGTCGTCCCAACTCATCACACCGTCAAACTCTCCAACAAGAAGTTTTTCAGCTAGAGAAATATTAAGGGTAAACGAGCACTTGGAATGGTTTAAAAATTTGAATATCTGATCTTTCTTACATCAAAAATTACTATAAAAAATATGCTAAATTAATTTTTCATCAACGTTGACCTTTTACTCATAAACTTAAAATAAGATGCCTTACTGTAATAGACCAGCGATTCGGAGAGTTTTATTTTTATATAATCGTTGCCAGCCCAGCTATAAAGAAAAGATAGGTTAAACCTAAGAATATCAGTGTGTTTGATTTAAATAGACTTAGCATGAAAAAAGCCCTTTTACATCCCATGATGCATGAATGATGGTAAATTATTAATCTCGTTTCCCAGCTTATTAGAATATCGCATGTTTTACAAAAAATACTTTGCCTTTCTCTTTTTTATTATATTTTTAGTAGATTATTATTATTATTATATATTGTAAGATTAAATATAATAAGAAGGTAAGCTTGCCCCATCAAGTCATGAAATAGATAATTAGGCTTTAAGAAAATGCTCTATCTTGCGTGAAATGAGCGGCGATTATTAATACACGCACCAAGAGTTTAGTTGCTGGCTTCCTTCTAATCCTTGGATCCAAGATTAACGATCTGCCTTAGCCTCGCTTCTTTACCGCACCCCTCCTTCTCATCCCTTCTCTTCACCACCATCCTTTTATCAATGTGGAAGTCGCATGCACACCAAAAGTCCAGATTATCTGATTAAATTAACTCTAGCCCTCTCTCTTCTAATAGAAGCACCAAAAGATTAATTCAATAATGATTACTTTGATCAATTTTTTAAGGGATTAAATCTTGATTAAATGTATACATGTTTATTTAAGAATAGAAATTAGGTTAAGGTAATTAATTAAGATGCTTTAGAAATTCAAATGGAATGGATAAATGATGGAGGAGGTAGAAGAAGAAAAAGACTTAGCTGTCTGACTCTTTACGGTTATTAAGAGGATTTTTATTATTATTTATTATTTGAGCTCTAGCTACTACTTCCTGCGGTGCTATGAGTATTTGGGTCAGAGGGCAGATATTCATTTTAAACTACTTAGGCCCTTCAATTTTTTTCAAAATATAATTTTCGTCAAGAATTAGAATAAATACATAAATAAATATTTTATTAAACACTTTAACAAATTTTTTACAAAAAATATACTATAAATTATTTATTTATATATCTGAACAATATTGCTATGTTTCCATCCCTCTTCCTGTATGGACGTGTCATCGAGTTTTCGGATACTGATTACTTATTTAATAAATTTCTGTTTAAAACCTCTGTAAATTCCAGAGCTTTGCGGACTTATGGTCTGGACCTTCACATTCCCATACATAACACATCATCCTATGCTAGGTCATTTTCCGTTTATTCAGCGAAGCTCTGGAATAAAATTCCAACAAGTGTGAGGAGGGCGAAGTCTCTCGGCGCTTTTAAGGCAAAGTATTTTGATCTATTAATGAGTCAGCAGAGGGCTGGTTAATGGGTGGAGTGAGGTTGAGTTGTTATATTTTAAAATTTATTTTGCTCATGCTGATCATTTTGTGATATATTTTTTTTTTGTATTTTGATTTCATTTTGTCAATTAATTTTAATAATTTTTTCCTTTTATTTTTTTTAATGTTAAATGTAATCATTTTTTGTACTCTCTGGGTTCAATTTTGTAAGCAGATTTTTAATGTAATATAATATGTATGCTCCAGGAGAATATTATTCTCAGAGCAAAATAAAATCTATCTATCTATCTATATTCTAATAGAAGCACCAAAAGATTAATTCAATAATGATTACTTTGGTCAATTTTTTAAGGGATTAAATCTTGATTAAATGTATACATGTTTATTTAAGAATAGAAATTAGGTTAAGGTAATTAATTAAGATCCTTTAGAAATTCAAATGGAATGGAGAAATGATGGAGGAAGTAGAAGAAGAAAAAGACTTAGCTGTCTGACTCTTTACGGTTATTAAGAGGATTTTCATCAAAAATTAATAAATGTTTATTTCTTATTTGAGCTATAGCTACTACTTCCTGCGGTGCTAAGAGTATATGGGTCAGAGGTCAGATATTCATTTTAGACTACTTAGGACCTTCAATTTTTTTCAAAATAAAATTGTCGTCAAGAATTAGAATAAATACATAAATAAATATTTTATTAAATACTTTAACAATTTTTTTACAAAAAACATACTATAAATTATTTATTAAAGCTCCCCATCATATGTTTAATAATTAAAACTTGGGAAATTATCATTAAGAATTAGAAAATAAAATGTGATATATACCTAAGCATATTATATAAAATTCTTGAAAATTTGAGAGTCGTGAGTTTAAAACGAGGGGTGAACCACGACCTAATATCGTGTACACCTACTTCCACTTCCACTTTCATTTCCAAGTAAAAAAAAAAACAATAGATGAAGGGGAATTATCTAATGAATTCCAAAATAATTCCACATAATTCCAAAGACTTGTGCAACTAATTCCAAACGCGGTTCACCCCTCGGTTTCAAATAAAATAATAATTTAGTATATTATTATTCTTTATTAACTATACATTTTCTGTTCCCACTGATTGACCTTCTTCAGTAATAAATATCGTTAGGTATAATTTCTAAAGTTTTTACTACTGAAGATCAATCATCCAGTAGTCCCCTGAATAATGAATAAAGATTAATAATTTTCTAAATCTATAGTAATACCCTTGAAATTTCATAATAGTAATAGTTTTGGATAATAAATTAAATTATATATAAATTATAGGGGTATATTAATAAGTGCCTACTTAGGATCGACAGTACATAGTTGTCGAGTATTTATCGACACCAAACGAAGTGTGGAATAAGAAATGAAAGAATCCCATCGCTCGATGAGGTAACCAAGTCTGCCAATATTCTCCGGAATCCCTTAATAAATTCTTAAATACATTTTTTAAGTAATTTATTGTTCTTTAATTAATTTAATATATTTAAAGAGTCTAACTTAATAAATATAAAGATTCGCATATATAGGCTATGGGTATGATTTATAAAATAAATTTTTCTAGGTTAGATTGATGTAAAGATATCTCAATCTTGCTTTTGATTAACAAAATTTACATTACAGTAAAACATCGTTTATTGGGCCCTCATTTATCCGGAATGGATTTGTAGTCATTTTTATTTTAATAAATGTTCACATCTATATTTATATAAAATTAAGGTTTTGTCTGTACATTGGTCCAAATCACGCCAGATTTTGGTTGCACACGTTTCAAGCAAAGTTATGAACGAAAACACTCTCAACAAAATTCCTGTCTGTCTGTCTGTATGTATGTCTCTATATTTCCATGGTTTCCGCGAAAAGTTGATCACGATTCATGTAAAAAACGGCTGAAGGGATTATTATGGAATTTCATATTTGGATCAGATGTCTTCTAACTTACGTTTATAGCTACTATATAAAGTTTTGATATTTTGACCCTAAAAGGGGGTTTGGGGGGCGCACGAATTAAAATTATCAAATAACTCGTAAACTATTAATCCTAAGGCAAATTTTATTATAAACAAAGTTGTAGGGGATGTTATTTCTGAGAACTTGTGTTTAAAAAAATTCCCCCAAAAAAAGGGAGAGGGGTGAAAAAATGTAAATTCTTGCCCTTGGAGCAAACTAACCAAATTTTGTATACATAATCCGCGGGCCTCTAGAGAGCTAGAAATGCAAAAACTAACAACCCCAAATGGGGGAGGGTCAAAAAATGAAAATTCTTTCTCTTGGATCAAACTCAACCAAATTTTGTATATATAATCTGTGGGTTACTCGAAGGCTAGAATTGCAAAACCTGGGTGCGGGGGTGGAGTGACGGTGCGGGGATGGCGTGTTAAGGTATGAGGTGCGGGTAAGTGAGGGTCCGGGGGTGAGAGAGTGATGTGGAGTAAGGTGGTGGGGGTGCAGTGCGGAGGGAGGGGGTGCGCAGTGGTGGAGGGCACGGGGTGTGCTCCGTGGTGGGCGAGGTGCAAGGTCGTACTGCTGAAAAGACGGATGTGTGAAGGGAATTCCATTCTCTAGAATTCTTAAGAATAAACTCGTTGGTTAGATGTCTATATAATAATTTAATCAGGAAGGGGTCAATGTCTGAAAATCGTGTGTTTCGTACAAATAAGGCTTTAAGGAGGATTATTGACTTTATTTAAATGGGTGTGTGAATAGAATAGGAAAGAGAAAAGTGACTTAAAAAAATGTATACATCTCCAAATTACAAAAATCAAATGTTCTAATTGTTAGTTAGTTTATTTATTATCTATTATTTTTATTTTATCAAGTTATGAACATCCCGGGTTAGCAGCTAGTTTCATATAAGTGTAAGTAAAAAAAAACGTTATTTTTTTAATCATAAATTTGTTGTTTTTTTATAAATACCTAAAATTTCGGTGCCAAAATTTTTGGCTTTAAAAATAAAATATCCCTAGAGCAGTAATGGGATGTGTATCCATTTTTCAACCCGTCATAATTTGTACATATAATATAATAATCATAATACTATTCTAGAATATAGAGTTGTGGAAGCGAAAATGATTTCTAATGAAGAGGAGGAAAGAGGAGAGACATGAATAATAGATTAATTTCAGAACCCTTTGGGCCCATACGGCTGGCTGGTCGTTGTCCCCTAAACCGTGGAATATTTTCCCCGGGGCTCAAAGGAAGGACAAGACAAGAGAGCTTCCTCTTTGGACCATGATATACGGCGCGCTTAGAGGAATTCTCGAATTGCTCTCACCCGGACTGAGATTCGCCATTAATCTGCGGACCAACACACCCCCACTCACCCACTCTATCATCCCTTAACCCAGCCGTTCTCACCAGTACTTGATTCCACTATTCCTTCTCTCTCTCTCTCTCTCTCTCTACCAGGGTCTTTCTCTTATTTTGGCTAACCCTAGAGTTTAAATCTCAAGATTTTTGTAAAATAACATTAATTTAATCGTAACCTCTCTTTTAGATTACTTACCATATACCATATAGTAGAGCTTTTTAAAAAATTTTATTCGAGATCATTTTTAACCAAAGAAATTTTTAGACGTCCCCCAGTTATGTAAATACAGGGTGGGGCATAAAGATCTACGACATTTTGATGAGGTATAAAAAATTTAACTAGAAAAAAAAACTAGTTATATTTTTGAAAAGAACATGAAATTTTTTTAATGTGTTTTAAACATTATGAGACAAAAAAGAGAGGAGGGGGGAAAAAATGAAAATTCTAGCCATTTCGACTAAACTCAACCAAATTTTGTATACATAGTTTGGTCGAAAGGGCTAAAATTTTAATTTTTAACCCTCCCCCCATTTTGGGTGGTTAGTTTTTGCATTTCTAGTCTTTTTGGGGCCCACAGAATATGTATACAAAATTTAATTGAGTTTGGTCGAAATGGCTAGTATTTTCATTTTTGACCCCCCCCCCCCATTTTTTGTCTGAAATGTTTAAAACACATTAAAAAATTATATCATGTTCTTTTCAAAAATATAACCAGTTTTTTTCTGGTTAAATTTTTTCATTTTTTTATACCTCTTCAAAATTTGGTAGACCTTTATGCCCCACCCTGTAGTATATACAAATCAAACATTTATTAATAACAAATTAGAAAAATTAACACAAAAGATTTCTTTGGGATACATAGAACTACCAGAAAAAACGCATTGGTTTAATTATGCTTTTTACTAAATTTATTTTCTCTGATTCTTTATATTTATGTTATATTATTACGTATTCAGAAAATTTTCATGTTCTTTAATTTTTTTAGATCCCGCAATTTATTACGTGGGAATAGGGCCTAGAGTGACAATTTATGTGAAGTAAATAGAAAGGATAAAACGTGACGTCATAAATAAACATTAAAATAATATATTTTTCATAAAATTAAATATTTTATATTTGTTCGAAGTATTCACTTAAAGTGTTCAAATTCATAACCAACCAAACTTAAACTAAGGTAGGAAGCAATTAATTATCGTTAAACCAACTTTTTAAAGGAAAATTGTATTTCATCAATAATCCTTAGGCGAAAAGCATCGCTTAATCTTATTTAAATTTAAATAAGGCTAAGCAATGATTTTCTTTAAATATCATTAGGAAAATACAATTTACCTTAAAAGTTGGTTTAAAGGCTAATTCAATTGTTGCTTTAGTTTAAGTTTCGTTAGGGAAATCGGGCGTAACATACGGCTAAAATTAATTTAATTTTTTTATATACAGTCCTCACGAGAATTTTTGTTGTGTTTTACAATATATAGGTACACGTTTCTAGATTGAGAAATCCGTAGACAAATTTTTTTACCCCGTTTCATCCCTTTATAGCATTATTTCTAAAAATCTTTTCTTAGTGGGTGGCTACCTCATATAAATAATATATACCTTGAATTTAAAGTTTTTTTTAATAGAAAAATCAATGAACAAATTTGACCCATTTTTAAACACTTATTTCACGAATTTCTAAAAATTAAAATAAAACAATAATTAAAAAAAAACAAACAAAAACTTAATATTTTTAACCGACTTCAAAAAAGGAGGAGGTTCTCTATTCGACTGATTTTTTTTTGTGTCTATGTTACCTCATATCTCCGCCAATTGTGAACCGATTTTGATTATTTTATTTGCATTGGGTTCAGTCTATCTTCCGATTGGTGTTTTTTTCATTGGTATTAGACCTTTTTTATTAAGTTTGTTCAGGCCTAACTTCTTTGTTTATGAGCCGATTTCTATGATTCTTTTTTATTGGAAAGGGGCACCTTATGGGTAGCACCATATTAATTTGGTCAAGTTCTGATGATATGATCAACGATGAAATAACGTAAATCTCTAATTCTTATGAGCAAATAATCGAAATTATGATAAATAAAATCTTTTATAAAAAAATCTTATAACATTCATTTAAAACCCGCAAACGTTTCAAGATAATTTCTATATTTATGAATTGAATTTTATTATCATTTTCTGTTTCATTCGCTTGACGCTTTCTCTTACGAGATGCATGCAAGGTATTATATTAAGTCACTATTAATAACATCACTAAAAAGAGAAAAATAAAAATAATTTTTATAAAAAAAAATAAAACCGACTTCAAAAAACTTAAATGCAACAAACAAAATAATAATAACTTAAAAACAAAATAAAATCCACTAAAAGGTATAAAATAATTATCTTATTTATTTAGTTACAACTAAACGACGAAATATTAACATGAAATTACTTTTTTGAAGTCGGTGCCAAACATATACATTTTATGAATAGCACATGACGGATCTTACGTAGTAGTTTGGCGGGTACGCTCGCTTATAGGTATAGTTTGATTGGCACCGACTTCAAAAAGTAATTTCATGTTAATATTTCGTCGTTTAGTTTTAACTATATAAATAAGATAATTATTTTTATACCTTTTAGTGTTTATTTAGTTTATTTTATTTTTAAGTTATTATTATTTTATTTGTTGCATTTAAAGTTTTTTGAAGTCGGTTTTATTTTTATTTTTTTTAAATTATTTTTATCGTTTTATAAAATTTAGTGGTAAATGGTTGAACTCTCACATCCATGCTTTACTCTAGCCCTGGTAAAAGATAATTTATATACAGAAATAGAGAAAGGGTTATAATGAGGGAAAGTAAATTAGCTGAGCTTCTTGTTTTCCATCATCTCATCTCTCCCTTAATTTCGAGTTGATAAATTCATATCTTCTTGATAGTTGGGTGTTTCTCTTGAGATGGTGCTGTCCATCAGAAAACTCCTTCCTTCCAGGTTCTCTCTAAGCAGTCAGCTGTGCGTGACGTCACGCGCCTACCGGAAGTGACGCGGCTGTTTTCGACGAGAGATTGGCCAAGACAAGCATGAAAATGAAACGAAATGGCAATCGTGGCTCTGCCTCTCTCGTGAAGAAGAGAAAACCAAAAAAAGTGAGAGAGAGGAGAGATCAGCCAGCCAAAAGATCGGCTAAAGAGATTTTGAGAGGAGAGAGAGAGAAAAAGTAATTCATTCCGAGTTGGGATACTACATCTAGAGAGAGAAAGTATTTGATCAAAGAAATATTGAAATTTGTCTCCATTCTTTTATTATTTGATATTATATATCAATATATATTCTCTAGATATTTATCAATATGACGTTTATTTGGTTGTCACTTCAAATCTTTATGAATATTAAAAAATAGAAATGAGAATGGAGTTTCATACTGGCAATAATATTTATATGAGATTTCTTATTCTGTCTGATCATTTATATTAAATAAAACTTTTCACTTTATATTATAGTCTTTTCTTTATATTTCTCCTTTGCTTATATCATGAACTCTACAACATTTTGTCATTTTTAAATCTAAAATATTGATTCACTATTTTTCAGTAAAACCGAAGATTATTTATCATTTTGAAGTTAGAAAGATTTATTTAGTAGAAATCTTAGTTTTCGAAAAATTATCTTTCTTATTGGTAGAAATCGGCAACTGTTTGAGAAGCTCGCCAACGGTGAATAACAACATTTCTTCCCATATAAATATTTTAGTTTATTCCCTTGTGGCGAATTTCCCAAGAGATATCGGGGGTAAATTCACTTTATCTGATTAATTCTATATACTTTGAATAGATATAATCTTTATAGTAATTTTCGCATGAGATTATAGTTTCCTGTTGATTTAGTCTATTTTTAGTTAATTTCTCGCTTGCTTTCGGTGATGTATTTTTTAATTGCTTGTTTGTTTTTTTTAAATCAATTTATGTATCATAATTAAGTTAATCAAATAAATATATACATTGCTTACTTGGTTACTTGCTTAGTATATTAATCGAATAAATATATTATTGTTATTACGAGCCTTTCGTTCGTGCCTTCGGCACGCCCTCGAAGCAATAAGAATATGGGTCTTTTTCATGGTATCTTCAGTACAAATAACCGTATAGGGAATAATTGTTATATTTGTTGATATACTATTGACTTTATTGACCTGACTCTTCTATATAGATGAACTCACATTTATTTTTTATTTGTGAATTTCTATAGAAGTCATTTCAACCTATCCACTTACTCATTTAGTAAGCGAAAATAAATACCTCTTATATATGGGGCATTCCACGCCAAATCGGACGTTTGAAAAATTTTAATTTTTGATTTCCTTCATTTTTTGACATTTTTTTAGTACCCATCTAAAAATTCTTCCTGGTAAATTTTGAAATTTTTTTGATCACCGACTTAAAAGATATCGAATTTCGGATTTTCGCTCATAATGGTCTAAAATCAATTTTTTTTTTAATATTTGTTTTTTACATACTTTTTTAGAAAAAAATACAAAAAATTATTTAAAATGTATGCTATTTTTGAGTTTGAAAATTTTAATAATGTTTTTGAAACTGTATTTATTCTCTGATTTTTTTGATAATTTTTTTATTTTAAACTTCTATTCATTCTACAAATTTTTAGATTAGGTTATAGTGATCCTATGATAATTACTATTTTTTTTTCGATTTTTTCGAAAATGTCAAAAAATGAAGGAAATCAAAAATTAAAATTTTTTCAAACCTTCCGATTTGGCGTGGAATGCTTCATATATAAATGGTAAATATTCAGTTCTGTTAGATTGGCATAGTTTGAGTTCTGCACAGTTTTACCTCAGAGAATTCCAGGAGCTTTGGAGGATCCATCGAAATATCAATTTGAATTAATAAATTATATAGGGGATATATAAATCTAATAAAATGAAAAAATCATATTTGTTTTGAAAATTACCTTTATTTATATGTGATTATGATCCAGATTAACAGCACATAGGAATTTACCAGACTTTTAATAATGAATGGTCTCTACCATAATTTTTTGACAGTTCATTTTTTGTTCGATATTTTAAGAAGTAACTTTGGTAGATAGTTTCATTCTCTTTTCCTTTTTACTTTAAAACCTCACCCAACAGCTCAATGATTATCTCTATCTTTAATTTAACAAGAAATAAAGTTTGCGTCATTGTGGCACTTGGCTGATAAGAGTTGAGTGGCCCTCTGGTAACAGGCCGATAAGAAAACAAGTTCACTGGGGAATCAAGGTTAGTTGAGGTTACTTTCGAGGTTGAGAGGTGATCTTCGAGGGTGGAACCCTTGGGCTATTTTTACAACTAATTAACGAGGAAGCGACGTGACAAGAACGGGGTAGGAGGCACCCCGATGTCTCACAAGGTGGCCAAAAAAGCGATAAAGCATCCAACCCCTACGCCACCACACTTACTCTCTTTTCAGGGTTCACCTCAAAGCGAAATTGAAGGTGGTGGGTTGGAGAGTCGCTTGTAGCGAATAATAAATGAACCAGACAAAGACAGGATGAAATAGAGGGTGGCTAATAAATCTTTAAAATAAGTCAACCAACATGATGTATGTAATGAATTGAAAATTTTCATTGTATGTTCTATCGATGTTCTCTGTCTTAATCTACTGATCTCGACACGTCCTGGAGAAAGGAAAGACCTAGAATTAAATTCACTATTTTTACTTACACATTTTTATTCGTATTGTATTTAAAAATAGCATTTTCGTGCATGATTTATTTTTTCTGAATATATTTGTCTGTATTCCGATACCTATAAGCACTTAATAAATTAAAGTCCTGGAAAGTTTATTCTGTTGCCAAATGTTCATATTTCCAAAGCGGTGAAGTAAATGAATTTTGAGTTTTCTCGCTTTGATTTAAAAATACAGAATTTATTTTTGAAGTGAAACTTTAGCGACGTTTCTGTTTGAAATGTTTTGTTACACTAAAGGGGCAATGACTCGATAGAGGGAAAATAAGAATAGCCTAGAAAGATTTGCAAGAACTCGAGGAAGTAATTTAAAAAAATGACAACAGATGGATTCGTGGAGTGGTCAGAGGCGGAAGAGGGTCGGTGGGGTTAAGAGTGGTCGGAAGGGGAGGTTTCAGAAGGGGGCTAGGAAGAGACCCGTCGAAGTCTATAATAATAGCTAGATTATAATAAATTTAAGAAATAGTAATTATTAAGATTAAAAAATAAACTTTTCAATAGTTTATTAGATTATTATATGAAATTATTAGTATGTCGACTCTAACCTTACCCTGCCTGCGATAGTTCACCTCACTAAAAGGAAAATTGTAGGACAGCATAGCGAGTCGTGAAATAATTATCACTTTTTCCTTTAACTATTCCGTGATTTCATTTAAATGGTTTCTGTGATAGAAAAGAGTCCTGAATAAGTTATCATATAGAGGAGGGACGATTTTTGATAAAAAAAGAAATAATAATAATTTATTTTAAACGAAACGTTGTTTGAAATATAAAAATTATAAAATTTGAACAAATTCTATATCAAGTTCAAAATAGGGGTGAAAAATATTTGGTAAAAAAAAAAAATATTTTGTCTCGAAACGTAAAAAATAGTTAAATTTGAATAAATTCTATCAGGTTGAAAATTGGGGTAGAAAAATGTTTGCAAAAAAAATAATTTATTTTGACTCGAAAAGTGTAAAAAATAATAATAAAAAAATAAAAAATTGAATAAAATCTATCTAGTTGAAAATAGGGGTGGAAAAATGGTTGGTAAAAAAATAATTTATTTTTACTCGAAAGGTAAAAAAATAATAAAAAAATAGAAAAATTTGAATAAAGTCTATCTTGTTGAAAATAGGGGTGGAAAAATGTTTGGTAAAAAAATAATTTATTTTCACTCGAAACATTGTAAAAAATGATACAAAAATACTAAAATTTAAATAAATTATAACAAGATTGAAAGTAGGGGTGAAAAAATGTTTGGTAAAAAATAATTTATTTTGACTCAAAACGTTTTAAAAAATAATAAAAAAAAATAGTAAAATTTGAATAAATTCTATCAAGTTCGAAAATAGGGGTAGAAAATGTATGGTAAAAAAATAATTTATTTTTGACTCGAAACGTTGTAAAAAATAATAAAAAAATAGTAAAATTTGAATAAATTTTTCAAGTTGAAAATAGAGGTGGAAAAATATATGGTAAAAAAAAAAAAATTATTTTGACTCGAAACGTAAAAAATAATAAAAAATAGTAAAATTTGAATAAATTTTTTCAAGTTGAAAATAGAGGTGGAAAAATGTATGGTAAAAAAAATAATTTATTTTGACTCGAAACGTTGTAAAAAATAATAAAAAAAATAGTAAAATTTGAATAAATTTTATCAAGTTGAAAATAGAGGTGGAAAATTGTTTGGCAAAAAAAATAATTTGTTTTGACTCAAAACGTTGTAAAAAATAATAAAAAAATGTAAAATTTGAAGAAACAGAGGTGGAAAAATTTTTGAATAAAAAAATATAATTTATTTTGAAAAAAGTAAATATTAGCCATAAAGAATGGATAGGGGTTGATTTGTAATGAATTGTGGGTAAGAATTTGAATAACCTATGGAATGGTATCGATGTTGCCTCCAAGAGAGGCCAACATGGAATGACCCGCTTGGCCAACTCGCTTCACTTATATTAGATAGGGACAAGAGGAGGAATGGAGGGGGAAACTTTTTATCCAAACATTGTCACTAAACAATTTGAGCTAGAAACATGAAACTTGGTACAAAGGTGAACTATATTAGAACCAACTTATCTACCAAATTTCAGCTCATGAGCTATACCGGTTCATTAAACAAATCAGATTATTTTTTACATTATTAATTTATCCCTAAAATTTTGAAGCTAGAATGTGATACAAACTCTAACTCGTTATTTGTTTAGACAATCATTTGAATTCCGGCAATAGAAGTAACTTTCTACGACCTCCAATATTGTTATTATTATTATTATTATCAAATAGAAACAAAGAGGTTATCCTCTGCTTGATGCAAATAAACATGAACACATATATATATCGAGATGATATATCTGTATATATATTATTTATTTGTTTGAGACTATAGTTTCGAAGACTTGGTCTTCATCATCAGTCTTTCTTCAATTATAAATGTTTTTCATGGAGTCAATATCATATGGATATTGAAAACATGGTGTTCCTTCGTCACTGCTGGCTAGGAACTAATATCGATATATATATGTGTATGTTTATTTGCATCAAGCAGAGGACAACCTCTTTGTTTCTCTTTGTGAATCAACAACTCGGCTACTCTCGGCAAAACAAAAACTTTTCAATTGTATTATTATTATGTTTATTTAATATATGTGATGTCTGGGTTCTTGAAGGATTATAAATGATTGCTATAAAAATATAGTTTTTATTAAAATAACATATTTACAATATAATCAGTTCACATATTAAATACTTTACCTATAAAAATATAGAATAGAATTTATAAGTCCTTATTCTAATGGTTTTATCGTAACACAGATATAATTAACACAATAGGATATTCTATTAAGATAGACATGAGACAAATGTGTCGAGCAGTTAAATGCAAAAAGTAAACATCAATGAAAAGTGAATATCCTAACAACATAAACGTCCCTAAACCAAAAGCCAAATTTACATATATAAAAATAATAATAATAATTTAATATACATAAATTGAAATCCAGACAATAGGATAAAATGATGGTTCAAAATCATTTTTCTCTCACGTTCTAGATCTCTAAACAGAAGCGAATTTAAAATTTTAGAATAAATCCAATTAGATTGACCTTAGGAAGAGTGCGAATCTTTGTGGATTTCAATAAAGACTTTTAAATCAATAACAAAGTGTGGTAGAAGTTTGTTCTGGTGTCAAAATGTATGTGTTTTAAAAATAAAGAACTGATAAGATTTTGGACATTCTAGTTTCAATGTCTTTGGGTGTAGAAAATAAGTTGAAATTGGGCACACAAGTCTGTATTAATAAAGGCATTCATTGCTCTGTGCCAAATTTTATCTTTTTAAATTAATTACTATATGTAAAATTGACCTATTCGATTCAAAATGTTTTAATTAAGATGAGGTAGCTAGAATGCTGAAATTTTGAACAGAAGTACAACTTATTAATAATAAATGTTTGTACCAATTACTACTTGTTAACTTTTTCTCCGATATTTGGGCTATTTTCTCTACGTAATTATATCTACAAATCACGAAGCCCGCTTTCAGCGAGTCTCTTGTTTTTCCTGAACGCCCTGCTTTCAATTGTTCTTAGCAAGTATTTACATTTAGTAAGTATATTTCAAGCTAGTGAACACAATACTAGTGCTACCTGATAGAGAATCGAAGCATTTTACTTTACCATACAGGGTATGGTCATTTATGGTACATATCATAATCGTGCATGAAAAAGTGTTTGTTTGTTTTTTTTTTGCTTAGTTTTTTCAGCTGAAACTACCTATTTTGTTTAAAAAAAATGATCTAAACGATGGCGTTTTGCTCTACAAAAAAAACCTAAAGAGTGAGAATCGAAAAATTATATTTTACAAGAATTAATGATTTTGTTAAGGGTTCATGGTGAAACATTTAAAATAAAGAATAGAAAATTTTAGAAACTTTTTTAAAATTTACTTTTACTTTAAGAATTTTGTCAAAATTTCCGTTAGTAGGTTACCAAATTTTGTGTACGGTCTAGCTCAAGAAATAGTGTGAATATCAGAACGAAATTTCAGATGTAGATTCTTTATATTGAGATTAAAATCTCATTAGATTTTGGTTAAAATCGAAATAAAAATTCAGGGGGGGGGGTTAGAAAATATTAATATTAGACCCTTTGTTCGATTTGTACGAAATTTTGATTATGTACTCTTTACGGCCTTATGAAAATAACTCACTATGTGAAATTGATAGTGACCAAAAGAGGGAGAGGGTCAAAATATTTTCAAACAAAAATCGAAGAAAGCTGATTATATATCTAATTGAATAGTCTCATAATTAAAACGAGATTTTATTAATTGCTAGTGGGCCCAAAATTAAGAAGCAGAGGTTCTTTCGTAAATAATTAAAAATTATAATATTAAATATAAGAGAAGGGGCCTGGTTTATGCTAAAGTCATGAGATGGCCACACTTTTATTATGCATCCCTGTCCCTACTATGAGAACGCCTGTCGGGTATGCAACCAGGAGGGAAGTATGCACGCCAGACTGCGCAAGAGGGAGGGAAGCCTTTTCGTACGAATTGGTGAAAATGAAAAAAACTAAACTAAGTTTCTAATTGAATTCAGAGACAAAATTTAATCCAATAGATATAGAGCTTTTTTAGGGTTCCTAATTACTAGAAATTTTTAGTTTCGACAGGTTCTACAGTCAGTCTTTCTGTCTATTTGTAGTGTGAAGTTTTAAGAGATAGAATTTTAATATTCTCTATGTCACATACTTAGTGAAATTGAAAATACCCTGTCAAGTCACACCGCATTCCGACTAAAATATTTTCGAGCAAATTTTTTTATGTCCACCCTCACAGTTTCTGGATAATTTGATCACGACCCATTAATAGATAATGGGCCTACAATTAACAGGGGGAGTTCTTTCGTAAATAATTAAAAATGATTTTATTTATCATGTAATGGGTGTTTTTTAGAGGTATAGAACTTCGAATTGAAATAAAACACAAGAAAATCGTTTTAATGTCCATCAATTTGGCTTTATTGGAAGGATAATTTTATGCCATTAATGTTTAAATATGATTTCGGGCATGTGGCCGCCGCGGCTGGCTCGAATAAATCCAATTCTACAGGTCCAATTTTCAACCACTTTTTCGAGCATATGGGGCCGTATGTTGGCAATAACGCCACGAATGTTGGCTTCCAAGTCCCCTAACGTTTCTGGTTTGTTGGCGTAGACGAGCGACTTCACATATCCCCAAAGAAAATAATCCAATGGTGTCAAATCACACGATCTTGGTGGCCAATTGACAGGTCCATTCCAGCGAAATTATGCGCTCATCGAATGTTTCCTTCAATAAATCGATTGTGACGTGCGCTGTGTGGCATGTAGCGCCGTCTTGTTGAACCACAACTCATCCACATTCATGCCATCCAATTCAGGGAACAAAATAGTCGGTTATCATGGCTCTATACCGGTCTCCATTAACGGTAACTGCACTCTCCAACATTATTTCGGAAGAAGTATGGCCCAATGACTCCACCAGCCCATAGAGCACACCAAACAGAATCAGTTTTTGTGGATGTAATGGCGTCTCAAAGGTCTCATGTGGATTCTCTTCACTCCAAATGCGGCACTTGTGCAAGCAACATTCGTGGCGTTATTACTCAACATACGGCCCCATATGCTCGAAAAAGTGGTTGAAAATTGGACCTGTAGAAGTTGGATTTATTCGAGCCATGCCGCAGCAGCCACATGCCCGAAATCATATTTAAACATTAATGGCATAAAATTATCCTTCAATAAAGCCAAATTGATGGACATTAAAACGATTTTCTTGTGTTTTATTTCAATTCGAGTTCTATACCTCTAAAAAAACACCCATTACTAGCCTTTGGCTCGGGGTCACCTAGCCCCTGACAGGGAGCGTCTCGTTTTATGGTTAAAATTTATATAGATAATAGCTGACCCGACCACGCGTTGATCAAAAATTTAAATATATTTAAAAAATAATAATAGTTTTGAAAATAAATTGAAAATGCAAATAATTATAGAATAGGTATTAAAACAGCAAATGAATTATATATTACTTGTACGACTCGACACCATTCAAAACTGGTTTCATAGATGGAGGATCCATGTTAACGAAACAAAATCTACTCATATCACCTTCACTATTAAAAAAAATAACATGTCCAACCGTCTTCCTAAATTCCAAAATCATTCCATTTAGTAACTCGGTAAAGTATCTTGGACTGCACCTCGACTCAAGACTTACATGGAAAATTCATATAAGCAAAAAAAGAAACGAACTTAATATTAAATACAAAAAAATGTATTGGCTGTTAGGAAAAAATTCACAGCTTGCTTTAAAACAAAAGTTTTACTTTTTAAGTCAATACTCAAGCCAATGTGGTTGTATGTGGTTGTCAAATCTGGGACACAACCAGTGAATCTAACTTGAGTAAAATTCAAAGAGCCCAATCGATAATTCTCAGCAGGCATATCAAATGGCCCCTGGTATATTACAAATGAAAGACTACACATTGATCTTGATGTACCATCAGTTAGAGAGGTCATAAGAAATCAATTCATTAAACACAAAAGAAAACTGGAAAATCACCACTAATATATCGGCTATCGTTCTTCTGGACAACAGTGAAACAATCAGAAGAAGAAAGAAATTTCATGCTACTGGATCCAGAAGATCGAATGTTAACTTTAACTGGAAAATAAATTCAATTAGAAGTCATCAACCGTCCCTTCAAGTCCATTTATATATAATCAATTTTACTCAAAGCTATATGTAATTTTTTAAAAGCTGATTGTAAATAAATAAGTAATATATGGCCAAAAAAAATTACTTGTCGAAATTGTTCCATAACCAAAAATAATATTGACAGTTGAAAAATTTCCAAAAAGCTATTATCGGCCATCTTGTTTGTTTGCTTTTACCCCCAGAGAGGCGCTGGCGTTGTTTCCTAAAAAAAACTTTTTTACATGCCACAAGTGTGATATCTATAAAACACTATATATAAAAACAATCGTGTTTTAGAATGGAATTTTGTGTGAAAATTTCAAAGAAATCGGTGAAGAACTTTAACGTATCACTTAAGCGTAGCAGTACATTTTTATTTATATAGATAAGAGGAGTGGCCAAGTGTATGATAAAGTCATGTGGAAGGACACATCTGTTTATTTATTATGTGATTATTTTTTTACCGTCAATTCAATATTCTTCTTACCCAACAAGTCGTGTTGTTTATAAAAAAATTCATAAGAATAGTAGGTATATTGTATGGCAAGGATGTAAGTGAAAATGAATATTCTCTCTCTCTATAGATAACTAGAATCGTTTTGGTTCGAATGCAAAAGGTTATTGCTAGAATAATAGAAATTAAGTAATTTGTACTCCAATAGTCTGAAACAGGTGTGGACTTGTATTTTGACAAGTTTGAATGTGTATTAGGCTTCCTTGCAATACAGCTTAGCTCTAAAGAAGAGAGATCATTTTATCCGCACTCTTTCTAGTTATTTTCATCGATCAGATTCTAATGAAAGAATCGATCACCCGCACATTAGATAATAAAAAAGTGAACACTTTATCAAGACTCGGTACTCTAGGCTGCCTTAGTAATTATTAATAAACTTGAATATAAATTGTTCATTTATTATTATAGTTGCATTTTAACTACTGAACCAAGCAAATATTAATTATTTTTTTTAAATATATAGTTTCAGCTTAATATAATATAATTTGTCTTTGAAGTGTGATTTTTAATGGGGATATACTTGTTGATCGTTATATACAAATACGGCTAATCTAATCTAATCTACGCTAATCTAATCTAGCTAATCTAATCTACAGCTAGGGAAGTTTCACTCCTACAGTGAGATTATTAACACATTTTTTAATTTTTTTAATGATCTTATTGATATTTTCACAATTTATATTGTGACAAGTTAGTGAATAAAAAATAAAAATATGGGTAGAGTATATTTAAATTTATTGTCATATATAAAACGGCTCTCTCTAGCTGGCTGAGAAAATATCAAGTCTGGAAAATGTTTTGACTTTTTTCTCCACTTTTTGAAAGAAAATTCAAAATTAGTAATTATTTCAAAAAAAGTAGTTTCCATGCCGTGACCCTATATTATTAAACAATAATTTGAAATGAATTCGAATCATGAAATATATGACATTGACTGGGATTTTAAATGAAATTAGGAAATTAAATGTGAACGCTTTTTCTATCTCCGGTACGTCTTCGCAAATTTTCGCATTTTTTTTGTGTCAACAAAAAGAATGAGGTAAAGAAAATTCTTGAAATTTATTTTTACTTTATTTAAATGTTTCCCAAAGAACCCACACCATTTTCGCTTATACAAAAGAATGAGCTTGAAAATTAAAAGCATGCACAACGATCGTATGTGTTATGCTCATTAATATATTGTATTATTTTTTGCACATGTTTAGCTGATAATAATTTTAATTATATTTTCTTTTATTATTTAGGCGGATAAAATTTGTTTAAAACATTATTAAACTTTTAAGTCATATACAAATAACGTATACAATGATAATAAACATTTTTATTTATTTTTAGTTTCATTATATAATCATATTTTTTAGCTAATTGTTTCGAAATTAGACTTTGTGTTTATAAATAGTATAACAAAGAGGCTTTGTTTATAATTTTTGAGCTACGTATTCGCAACGGGTCAAGTTAAGTTTATATACAATATACACACGTAGTATAGATCCAAAAGTTTACTACTAAATGGTTAGATATAAAAAACTTAAAAGTTATAAAATGAAACATCCATATTTACTTTTCAATTTAAGGCAATCTCTGTTTAATTCAGGATTATTATTATTTTTTATTTTTTTTTTTTTTATAAATAGAAATTAATTTTTTTATGACTTAAAAAGATGATGATCCTCAACAAGAGGCGAATTTGTAATTGGGAAATTATGGACGATTTTATGATTCTGGTATTCTCGTCAAATATAACTAGTTGACTTTTACTTTATTTTCTATTTATATATAGCATAAATCTTCAGGTCTGACTATCTGGATTCCGATATCCATCAATATACTCAAATTTGGAAACAGGTAAAAAGTACTTTCCCCTTGACAAGTTAATTTATATGAAAGAAGCAGTGATTAGATTTTAGACTTTCTAGTTTTAAGACATTCCATTCAAAAATAAAGAAAATCAGAAATAAATGTAATGATTAAATGGGTACCTATCAAATGAGCTAAAATTGGAAGACAAATTTAAATTAATAGTATTTGTACCACTATCTTAATGTTAATACTCTAAGCTCAAACGTTCGCCGATAAAAAATTGTTAAATCGCTATAAGAATATCAACCCTTAAAACATATTACACTTTTTCTACAATATATGAATACATTACAAGATATTTTTTTTTAAATGACATATTAAGAGGACGTCCAATCACCCACATTTAGACGATTTTTTACTTAATGTGATTTTCAAATCATTGAACATAAAATTTAAAAAAATTCTACAAAGTGAAGGTTAGGCTATAAAAGAATAAATCGATAGAGAACAGATTTGGGACATAGTTCTCTCGGTAGTGGGACTCACGTAAGTAGTTAACCTGAGATCGTAAAAAAAAACCACCTAGTGATACAGAAAATATTTAATAAAGGAAAATAAATGTGCCCATAATTATGAAAGTGGACTAAGTCATAAAATTAAAAATTAGTTTTTTTCATATTTTATGTTTCATACATTAAAAGTACAGTAAAATAAGATGTCGGTTTTGAAAAATCGCATAAAATTGAACCGTTAGGTGGATTTCTAGTTGTCTCATTATACAGAATTCAAATCTTGTATATTTTACAAAAGTTTAAATATCTCGAAACTGACAATCAATGACTTTCATAATAATTGGATCAAATAGAAAGAAATAAATGGATGAAAATGTGAACCTTTTTCAAGACTCTGTAGGCTGTTTGCAGTTTCGGTGAATTAATAATTTTAAATGATAAATATCTAATCAGAATATCATATACCTATTTAATATTTTCTTACCTAAATTCAAAAGCCGTTCATAGAATAGAAAATAAGAAATTAATCGCTAATAGTCTTAGATTGGAGAAAAATTGTGAAAAGCAAGAATAAATGTAATAAGCCTCTTATAATATTACTATAAATGTGTTTTTCTTAATAATAAGTCTGGCCGACGATTTGATCAAAAAAGGGAATGCGTGTCGAGTTGGAGTACTTGTACTCCAGCTCGGCGGGCAATAGAAAGTTACGAATGTGGCAAAATTTATTATTAATCGGATATCACTGGCTATTTGAAGTCAATGCTGACATGTTTTGACAATTGTAATCCCTGCTGGAAACATGGAAGAATCGTTTTAGAATGAAAATAAATAAATTATTTTTTAGTAAACAACTCACTTAAGAAGAAATCATCAGAGGGTGTCTATTTTGATGCAACAACATACATCTATATTGCTGAAAATCTCAATAAGAGATGACACTGAGCCTCCACTTTGTAAAAATTACTAATTACATATAATGGAATAGGAACACACCTCCAAATAATGTCATCAAAGGTAAAGTAGTCGGATAAAAATTTTCTCCCATACACATTGTTTTATATTATTTATATCAATTATTGCGACGTTCCAACGGCATGTGCCTTTAAAACATTATTAAAAAGTAATACAAAGAAACATCACTAGTAAAAAGTAGAGAAAAAACAATAAGGTTAAACATGTTAGCACAAAACAACAATGTTAGAGCAAATCAGATATAATACTGCTATATATTTAAATATAGTACAAGTTTATTTATAATTCAGGGACACTCAAACAGGTATCTATAGTAAAAATTCAAAACATGTTTTTGGGAAAAGAAAGCAGTTTATTTTTCTTAATCTATAAATAGGGTTGTTTCGGAACAGACGTAAATGGAACTGGTGTAGATGAATGGTTGATTCGTTTTAGTGGTACGAGGGATTGTTCAGTGGAAAAAGAATTTAAGCTCAGGACACAATTGAATGGTATCATATAATTTTAAAAGTGAATAAAGCTGTCGGAAGCAATCATAGACGAAAGAATAGTTGACATGTCGAAAGTTTCAAAGATTTTTACAGTCATAAAGACCATTGCATACTTTCCAAAAGACCAAAATCGTGATTTCCGCCAATTTAAATGAATACATATAATTATATTCTTTTGTATTTTTATTGAAAGGCTTGGTTTTCACCTTCAGTATTTTTTATAAATATTTTTTTTATATCTCGAGCATGAAGACTTAATTGAATAAATATTCGTTTTAAAGTGAGGGAACTCACTTGGGTCAACAAACCTGTTCGGATATTTTATATTTATTCATTTAAATCCTATATAGGTATACATTTTTTTGCAGATGGAGATTTGCTCTAAAAATATTTATTTCATTCATTTTATATCCATTTGTGTTTGTTTAAATATGGCTCAACCTGACACTGTTGCAGATGTTTCATAATTTGATTACGAAAATACAAGAAAATAACAATCATATGATATTATATTACAATCAAATATAATTCACGAGTGGTATATTTATATTACTTATATATATTAAATTACCAATCAATCTCGGCTTCTAATTGGCTTGACTCAAATTTCCTCCAGGGTTACATAGCTCTCACTAAAACGAAATAAAGTGGCAAATTCTGTTTGATTAAAAAAAAAAAAAAAAAAAAACATTTGAATATATCATGTGAAAAAAAAATAAAATAAAATTACCTGAGAATTGATTTTATTGCCTGTGGGCTCACTTTCTACTGCAATATCCCATTAGCTTATATATATAATTTGATAAACTGGAGTGTTTAGTTCAGGCCACTTTCACCTGCCCTGTATTATATTTAAAATTACCCTCGGCTAAGATTTACTGATTTGCTAGATTGATTTTTTAAAAGCAAATGGTTAAGCTAGAAAATTGAAACTTGTTCAGAAGAGTAGTTTATTACCCTAAAAACTTGAAAGTTAGATATTATATGTAGGTATTAATTTTCCCAAAGAACAAAAATTATTATTATATAAGAGCCTAGATCAAATTTGTAACAACGCTGAGAGGATTTGCTTTGAAAAAATTACCTCGTGCCTAGAATCGAACCGACAAACTCTTGAACTAAGGGCATCAGCTCTAGCCATTACACCAATGCAACATTAATATTTATATAAACATTTATTTTTAACTCCTTTTCAAAACAAAAATAATGAAATGATTATGAATCCAAAAAATCAGAAAATGAATCATGGAAATTATTCAAATTTACGCGGTTCAATTAGACTACCACCACATTTTATCTCACTTTCAAAAACTATATTTCGACGAGACTTTAAAAACAGATACACAAAATTCATTGAGCTCGAATGAAAATGAATAAACACCTGCAGATTTTAAATGCAGATACATTAAATATATATTAATTAACGAGGCAAATTGAAATACAATTTGCCAGCTCGCATTTTAAACTCGAATCGATTTTCATTTTCATCCAGGCAAATTTGAAATGTAATTGCAAATTGGACCTGAAATTTTCGGAAGAATGAGTATCCAATTCATTTTAAATTAAGAAACATTAAATATATTGATTAGGTTTCGTTCCTCCCTCCCCCCCGCGTCGCTCGGGGGGGGGGGGGGGGGGGGGGGGGGGGGGGGGGGGGGGGGGGGGGGGGGGGGGGGGGGGGGGGGGGGTACCAAAAGAGGCGAAACTTTTAAATGGTTTCACATGTACTTTCGGCAGTTTTTAAGAGGAGTTCCAAATTTCTTCGAACCGAGACGCTGCTCCGCCAGGGCACCGAGCTCCGGAGGGCCGAGCTGAGGGCGTGCCGAAGTGCAATCGCTCGTCCAGCTCGTATTCAAATGTTAGTTCAAATTAATTTGGGAGTGATCGAATTTTATGTGGGGTCAAAAATAAATATATAAAAAAAATCATAAAATTTTTTTTGGAAAATTATTATTTACCATGAATTATTTGGTAGTACCTCTGCTTCGTCGTAAGAAATAAAGAGAAGAAGCTTCTTTCAATATATATTTTGGGCTGTTAACCCCTCATCTGGAGATACAGAAAATTGATAAACGACATGATAACTCAAAGTATTTTCTGTTATGCTAGATGACGGGTTAACAGCCCGAAATATATACCATATATTGTAGAAAATTCTCTCTGGCATTTCTTTTACGACACAGAAACAAAGGGACCTAGTGAACAAACTCATAGTAAATAATAACTTTCCAAAAAAATTCTTTACTTTTCTTTATTAAAATATGTTATAACCCTCGCACCAACCCCAGACTTTCTAAAAATTTTGTGAAGAATATCTTAAAGATCTTTTTGCAGAAAATGGTTTTTGAATTTTACCATTGGAATTTAAATTGTCTCAGCGAGATAGCTCCAAATTGGTAGTTTTCATGTGAATTTTGTTTCCAACGGCTTTAGCTCCAAAATTTATTGAACAATTGTATAAATTCAATCGTTTTCACTTTTACCATTTGACAAAAAATCTCTTGATATCTCAAGCATTTTGAATGATATAACTTCACGAAACCTCGGTATGTAGTCTGACGATCACTTGGTCAGATTATTATTAGTTATTAAAGTTGTTAGTAGGGAAAATTTAATATGACTGTCATCTCTTATGAGATAACTTATATTTTATTGCCAACGCTTCTTCAACTTTGTTGACTTTCAGGGTTCAAAGAAGTTAACTTTGTCACAGCATTGTCAATATTATAATTAGGGGAAATAAAGAAGACGAATTTGTCAAGAAATCGCCGTTTCAAATCTCAGTAAAACCACGAGGGGGTGGGGGTTATTAGGGGCAAGGGGGTGAATGTAACTTATGCAGTCTAGGAAATGGTAAGCTTTTTTGTTACGTTATTGTTAAATTAATCGCTTCGCTATTTATTAATGGGGTGGTGGTGGTCTCGCGGAATTAGATCCAAGTAAAATGTCCCTGAAATGGAGAAATGAAATTTGAGGTGATGCGAAGAGTTTTAGAAAAATGGGTTTCCGGTACTAATACTATAAATAAAAAGCAGCAGGACGAAAATTAATAGAGAAATTGAGATGAGTTTTTGTATCAAAAGAAAAGAAGAGCATATAGAGAAGTGTTTCTCGGTAGTTTCCAGTTGCAGTGGGAGAGTATGTTATTTTGCTTGTAGATGTCCCGATGGGGAAAGAATCATTAAGAGTTCTAATATATATATTGTAATGATTTAACTTACTTACAAAAGCAAATCTAGAAGTAGCCCAATTTAGATTTAATTGTAATGGTATTTTAGCAAATTTAAATTCAAAGATTGAAGTTTTTGATAGAAAAGATTTTTAATTTAAACAGTAAAGTAACAAGCTACTGGTAACAGCGTGTATTAATAGAATACAGAAGAAGAGAGAAAGAAAGATGTCGAATACAGCGGATATCGTGCTGGAAATCAGGTGTAAAGCGACTAATTAACAGTAAGTTTAATTAACAAAGAAAGTGAACAATAATGGTGGACAGTGCACCGCTGAGTCATAGAGTGAAGGTTCAAGGCGTGTTCGGCTGATTGACTCGCCAGTCGAGACAAGCCTGTCATGCCCCGCGAGTATAACGGGGCGGGGAGCAATGACAGGCTGCCAACTGCACCTACTAAATGAAATAATAAACAAACTGGCAAGCTATATGCCGATTATGAATATAAGGGCCAAGGGGTGTTTATTTCATTACATCCTCCGGCCGAAAACATGAAACGGGAGCCAATTACAGAATTAAGTAGCGACAATTTTAATGGCTTTAGTCAGCCTCTTGTGGGTGACATATTTCCAAATGCCTCCTTCATGGAATAATATTTGATAACATAAGAAAATCTACTGTACTACGTTAAAATAACAAAAACAACAAATTATCGTATAGGTGTTGAATGGACATGACCATGCTCAAATCGGAACGGAACTTCCAGATCCACCAAAAGGGCCAGACGCACCACAACAGCCGCCCGCCACGGCCAAGACGTGGGAGCAAAGATTCATTGCTCAAACAAAAGGGAATTCCGGGATGGCTGTTAAGAGCGCAGCCCTACCCTGCGTCTCCAGCCGCGTACATACTAGCATGTCCTCAAAACGAGCCGCTGCCAAATCAGAACCAGAGTGGATGCCAGGACAGTTGACGAAGCTGTCGGGGTGGGGCCAACCACAACGCCTCCAATTAAGTACAAAAATTTAATATAATTTCAGCGAGGCCGCAGCCCTCCACTGCTCAGAGGAATGCGGCCCGCCCACTTCCAGGTCCTGTCCCGGTGGGATTGCAGTCGTCATTCCCTCAAGAAAATTATTCTTGACTTAGCCGCCAATAACTAGGCTCTAGCCTTCACTCACCGAATAAAATTACGCCCTGACTAGCCAATAATCAGTTCTTGGGGCCTCTTTTCTCCATCTTCCACAGAAAAGCGAATTGACAACGAATCTCCGGTCCACACAATTTCAATGACCCACGACCAGAACGTCCGAAACCGGTTTCAAATTCCCGCGTTCCAATTCAAAAATCACGCAGGATGAACACTAACAGTTTCATCTTTAATTCGACCATTAAGATCTTGACTGAAAACAAAAAAATTAAATATTTATAAAAAAACAATTATACTCAACTTACAATATTAAACCATTAAAGCATGGCAGAATTCAGATCGTCTGCTTCCACAACATCGACTCGCCAATAACCAGCAACCTCAACACATTATTTTATACTCTGCTTCCTTAAAGCTTTCAGATTAATAAAAAATAAAACTATAAAAATAGTAAAATTAATAAAAATATTTAATCAAAATAATCATTAAATTAAAGACGAAAAACAAAGTAATTTTAATAATAGAACATCTGTCCTTGAATTCTTTGATTGATCAAAAATAATAAATAACAACAACCATGGCTCTCAGATTATAGAGCCTTATAAAAGCTAGAGAACTTTTATAATGAAAACATTTCTACCCCAACACGACCTTTATTCACAGTTAACAGTTGTAGGATTTAAATTATTTTGATGACTATTAATCCTTAGTTTACTTGTTCCTTTGGAACTAATGTCTAAATGTAGTTATACAAAAAGATTTTTGAAAGAGACTTTCAATAAATAGACCGACAGCGAAAAAGGATTACAAGAATGTTTGTTGACAAATGCAATCTAATTTTAAGTATATGAAATCAGCCTGAACTGCTTGGAAGGCAACTATGCTGACCTTTACTTGTTATGCATTCAATAAACAAATTGGACTTGTTTGGGAATATACTCAAACTGCCTAGCAAACATAGTAGCCATTAAAGCAAGTTATTTAATAACAGAAATTCATACTAGGAAATTTCACAAATTAGCTAGACTAGGCTGTCGTAGATTGCATTTGCTATTAATAGAATAATGTATTTATGTGACACAGATCATTTCTATTAGGCAAAATAATTTGTATACAAAAAGATGCAATAGGAATTCTCAAATAAACTCTTGTAAGGAGATTTAAATCAAAACTAGAAATGTTTTTAAAATGTTTTAACATCCATAAAAAGATGTTAGAACTAGAAATTAATACTATCAACATAATAGAATAGAATACAAAGTGATATCTAACCATTATCAGTTTAAACTCCAATGTAAACAATTAAATAAAAAATGTTCCTAACGGATCTGATCCTTTATTTTTAGATAATGGAATTCAGACTTTATTAAAGAATTGTCCAATAAAATGAGATAAGGGCATTCTTCATATAAAAACAGAATGAATCCACCATTTGGATTTATACACTTTTGGTTTCCACACAGTAAATTCTTTCTGTTCAGTAGTTCACACAGCCTTTCTACGAACACATTAAGGTAAATTTGATATAAAATAGAACTGATGAAATAAAAAATTTACTAGTATAAAAATAACAGTGGTCCCCATAGTAAATAAACAAATATATTTTAGTGTATTATTTGATAGTTCAATGAGAATTGAAGAAATTGCTTCTATAATTTATTAATTAAAGTAAATATATAGAAATGAAAACATTTTGATAAAGTGCAGAATATTATCTATAGGATTATTTCATTCATGAATTTGCCTGCTCGCATTCAGTTACCAAGGCTACCAGCTCCCGTCGATGGCCAATCAGCTCATGAATTTGCTTGCAGAATACCCACACTTGGCACAGGTCTAAGTTTTGTCGCTTCGGTAGACCGTAGACTAGTTTGAATAAACTGACACCTCATACCAAGCAGTAGTATAGATCAAGAATGATTACCTCATTGGAAAATTTCACCAGGTTTAACGTGAGCTGGAAAACGAGCGGAAACATTTTTAGAGTAAACCAGGATGCAAAGACCGACCAGAAATAAACATGACCTTTGAACAGACATCTGGGAACGGAGGGCGACGAGCACGTACCAGACAAGATCGAGAATTACTTTTTCAGCGAGAAAACCAGATTCTAGAAACCAATATTCAATTTAGGGATTTTCATTGGTGTTTTACCAAGTACTCGGTTGAAATTTTACAAATTTTCCAGAGGAAAAACTTATGTTCAGAAGAATATTCTATCAAAAAACAGAAGCTATAATAATTCCTATGCAATTTACTTGAAATTATTAGCAATAATGGATAACATATGAGATAACTACTATTTGTGATGACTGAGACACATGGCTATTGTCAACAAAATGTACAATTATAATTATTTGTAAGTAAAAATGAAATTGACTCATCTATAAAACTTATTGGAACCAACTCAATTGCCTGAATTTAACTTGAAACCTTAATTATTCAAGGATTGAAGGTCTTTATTCTCATGATCGACTAATGGAAAATTATCTGTTACTGATAAGGATTAGATCTCATTATTATATTGAAATTTTTGAATTATCCAAGACTTTCGGAGAATTTCAAAAATATTATAGTGAAGATTATAATATTATTTTTCAAATTTTCCAACTAAGAGAAAACTTGAAAAATTGAGTTTTTAAAGGTTTTTTCACAGACGATTACTGACAAAATAGTATTTTCCGTTTGCAAGAAAAAATATGACTTTCGAAATCTTGAATTATATTAAGGATTTTTCTCAATAGAATGAGGTTTTTTAGAATTTCAATTTTTACGATACAAAAAAGGACTTGATGAAATTATAACACAATTCATCAATTTGACTGTACAACAGAGAATATTTGTTCTGGAATCTTATTTTCTTAGAAGAGACATGACTGACTTTTTAAAGCTTAATTATACAACATTTTTCAGAAAAAAGAAAATTTTAGAATTTCCTAATTTTAAACAAAAATCGACTTAGTTAAATTTTATAAATGATAATAGTGACAGACCGACTATTGAATTAATTTCAAAAGTTATAGTAGAATAAAAAATATAAAATAAAATAAAATTATTTTAAATTTACAAAATAATGAAAATATTGGGATTAAAAAAGGGGGGGGGAAAAAGAAGAAAATATAGAATTCATTAGAGCAAGCCCCACACTGAATTAAGGTGGGTTTAAAACTTCTTGAGGTTTACTGCTCTGGGCGAGGGTAGAATTTTTAATAAACGGATATTGTAGACACCCCGCGTTTACCACGGGTTGTCTGTAATAGACACGTGCCCCCGGGGCTTATTTCAGCCATCGGAACGGGCCGTCATACTGTAGGACGAACTTTTGATAAACTAAACGATTTCCTGAGAGGGGTATAAAAACCAGGGAAAAAGTTTGATAATGTTAAATTAAAAGAGATTCTCATCGTTATTATTATTATGAAAAATTCAGCACGAAAAAGCCGGTTTAACTCTTTCATAATAAACAGTTTAAATAAATGTTGATTGCGGATGGCGACAAATCTCACTCCAGTGCCTAGTTTCCACCAACAGAAATCATGATACTTTTAGAAAGAATTGAGTTCCATGATCAGTTGCAGTGTTGTGGGGAATCGGGTAGGTTTTGGTCTTGAAAGGAACTACATCAGTTATTTTAATCACATGTTGGTAGCCCTTCTAAAATCACAGCTCAGGGAAAGAAGGTCTCGGAACTCATTTAAGAGTTCATGTAACTGTCGCCTCTGTGAGAGAATGGGCTCAGGCACATCCTCCAGAGGCAGCAGTTGTTGGGATACATAACAGTCTACCTTGCCTTCCAGCCCATCTATTTGACTTTCTTTAGTTTTTACCCATTTCCTTCATTTCAGTCTTTTAAACCTGCCATGTTAATAGCTGAAAATATCATTTTGCTATCCATTTCTTTCAAATCGATTTTTAAGCAGTTTTATTTTAAACTATCTATATCTTTTATATCATTTTTTAACCATTTCAAAATTTATAATTACTTTTGTAAATCCTTAAACAATGCCGTTAGTTTACCCTCAAAAAGCTTTGTTGCTGAATCATATTCATTTTAATTTCTTAAGCTGTTTATTGAACTATTTATCAGTCAGTTTCACCCTCAAAGTCCTTAAACAATGTCAAGAGCCAGTTCCATGTCACTGTGTTTGTGGGAGACTAGGTTGTAAAAAATTTGTAAAATAGCCAACAGAAATGTCTCCTGCACCCATGATTGCCTCCACTTGGGCCTGGTCTGCTGGTTGTTGATTTGCCAACGAGGAGTGTGCCACAGGTTGTTGCTCTCCTTCTTCCAACAGTTCGTTAATTGAGTTGCATTGTTGAAGCCAGGACAGATGGAATACTATTAAAAAAATAAATCAGTAAAATTAATTAGGCCCTTCACGCCAATTATTTCAAGATTTTGGATCAAAAATAAAATATAAATTAATTAACCAATACACACAGGTTGAACTTGTTTCATTCGTCATATCGGGTGCAACCTTCCGCGTAATGATTTAACCTACTTATGTTAAATCTGGGTGAGGCCCAATTTAGATTTAATTTGTGTAATGGTATTTTTTTTAGCACTCTGGAATTAAAAGATTAAGTTTTTGATAAAAGATTTTAATTTGTTGCAAAAAGAATAAGCATTTGGTACAATGCGTTAAGAGAATAATGAACAAAAAGGTTATACCAAAAGATTTTAATTTAAAACAAAGAAGAATAAGCATTTAAAATACGCAGTAATAATAATAATATATGGCAAGAAGAAGACAAATGAATACAGCATTGAAACAAGTTGAAACCGTGTAAAGTGACTGAATTTAAAGAAGCCTACCCAACAGCAGTGAACAATAATGGTGGACAGCGTGCATCAGCGAGTCAGAGTTTCAGTCTCAAGCAGCCCGCCGATCAATCTGCCAGTCGAGTTAGGCTCTCCTTTCCACGCGCAAATCGGTGACAGCAACGGGGCGGGGAGGAACAGACAAAATGTTAACTGCACCTACTAAAAAAACAATAAAAACAAACCTGGCAAGCTATATGCCGATTATGAATATAAGGGCCAAGGGGTGCTTATTTCATTACAATATATACTTATATGTTGGGTTTGAGGTAACCGTATCGCAGGTGTGCTTCTCTGGTTGCTCAGAACTCGTATATAATCGTATATATATTAGCGGTGTGCGCTTCTGCACGCTCAAGTGCCTTCTTCCTCAGAAAGAACGTGCATCAAATGAAACGAAGCATTAACCAGCCTTGTGCAACCGAGGTGCCTCGATGAAGAAGGAACCTGTGTATGTAGAGAATTAGCAGTTTATGTGCATGCACTCTCTCTGCACCTCGTGTCAAAAACTGTGGAACTTGAATATAACAGTATTTGTGTAGGTTTATTCAGAGTCACTTCGATAGCAGTAGATATGCACACTCTCTCTCACTGACATGTCATGTCAATGACTGTCGAACTTGCTCATGTCAATGCTCTTCTCTGTTGTTAATCACCGGTCATTTGCTACGCTTTCCCAGAACTCATAAGTTTCCCTTGTTTGATGATCAATTGATTGCCTCAATTAGACTTTAATTATGAATAAAAATAAGAATTTAATTAATTATTAAAATAAATTATGGTTCAATCCACAGGACCATTGCACCTCCGACGTTATGGTAAAGAAAAATGATTAATTATATTGAGATATTATAGGGATATTGATAGATACTTAATTCATTTTTCTTTTGATACTTATTTATGGGGTATTTATTGGGGACAAAAATGCTCGACTATTTATTTATGTATCGGGGTTGCGGACAGACGGACTCCAGACTCACCAGAACGCACGGTAACTCGAAAACGCATCGCCGAGACCTCACTCAATTCACCAGGGTATATATATTAATCATCCCAGATTCAGGGTGGGAACAATCACACGACTAACATGTTTATTATAGAGTATATTTATAGCGTTAAGTGAAATATTGATTCATTTGCGTCCACTTACCTCGAGACACACTAGATTTTCGAGCAACAGGTAAAAAGGGTAGAAAATTATTTAATATGGAAGGGCAGAGGTGCTTAGGGTTACTATGGGGTTTGTGTTTATGACACATGACACAAGGAATTAGGAATATCTTCTTTTATTCGAATAATATTGATATTTGGGTTGTTATGATTCTATGGGATTAGGAATTAATAAGTGAGTGACCTGAGTAGAGAAGGTATAACGAGAATGCAAGCAAGTGCAAGGTTCGAAGTAACAAAATGAGCTTGTAATGTACAATAAGATGGCAAAATATAAATGTATTATACTATGTAATTGATTTGATCACTATAGCATTAACAATCATAGCTTTTAATAATGACTGAGCTAACAAGACAAATAACAGAATAAATGATATCACTGGGGTACTTAAAATGAGGGACTAAAATATAATAATTATTGTGGGTGGGTGAGATGTAAATTTAATAGGGGATCTAATACTTAGCTAATCGGGTAAGACATAAAAATAAAAACTGATGGCGAAATATGCAAACGAAGGGCCAAATTTATAAACATTGGAGGCATCGACTATAGTTTATGTGAGTTCTATAAAGGGGAGCTTTTATAATTATCATAGGCAAAAGATAAGATGGTCAGCTGATGATAGCGAATTTGACTTTCAATAGACAATTTGGAACGGGACTTTATTCTTTTTGAAAAGAAATGGGCACGGATAAATAATCATTTCTACAGCTTAATTTTAAGTAGAGCTTATCTTATTTATATAAGAAAGAAGAAATAAATTATTATATAAAAATTTGATTTAAAAGGGCAAATTATTTTGAATTTTGTACGGGGCTTTAGAAAAGAGAATTTAATTTAAGAGGGTAAAAATGTGGGTTTCCTTGGACTTACTGAGTTTAATAGGGGAGGATTATTATTAGATATTTATTTTCAAGAAAAACTCGAGCTCAATATAAAATGCCGACTGTTGTCTTTGAATTTATTTTCTACATTTGAAAGATAAAATATATTGATCTGAAATAATATATAAAGAAATAGATATAAATTTTGACTTGAAATGTGAATATGTGGGGGCGTGAATGATAATATTATTGGGGAGAAAAAGGGCTGATTTTAAAAATAATAAGTTATATTTATTAAATTATTATGGGATGACTCGATTGATTTTATAAAAGTAAATTTAATAGAACGGATTATGTATTTGTCTATTTACTGCTTTTACTGGGAACGAATAAATTAGTGATTTTAATGGTATGCAATTAATAATAGATTTATTTAAACTATGTGAAATGATATAATTAAGAATTTAATGGGGACTAGTAAATTTATATTTTATAAGAAGGTGGGGGCTAT
Organism: Forficula auricularia; assembly: GCA_024734495.1. Classification (NCBI taxonomy): domain Eukaryota; kingdom Metazoa; phylum Arthropoda; class Insecta; order Dermaptera; family Forficulidae; genus Forficula; species Forficula auricularia. The sequence continues at coordinate 34,591,853 of JALMQS010000225.1, read as the reverse complement.
GAAATTTTATTAGAATTAACGCGGAGATTTTATTGAACAAATTATATATATACAACAAATGAAAGCAATAAGAAATGAATATGATAGTAGGGGAGAAATAAATGGAACTTGGTTTGATTGTTATATTTTACATTTTTAAGGCGGATATCCGTGAGAAGACAATTTTCTTAGATTTCACGTGGATCAACAAAATATTTTCTTTTCATTGATTTTAGCGTGTATGATTTCGCGAGGCGTTACGAACGATTTGTTCTAACGCCACGGTGCCGGGGTGCACTTGATTCTGAAGCACGTGGCTAATAAATATTATTACTAAAATTATTTTTATTAATTTTAAGCTTAAAAATGATTTGGAATATTCTTTATAAAGTGTCTTCAAACCAAGTAAAATTTTAACTGTGGGGATGATTTCGATTAGGGGATATGTAGCGATTTTAACTAAGGGCTGTGGGGACTGAATTTTAATAATTTGTTGATTATTAATAACGGGTGTATGTTTAACTATTGGGGGCTGTGAGGATGGAATTTTAATAATTTGTTGACTGATAATTGGTTCATTAATCTCTATGACGGGTAGATACGTTACTGACTTTAATTCGGTGGTGGGCTCTATGATGGGACTAATATTAATATTCTTAAAGGGGTGTGAATTGAGTTCTTGTGTGGTTTCGGTGAATTCGGCTGTGGATACCGTTGTTGCCAAATGAATTTTTAATGGAGGGGTTTGAATGGTTGGGAGGGCAGTTCTACATCTTCATTCTTTCCGGGATGACTCGTTAAATCGATCTATCGATCTCATTCGAGCTTGCTGTCATCTTACATCGACTTTGGCATCAAATTTGCTATTGAGTTCGCTCGTCCCATTGACCTGCTATCAAAACTATCGAATACACCCTTCATAATCGTACATTACTGCCTTTCGTACTTTCATAGTTTAACTATCCGAATTGCTACCAATCTGCTATCGAATCCACTATGTCATATCCCTAAACCCGCCCTGCATCGCAGTCATCATCTGCCTCAACATTGCATTCGTATCATCGTTATTGGGGACGCGTGGCCGAGTACTAGGGGGTGTGGAGTTGGGTTTTCGAGGGTGGATTTTCTTTACCTGGCGCTCTTGTCCAGCATGCGTCCATGCCTTCGGCCGTGGGAAGTGCCTGAATCATACCAAGATGATCATGTCCCTGATTGACTCGGAGTGAATTGGTCTCGAGGATGCGTCCGGTGCAACCGCCGTCGGTCCATTTGCGAGCATAGAAGGTGTCCCCTGTACGTCCGACATCGATAATATTACTCGAAAGACCGAAACAAGAGGCAACGAAGTAAATAAATATTTGAAGTTAAATTGCAGAATTAAAGTAGGTGAAGTGTCAATGGCCCTGTGTGTTATTTACTTATTTTTAATTCAGGCAAATATAGATATAGAATAATTTTCTGTAAAATTTTTTTTTCAATATAATAATTTTTCTTTTTCTTTTTCAAACAAGGGAACCTTGCTAATCTCTGGGTAAACGTAGATATTTTCAAATATTTTGCGGAATTATGTGTACCAGGAAATGATTGTGAGATGAAATGAAATTTGTGGGATGATTTGTTTTTTGAAGATGAATAAGGATTTGTCACCTGGATCAGTAGGTAATACACTGCTTGCTTTGCGGCCTATTCAATCCCGGCTTACGAACACCACACGAGGGGGTGGGGGGTTATTAGGGGCAAGGGGGGTGAATGTAACTTGCGTACTGGGGAAACTGGTCCTTATATTGTTACGTTATCGTTAGATTTAATCTGCTTCGCTATTTGTTGATGGGGTGGGTGTGTCCCTCAGTGTCAGACGATCCAAGTGGCACGTCCCTGGTGTGGAGAAATGAAATTTGAGGTGATGCGTGAAGGGACGTAGGGAATGGGCTTCCTGGTACTAATACTATAAATAAGTGTATACAGACCAGCAATTAATAGAGAGACTGAGATATTTATTTTTTGTATCGTTATAAATAAGAAGAAGAGAGAGAAGTGTTTTGTAGTTTCCCAGTTGCAGTGGAGAGGCGTGTTATTTGTTTACGGGGATGTCCCGATGGGGCAGAACGGTTTATGAATGAATATATATATATATATTAGGTTTGACCTGTCCGAAACAAAAAGTTTCTGGTGTCACGTATATAATTAGTATAAAATAAGGTGTACTGAAATGCCAGTACCTTTTCCTCAAGAAGAACGTAAAATAAATAAACAGCTAAATCACCGAAAAACTTAGAAGTTCGTTTAAAGAAGCGAACTTAAGTATATAGAGAATTAGCAGTTTATGTGCTCACTCTCTCTCTGCACTCGTGTCAAAAACTGTGAACTCGAATATATATTTTGTGAATATTCAGAGTCACTTGATAGTGCGAGACAGGCGGCCACCTCTCATGAGATATGTCAGTCAATGACTGTCGAACTTGCCTAAAACAATGCTCTTCGCAAGTTGTTAAATCGTTGGTCATTTACTATAAAGCTTCCAGAACTCATTGGTTTCCTTGTTTGATGATCAATTGATTGCCTCAATTAGACTTTAATTAAGTAAATTAAATAAGAAGTAATTATTGAAATAAATTATGGTTCAATCCCATAAGAATCATTTAAACTGTTCTACATAAAGCTAAAATGAAAACAAAATTTAGCAATTAGAAAAATATTTGATTGTTAAAATCCAATAGAAGAAATTGTTAATAGATGGGAAAATCAGTTAAATTGACTGTTTTGAGCATCTTATTACCAAGATTTAATACTTGATATTTTTAACATATTTTTAAGTAGTTCGATTTCACTTTCCCCCATTATAACATCAAGTTGATGACTGGCCTTGATATGTTTACTAAGAAAGAATAAATTTAAAATGACAATAAAGAGGTAGTTAACTATTTGAGCCCTGAAGAAGTCGTCACCATGACGCAAATGTTGGTACAAAATATAAAATTATCTGCATAAAAGATAGTCCCTATTTCCTATAACAACTTTAAAATTTAACATGGAGATAAATAATCTAAAAGAATTATTATTATTATTTACAACGTTATTAAGATGCGTGATACTGATAGGATAATATGAAGACGTTGAATGGATTTTATTGTATCAAAATTTACGAATGTAACGAAAGAAACAAAGGAGATTTTTCAATTCAAAAAAAAACTTAACATCTAAACCCATTATCTCATCGACAATTGCTAGCCCATTCTATCCGTTTCATTGATCTTCCAATTTTGTTCTTTTTCTGTCTACTCTTCTTTTCTTACACAGTTACTTTTTCAAAATGTCACTTGACTTTTAAATAAATCATTTTCTTTTAAGGCACCCCCCAGATAGAGAGCAAATTTCAGTACACAAACTCTTCCTTCCCATCCCCTCTAATGCTATTAAACTGACGTCTCTCTTTCACTTTGCTATAAAAATTAAATAAGAGAGTGAAAGAGAGAGAAAGAGAAAAAGAACACAGTAAAAATGATGTTTAATTTTTTAATTAAGAGCTAATCCTTTGCTAAGTAAAGGATTATGTGATATCAATCTTACAATATAATATACACACCCAAAAGAAAGAAAAAGAATAAAGAGATGGAAGAATCAAAGTGAAAAGTAAAAGAAAAATAAAAGAAATGAAAATTTCACTTTAATCTGAAAATTTGAAAGTAAGCTAAACAAATAATAAGAGATAGAAAAACAGATAAAAAAATTGAAAACTTTCAAGACCAATACCCACCTCAAGCTTAATTTTAAAGATATGATAGAATGACGCATATAGCTAGATCGGAGAAGGGAGTGGGGAGTACCAAAAGCCAAAACCACAAAAAATAAAAATGTTCTTGCAATGGTGGAAATATAAACATTTTAATCCAAGAATGAACTTTCTACGAATTTACTGAGCTATCTTTAAAAATCTATAGTACACAGGTAGCTATAAATGATTTTTCTCTACGTTTCAAATGTTTTTACAAATGAATTTTCCATGCTTCAGATGGCTTAAACATAATATTGTGTACAATTTAGTGAGAATTCATTAGTATCTCCTGGCAGGCGTGTAACATCAGAAAAGTTGAGAAGTACAAATCTCAAGACTTTATCATATAAGGAATTCTTTGAGCTAGCAATTGAAACGGGTGTCATGCCTCTCTACAAATATCTGTTATGTTTAGTTGTTTCATACATATACGTGAATTCATACTTTTAATCGCCGGTTCCGAACGGTTAATTTGGAGAAGATTGTGGTAATTCAAAATTATTAGTTGCCATTACTTTCGAGAGGAGTGACTGCAAGAATTATCATTCAGAGACTCATCTGAACCAAAGGCCTGAGTCATATAGAATTCATGACATTAATTAAAAAATAAACCAATATTAAAATAATAATGGGTTAAATGTTAAGAAAGAACAAAGTAAAGGTAGTTTTTAAACTTTTTGTTAAAGACCCAACTTATAGTGTCATTTTCATGTCCTGACCCCCCACTTCCCAAAGTAAAATTAATTACTCATTTTTTTAGACGATACTTGGATAGTTTCTTCAATTTTCAATGATGAATTTTTAACTCATAGCAATAATATTATGTTGTGAATTGATAAACTAAAGCAGTTGATCTGCTGAAAACAAAAGATAAGCGTTATATTTTCGCCAATGTATTGAATAAAACGTAACAGGTTTTTCAATCCATAATAATAATAAAGATAAGTTTTACTTAATAATGATTCTTCGCGACCCAAAGAATAGCTAAGTATTCATCTAAATGTACACCATCAGCTAAGAACCACTAAGAATAACTTCTCCGCTAAGAAATTGGAGTCTAGCCATGTCAACAGGGTAGGTGAAAGTCATCAAAATTTGTGCCGAGTAAGTGTCACAATTCAATAATAATATTAATTAAAAGAACTGATGACAATTACGCCATTTTAATTGTTGTTAAAATAGAGTTTCAATAATCCTGTAGTGCAGTAATTTTAATTAAAATGGAAATAATAATTTTCTTGAAATTTCAGCTAAAATAATAAGAAAAATCCCTTGGTTTGACGAAACATTTCTTTACCGATTCCGAGCTATCCAGGGTGGGATAACGGTAACGAACAAACATACATCTCGCATACACAATCCGAGCTCGATAAAAAATTGAATTGAATCACCAATCAAACAAGCCTGTGTATCCTGGCGGCAAGAGCCATGGAAACTATGAACCAAACAGTATCTATCAGGTTAAATTTGTGAACTTGATTTAGTTTTTCCAAAAATTACATGTGGTCTCATTCAGAAAGTGCGATTTTTCATTTAGTTCGATAGTATGATGGAGGCTAGTGTAGTTTTCGCCGATATCAATGGTTTCCAGATTGAATTGTCCAATTAAAACAAAATTAAAAGTATACTTTATTACTTTAAAAAAAAATTGAAGCGCTGATTATTTCGCAGATATTTGAAATATTGTAAAACACGCTAGTACTTTATTCTAGTAATTTCATTAAGTTTTTTTTGAAAAATATTTTAAATGACTTTACCAATTTGGATCAAATAAAATTCAGCTAAAATAATTTGAGAGAGGACCCCAAAAAAGTTTATATAAAGTTTTTAAGAAAAATACATTTTTTAAAAAAGACTGTTAATTTTTGGAGATGTAGACCGATAAAGTCAAATCGAGTGTGATAATGATTATAATCCAAAAACATAATTTCAGGTTTGATTTTCTCCATAAACTGACGTTTCGGAGCGGCTCCTCCTTCTTCAGGGTTTGAAAAATCAATGAAGAAATCCAACAGCAGATATTCCCTCTATTCCCTTTCAAAAAGAATAATATATTTAGCTCAAAATGCTCGGTTTACATGAAAAGACAATTGAATAGCCACATTTGATTCAATCTTGAATCTAATTTGCAATTTTTGTCAAATATTGAGTGAAAATAATATCTGAATCAGCAGGTATTTCTAACTTGAAACATGATATTGTCAAATTTTATAATTTTTCTCATTAATATAACAAAGAATAATTGATATAGTCAACGAGAATATTTTGACCATTTGAAGATATTTATCGCGAGACTACTGGTGACGATGTTATTGGGGTCTTGCGAGTCTTGCCTAACAAGAGAAAAGATGAATCCACCGCAATAGCAATCCAACGTCATTTCGCGTATAGCCCGCTAGAATATCGGATTTTCAAATAAGCGCGGTCAAAATAATTCTCGTCGACGTATCAATTATTCTTTAGATATTATATATATATATATATGTATATATATATATATATATATATATATATATATATATACAATATTATATATATATTATTAATGAGAAAAATTATAAAATTTATGAAAAAGTATAGTATAAATTATCTTCTTCTTTTTTGTACTCCCTCAATCAATATCTACTCAATTTCATTTTAAAGTTAGATACTTTACTCGACATTAGGATAGTAGTTTTGATTTATTTTATTTATTTTTTAATTTTTTTAAAAATTTTTATTTATTTTGCTCGGTATTACCTGGATTAATAATAAAGGAATAACAAATATTTTATTATTTCAAATGACTATGAATAAAGTCTAGCAACGATCCGTTGTAGTTTATTTTTTTAAGAATCTGCTTCATTAGCTCAAACAAAAGAACGAAAAAGTGTGGACTGTCAAAGAGAGGGATTGAAAATACAAGTCATTATAGAATTTCAGAATATCACTAGAATACGAAGGCCATCATATTAGATTTTTTCTTTTGTTAAAGCTTCAATTAATTAATTCATTTTTCACATCAAAAGAAGAAATGATACTGTATCAAATCAAATAATTAATATGAATAATTATTTACAAATAAAGTTTGAATTTTTTATTTTAATCACACATAATACAATTTAGTAATTATTTATTAAATAATAAAAAACATAAAATATAACTACGATTTTTCCGATCGATCATCTTGGTGTCGTTCTGCATGAGCACTAGTAGAGCTTAGCTATACCTGGTGAAATTTTTTTTGAAAGTTTCAGCGTAGAATAGCTTGCTCAGCATTTTCAATTGTACGCCTAGGAGGTAGGTAACGCGCCATAATATTCAATTCACTTGATTTTTCTCATTTGAGGTATGTCTTTTGTCAATGACTGAAAACAAAGATAGTGCGACTTCACAACAATGCTATTAATTAATACTAGACATTGATGTTTTTATTCGTTTCGAATTCTTCAATGACGTAGCACAAAATATAGGTATTTAATGTTGAAGTTCAAATTTTCAGCAATTTGAATGAGAGCCAAATCAAAGGGTTGTCCTGAAGAGTAAGTGTCTGCACCTAGTGATCGCCTCATCAGATGAGCTGGAAGGTCAAGGAACATGTATGTTGAGGTAAAGGATTTAAAGTTATTTGTTATTCTGGCAATAACGAAATAGTACTGTACAAAAGAAGGTTAAAAAATAAACAATGCTTCAAACTTTTCATTTATTTTTCAAACTATAATCTTGTCTAGAAAATAGAGGGGTTTTAGCTATAATAATTGCCGTTTTTGTAAGTGTGTGCAAAATCAAGTTTCCGGTCTCTAGTGTTTCGTGCGGGGACAACTTTCGTACGCAAAAACTAGAAATTTTCGGATTTTTTCCAGCATCATTGTTATGAATCAAAAACAGTCTTGATTTTTGCAAACGTCCTATAGAAATTAAAGAGGTCAAATTTCAAAATGATTAAAAAAGAATCAAAAATTTTCCAGTTTAGATTTAATGGGATCCAAAAAACAGACTCCAATTCACTAATATCCCAAAAATTAGGTCTCACTTTTTTCGATTTTCCATTTATTCATGCAGTTGAGCATTTTTTGATAAATATCACCTACATAGTTTTAAATCAGATTAAATTTTATAATTTGTAATAAAGTTTCATCTGACTGATAATAGAATCAGTGCTGCAATGAGGTTGAAGTTTTACAAATGCAATTTCAAAAAGATTGTTTTTTCCTTAAATGAAACAAATTATCCTAGAAACTGATTCCATCTCATTGTCTGTGTTCTTGTTAATTGAACGTTTACTTGACCACCAGGTCGCAACTTGAGATTTGCATACCCATTCATACCAAACGATAACTGAAAAAATCTTTTCCCCTTGCTCATTTAAGCTGAACCACTTTTTGATCCTCTGAATAAGGGTTAATTGTCAACTTTCTAATTTTTCCAGATTCCAATTGAAAATGCAAAACATACTCTTGTTTTTTAAATGCCTCAATGACTTGAAGTTGTCATTTCAGCCTTTGCTCCTTAAAAACTGTAAGAAATAAAAATAGCCTAATTTTCTTCATTACTGAGAAAGACTGATAAAACCTTGCTTCTATTGTTTTATACGGTAATAAAATTGTTTAAAATAATAATAAATCCTGCTTAATATTACATTTTACCAAAATAAAATTAGGACAATTTGAAAATGAAAAGTGTGATAGGTGTTAGTCAACATCCAGAAAATGAGTGGCCGTCATAAAAGAACCACTGAATGTATTAGATCAACAGGAGAGTGAGACACGTAGAATCATCCGCCATTTTTAGTCGTTTTTTTGGAATTGAAGTTAAATATTAGAAATGCCTAAAGAAAACACATTAAAACACATCTCATACACATTAAAGGATTATTTAATTGTGTCAAAAATGTAATAACAATAATATTTAACTAAAATTTATAATATTATTTAGCTTAAAATAGGACAAAAAAATGGCGGATACATTTTTTGGCTGTCACACCAAAATTAGAGTCTGTAGCTGTCCCACTGATCTCAAATTTCTACAGAATAATTTTAACAAACTTACAATTTGGTTGGGGGGTCCCAAGTGTTCCCCAGATCCAAAACAGTCCATCCAATTTAGCACCCAATCCAGGATTAAAGCTAACTGAGAATCAAGTCAAGCTTTATATATATGAATCTTTTTTTCTATTTATATATTTATCTTTTATTTATTTATTTATTTGAGATGAGCCTATCAAAGTCCGTACACTTATTACTAAAACCTATACTGACAGGGTGGGTAATTTGGGTGTAGATATTCTCCTACTGGAGCTGAGGTAATATGTTTAAACTGTACAATGTGCTGTTGAGAACTTACTATATTGATAGGTACAGGTATAAGTATACCTACCCATAGTTAGAAAATTACTAGACCAAGCCTGCGAATTCTACATACCAGTACCTAGATATATATGATAGCTCTTTGGCTCTAGGGCGGCATAAGTGAAATTTTAAATGCATATGCAACCAAGGGATCTGAATCTCACAAGTGTGACCCTGAGAAATGAAACCGCTTGATTATTTTAGAATTTGAAAAAATATCATTCATTTACAAATGTTAAATAAAATCCATTTGATTTATTTGTAAAATGGTTTCATATTTGTTTTTTCAAATACCCTGTTAAACATTGACTGCTGTGATTGAAGTAAAAGTAAATATTTTCTCCAGACTCAGATGCACATTTTTGCTGTGATTGTTGTCATAGTAGTCCAATTAATCAAAATATGTGTGTTAGGTTTTCCTCTAAACACTTTGATAGCTATCCTAGTGAATTTTTCATTTTCCACTTCAAAAATTATACATGTGAAAATAACAAATCAAATCATTTTTTATATTGGAAGTACTGAAAAGAGAAAAACTGCCTATGTATTCTCATTCTTAAGGACTGTGGATATATCAGTTATGTATTACATTAAATAAAAAACTAAGGCTCCAGAATGATTAAGTTTCCAACATTTCTAATAAATTAAATAAATGCAAAAACAAATTCATTAAGAGAATTGAATATAATTCAGTTCAATTGTAGCTAAAGCTGATGTCTGTTTATTTATTTATACTGATAAAACAGATAAATAAAAAGACTGAATTGACTTAAATTTTAAACAGTGCAATTCTGGTCCACACACATACCATTCTCAAATCACCCACTAAATAGTTATTTGAAAGTTAGTTTCAATTACATTCTCATTAATTGAGTCTCAAATAATCTTTTTAGCTTGTTTCTAATTATATTATTATAAATTATTAATATCATTATTTGATATTTATATAAGTGAAAGGATTCCTTCAAGATGTTAGGAGACAGAAGATTGGGCACCAAAACCAGTAACCTCAGTCCTGGAGTGGAACTCCGTGCTGGTGAAATGATGGAGAAATCTCAGGATTGGGAGACTGAAGGTACCAGAATCTGATCTTGAAATACTAAAGTTATAAGGATAGTTCCAAAGTCTCAGAGAAGCCCAAGGTCCAACAAGGTCGTGCAAATGCTTACTACCAATAAACGGGGAGAAAATGGCCACTGGGGATGGCCAATCAGATGACAGTGTCTCTCTCCAAGATATATTGAGAATTTATATGAAGGGAAGACGTAGCACCAAAATGCAACCCCTGTGAAACTGAGGGAACTTTCTCAGTGCCTGGAGTCATCTGACTGGCCATCCCAGTGTCTGATGCCTACCACCAGAGTCAGCAGTAGTAAAAAGCAATTACTTTGCCACATGCAACTCAGCCCCAAGTAACACAATGGGTGAGTTGGCAACATGCTCATTGCCAGTCTAATTAAGAAGAAGGGTATTAATTGCTTGAAAATGTGTATTTTGTGCAAATGAGCTCTTGAGAAACATCAGCCGGCCATGGTAGTATCACCATGCTGGACCAAAGTCTCATACCAAGAAAGGATTTTGGCAATTTTTCAGACCCCCTCTCCCCTCAGTGACACGTAGACTAGTCGCACCCCTTCCCCCAACTCATCTCATATCAGATTTTTCAAAACACAAAGGCTTCATGTACGTTATTATCGCTATTGTCAAATAATTATAATGTTTTCTTCAATCCAACGTGTAGTAGCGGGGTCATTCTTTATGTAAGTGTGAGTCCTGTGAATGAATTCCAAGATGACTGAAAGAGCGTCCATTAAAACTAGGTTGTATCACTGATTATTTTAATGAAGGTGTAAAAAATAGATAAAATATAATAGAAAGAGTAATAATTGAAAAAAAAACTACAAAGAATTACCAACAAATTGTGAAATTTCATTTCAGTAGATTGTTTGTTACCGAAATTAAAGGAAAATTTTTTGAAGAAAAAGATATTTTACAAAAATTTGCCGAAAAATTACATAAATGTTTCCAAAATTTTAGACGGAGGACATAATAAAAATAATTGTACACTAAATATAAAACTGGATTAATATTGCCCAAATATACTTATATCTGAAAATACATTATAATATAACGTTGGAGAATTGAGAGACAGCCCAAGAAACAATGGAAAAATAAAATTCTGAATAAAAATAAATTGCAAAAGAATTTGATACTCCGTTTTGAGAGTTAAAGATTGAATTTTTCAAAATCAACTTAGATAGAATCAATTGGTTCCTAGATAAATTGAGACGAACATTGATAGTTCAAAAGATAGTCCATAGATGTTTATATTGCATTGAGTGGTTTTACCCTCGGTAGTCAACCCATAATGTGTAGGCCTTGGGCATTAGTCCAGACCTCTGGAGAGAGCCACCTCCAATATATAACGAAAGCCACTCATTTTTCACCCACTAACTGATTGGAAGAAACAATGCTTAACTGCTGAAATCTTGCTCTGAAGCTAGCATTAATTTTGCCATTCCAACTGAGTTTAGGATATGATGAAAATGAGGAAGCTGTGCATGGGTTAGCAGGCTGGGCCAGCCAGAGGTGAGGTTCAGTTACCTGACCAGCAAACGGGTGCCATTAGTGCTTTGCCTCTGACTCCTGAGGGACAAAACCTCCCATGCAAAGAGAAACTTTATGTCTACACATCTTTGATAAATGATCTAATTCATGTTCTTTAAAAATAAATTA